>CM056053.1:446650682-446733182 GCA_029574335.1 Rana kukunoris | reverse complement strand
AATATATTCTATTCTAATCTTTTCTATTCAAATTCATTCGGTACCAAATTCGAATTTCGGAAAATGGTTTATATATATATGAATTTAGTAGATTTTTTTCATTCTATATGAAATTCGAATTTTGGAAAATGGTTATATGTAAAAAACAAAAAATTGAATGTGGTAGTTTCTTCTAATTTTATTAGATTTTTTTCGATTTCATTCAATAAGAAATTCGAATTTCGTATAAAATGAATTCATATTCGAATAGAAAAGATTATAATGGAATAGAAAAGAAACACAAGAGAATAGAATAAAATATAATATATATATTTTAATTGATTCTATTCTGTTCTATTATTATTCTAGTTTATTAACTTTTCTATAATTTTCTATTCTATTCAAATCTTTTCTATTCCAATTCGATTTCATTCCATATGAAATTCGAATTTTGGAAAATGGTTATATGTAAAAAAAAAAATCGAATGTGGTAGTTTTTTCTAATTTAGTAGATTTTTTTCAAATGTGGTAGAATTTTTTCAAACGCAGTAGATTTTTTTCTAATCTAATAACATTTTTCAAATTTGATTGACTTTTTAGGAATTCGGTCAAAAAATTTTCAAATTCTAATATGAAGCTAATCTTTTATAATCTTTTCTATTCCAATTCGATTTCATTCAATAAGAAATTCGAATTTTGTATAAAATGAATTCAAATCCGAATAGAAAAGATTAGAATGGAATAGAAAAGAAAATCAAGAGAATAGAATAGAATAAAATATAATTTTTCTAGTTTATTAACTTTTCTATTATTTTCTATTCTATTCTAATCTTTTCTATTCCAATTCGATTTCATGCTATATGAAATTCGATTTTTGGAAAATGGTTATATGTAAAAAAAAATTAGAATGTGGTAATTTTTTCTAATTTAGTAGATTTTTTCAAATGCGGTAGAATTGTTTCAAATGCAGTAGATTTTTTATAATCTAATTACATTTTTCAAATTTGATCAACTTTTTAGGAATTCGGTCAACATTTTTTCAAATTCTAATATGAAACTAATCTTTTATAATTTGTTCTATTCCAATTCGATTTCACTCAATAAGAAATTCGAATTTCGTATAAAATGAATTCAAATTCGAATAGAAAAGAAAAACAAGAGAATAGAATAAAATATAATATATATATCATAATTGATTCTATTCTGTTCTATTGTTTTTCTATTCTTTTATATTTTAGTTTCCATAAATTTTAATTATTTTCCAATCTATTCTAGAATTCAAATTTATACTATTCAAAATTTCGGAAGACTGTCATGTTCTATTTTATTACATTCTATTAACTTCTATTCTATTATTTTTGATTCTATTGCTTTATTGTTTTATATTCTATTTTATCGTAGTTTTTAGAAAATCGATTTCTATTTTTTTCAAATTCGATTCTAATTTGTTTTCGAATTTGATGAGAATTCGATTTGAATTTGAATTTCGTTTGCGTTTTTTCGAATTTGTTTAAATTCGTTAATTTTGTCATTCGGAAATTCGGATGCATACAAATTTCCAAATAATGAAAAATTTGTCCGAATTCAAATTCGTAACGAAACGAAATGCACATGTCTAATGGATACAGCGCCCAGAGGCGATTCAGTTCGCATGTGCTGCGCTATATACGTTTTTCACTCACTCACTCAATTTGTGTGGCTTGAGTTTTTGGCACCTAAATAATCTAAATATTGCATTTTTGTTCAAAATGATTGCTCTATTTTTGTTTATAGCGCAATAAAAAAAAAAAACACAGAGGTGATCAAATACCAAAAGAAAGCTCTATTTGTGGGGAAAATAAGACGTAAATTTTGTTTGGGAGCCACGTCGCACGACCGCGCAATTGTCGGTTAAAGCGACGCAGTGCCGAATCACAAAAAGTGGCCTGGTCCTTTCGCTTCAAAATGGTCCGGGGCTTAAGTGGTTAAAAAAATACTCTCTGTCTTTACTTTGCTTGACGTAAACTCACATCATAGAAACTGTTCTGCTGTTTGCACATGACAGATGAAGTGGCACCAGATATGTTTTGCACAGCTTATCTAAGCTGTTCTATTCTTCTGCACAACCGTGTTCCGTTTCTCCTTTTTACAAGATGACAGTGAGACAGGGACCTGTGGTCCATCATGTGACCTTCCTGCTCCATTACCTGACAGCTGTCAGCATGAGAAGGGAACGGTGAAGGCAATCCCTTGGCAACTGCCCAAGCAACACCCTGATATGTTAAATTAATGATGAGCAAGGCCTGTAACCCAAGATAATGTATCCAGTTGTTAGCAGGGTTAGGGTGTGGTGGCTTCACAGAGGAAATCACACGTTATGATCTTATAAATAAGATTACGTTTATTTCCGGAGAGACACAAGTAGTTTCACTCCAGATACACAGCACAGTCACGTCTAATGTAAGCAGTAGTTGTATTCGTTAGCACTATAGGCACTTCCCACTCACTGGCACAGTATAAACCCAAGCACACAATGTGTATCTATAGAGGCTGAGATTCACAACACGTTACTCGTTAAAGCGGAGGTTCACCCTAAATATAAGATCTCCCATGTGATCCAGCATACTGGCGTCAGCATGCTGTTTTTTTTTTTTTTTTAATCCCACACTTACTGTATTATCCTGGAATTTCATTTTTTTCCCCCGCGGTGGACGGCGCCAGTATAGCGCGTCACATCTTCCGAAAATACCCAATATGGACTCGGGTAATCTCGGCGAAAATGCGGCGCCTGCGCACAGACCTAGGAGCTGACTGCGCAGGCGCCGTATTTCTCCGAGTCCTATTTCGGAGGGCGTGACGCGCCATAGCCGTAGGACTCGGAGAAATACGGCGCCTGCGCAGTCAGCTCCTAGGTCTGTGCGCAGGCGCCGCATTTTCGCCGAGATTACCCGAGTCCATATCGGGTATTTTCGGAAGATGTGACGCGCTATACTGGCGCCGTCCACCGCGGGGAAAAAAAATGAAATTACAGGATAATACAGTAAGTGTGGGATTAAAAAAAAAAAAAAACAGCATACTGGCGCTGACGCCAGTATGCTGGATCACATGGGAGATCTTATATTTAGGGTGAACCTCCGCTTTAACAACGGTATTCATTAGTGGAGGGATATAGGCGTCTGATGCACTTTTTTCATCCTCACCAACAGGACACCTGTTTGACTATCCGCAATGGGGAGTCTTTTATCCGACTAGGATTGCCAATACCGGACTCCATAGGAACCCTGAGCTATCCCTTACAGGCCGGAACACTCTCCCTACCTTCTCCTAACTCTCCCTCACAAGGGGGTTATCTATCCCTGTCTATACACACACGTCTCCGTACACGAAAACGTGGCTGGGCTTCCCTAAATAAGGTACCCACCCCTAAATGGCCGACCAAGTCTCCCGAGATTTCCTGTCCTATCTAGACTCCAGGCTTCTTCAAAATGGTGCTGGAGACAATTATAGAGGCCAATCAGCTCTGAACATATATACACATAAACCAGGGCTCGACAAAATCCGGGCGCCCGGTCGCAATTGCGACAAGAAATTGTGATCCTGTGTCTCCGTGCGCCCCCACCTCCCCTGCCGCGCGATCGCGGCGGGACCGCGCTCGCTGGTAATTGAGGCCGCGGCTTTGCGGCCTTCTGCAGGCCTAAGCTTCCTTCTGTGACCTGGCACCATCTTGTGGTGGCCGTTGGCATTACAAGTAAAACAGCAGTTTTAATGTGCCATCTCCTTGCCTCTAATTAGAACCCCCAAGCATATATATTTTTTATTCTAACACCCTAGAGAATAAACTCGTTGCAATACTTTCTGTCACACCGTATTTGCGCAGTGGTCTTACAAGCGCACTTTTTGTGGGAAAAAATACACTTTTTTAATGAAATAATAAGACAACAGTAAAGTTAGAAGTGAATAAAGTAGATTAGCGCCAAAAATTTGTAAATGATAATATACAAATAAAAAAGCTGCTCCTCAAAGGCAATAAGTGGTTGCAATGAATGAAGGTGTGTATAGAGGGCGCTAGACTACATGTGAATACCCCACACATGGAGTGTATCCCCTAAAGTAGTGCAAATAACAAATTAATTAAACAAAATAAATAGCAATTATACTATTTGACAATACAAAAAAAATATTTTCACTACTTTAGGGGATACGCTCCCTTTGTAGGGTATTCACATGTAGTCTAGCACCCTCTACACACACCTTCATTCATTGCAACAGTAAAGTTAGCCCAATTTATTTATTTTTTATTGTGAAAGATAATGTTACCCCCGAGTAAATTGATACCCAACATGTCATGCTTCCAGATTGCGCCCGCTCGTGGAATGGCGACAAACTTTTAACCTTTAAAATCCCTGCACTACAGCTGCCTATATGGTCTATGGAAATAACAGGTTTCCATGCATTCTCATTCCAAGCTGTGAAATAAAAGTTAACCTGAAAAAGTCGTGCAAGAAAAAAAAAACGAACAATTACCTAATGGTCTTGATCATGCTGAGTCCCATTTCCACACAGCAGTGAGCGTGGTCTTGTCGAGGTTCGGGAAGGCCAGATACACAATAATAGCAATCACCTAGGATCTTAATTCTAAGGCAGTGATGTTCCTACAAGTAAACAGAAACACAAGATGACTCAACAGTATGAAACCAAGCTCAGTGAATAGATTTGGTAAATTACATATTAAAAGGTCTCCGTAGAGAGTGAATATAATATGAACTAATATGAATTAAAGGAGTTGTAAAGGAAAAAAATGTTTTGCCTAAAATTAATGTCTGCAAGGTGGACAGACAGAATAGTGTAATGATTCTGTTAAAAAAACGAGTAAATACCTATTAAATTCCTTCATCAATATCACCTCTGGCGTTCTAGTTTCTGTTCTCTCATTCACTTCCTGGTTTGCAGCGCTCGTTCATGTAAGAACTACATTTCCCAGTATGCATTGCGGCACGCCCAGTAATTCACACCTCCTTGAAGTCTCTTAAGCCGCGTACACACGATCGGTTCAAACCGATGGAAACGGACTGAGGTTCGGTTTCCATCGGTCCAAACCGATCGTGTGTAGGCCCCATCGGTCCGTTATCCTTCGGTCAAAAAACAGATGGCTTGCTTTAAAATTGAACCGATGGATGGCTAGCTGATGGGTCAAAACCGATCGTTGGTATGCAAAAGCATCGGTTAAAGGGCCGCACATGCTCAGAATCAAGTCGACGCATGCTTGGAAGCATTGAAATTTTTTTTTTTCAGCACGTCGTTGTGTTTACGTCACCGCGTTCTGACACGATCGGATCATTAACCGATGGTGTGTAGGCACATCAGTCAGCTTCATCGCTGAACCGATGAAAACGGTCCGTCGGACCGTTCTCATCGGATGGACCAATCGTGTGTACGCGGCTTTACACGTAGAGAGCGTCCTGCCTCACAGATGTAGTTCCCTCAAGGGGGCGAGCACGTCACTGACCACCGCAGTAAAGTCTCCCTTCACGGTGGTGAGTAACAATCAGACAAGCAGGAAGTGAACAGAACAGAGAAGAAATAGAGCAACTTCTGAGCAAAAACGAACAATGAGGAAGTGAAAAGAGGAATGTCTGCAGGTAAAGGATGCTTATTATGAAAAAAAAAAAAATTCCTATACAATCCCTTTAAGGAGGAAGGGGCAAAAGAGATATTTATGTCACTAAAAGGACACCACTGATAAAATATACTTATATTAAAGTGAAGGGAGCAAAAATGCAGCAGAATGGCAGCAGAGATGCAACAAGGAAGGTGGGACTTTAAATGAGGCTCATGGTGGCAAATTGAATAGAATGGTGGAAGTAAAATATTTAATAATAAATAACTACATACATTGAATTACAGATACAAAGAAATGCACCTGGTAGTAGCTGATAATAACATGTTTGTAAACATTAATCACATGATACATTGAGTGCCGGTTCACACATGGGCAACCCGACTTACAACGCGACTAAGGCCGCGTATACACAATCGGTTAAACTGATGAGAACGGTCTGATGGACCGTTTTCATCGGACCAAACCGATCGGGTGTGTGGGCGCCATCAGTCAGTTATGCATCGGTTAAAAAAAAGGGAACTTGTTTTAAATTTAACTGATGGATTCCTAACCGATAGGTCAAAACCGATCATTAGTAGGCACGAACCATCGGTTAGAAATCCATGCATGCTCAGAATCAAGTCGACGCATGCTTGGAAGCATTGAACTTCATTTTTTTCAGCACGTCGTTGTGTTTTACGTCACCGCGTTCTAACGCGATCTGGTTTTTAACCGATGGTGAGTAGGCGCAACTGATCATCAGTCAGCTTTATTGGTTAACCGATGGAAACGGTCCATCAGACCGTTCTCATCGGATGGACTGATCGTGTGTACGCGCCATTAAAGTTGCCTCCAGGACAGGTGACTTTGGCTGTGGCCAATCACAGAATAATCAGCACTGTGGGAGGGGTTTGCCTGAGTAAACTATTTTCCTGTAAAGTTGCTTCAGTTAAGATGTGATCCGACTTTGGATGCAACTTCCATTGAAATCTATGGGTACAAGTTGCCTAGGAGTCACCTTGAAATAGTACAGGAACCTTTTCTGAAGTCGGAGTGTACATTAAGACGGCTCTCATTAATACAATTGAATTTCTCACGTCGGGCGCAAGTCGCGGTAGTCGCATCCCAAGTCGGATCCCAAGTCGGATCCCAAGTCGCGGTAGTGTGAAACGGCACCTAGGGGGTCCACCTAAAATTCATAGTTCGGTATATACAGGAAAAAGATAGCATCTATAGTATTGATAATCCCTATCAGGGTGAGGATGGTGTAGAAACAAATATCTTGGTAGACGTGTAATTGAGATACACAACAACTAGAAGCTTGACGCGTTTCGTTTCGTTAGGATAACTAAACTCAAGAACAAAAATGTAATATATTGCAGCTTTCCACCCCTTGGATGTGATGGATACATTTGTTTTCTTATGTCAGGTTAAGAACATTTCCAGAAAATACAGAAAATACCCATTGATCTTGTCAAAAATACTGTGCCCTTGCCACGTACTATTAGCTGAACTGGAAGTGTTACCTTCCTTCTGTAAATGACTAATCTCTCCCATCACTCATGTAATGGAGATGAGAAAAGGCAGACATTTAACCTCCTTGGCGTTTTTCCCGTGTCTGACACGGGGTAAAAATTTGCTGCTACTATTGTTGATCCCGTGTCAGACACGGGCTCGCCTCGCAGAATCCAGAGACTGTTTACTTACCTTCTCCCTGGATCCAGCGATGCATCCCCGCTGTGTGAGCGAGCGGGTGCTCGCTCGATTCACACAGCGTCCCCGTGTGCCGCCGAGCTCCGTTCCCTGCGACGTTACGTCGCACGGGGACGGAGAACGGCGCCAAATTCAAAAATGTAAACAAACACTTTACATACAGTACAATGTAATCTTATAGATTACAGTACTGTATGTAAAAAATACACACCCCCCATGTCCCTAGTGGTCTGCCCAGTGCCCTGCATGTCATTTTATATAATAAAAACTTTTCTTTCTCCCTGCAAACTGTAGATTGCCCATAGCAACCAAAAGTGTCCCTTTATGGCAAAAATTGTTTTAGAGCAGCTAAAAAAAAGCGATAATAAATTATAATCACTTGCAGAATTTAGCGATAGCAACTGAGCAAATTTCAGTGATTTTGATTTGATTACATTATTGAATAATTTTTACTATAATTATATTATTATTTGTTATAATTTTTTATAATTATTTATTATATTATAATTTTTAATAAAAAAAAAAAAAAAAAAAAATCATACCCGGGATGCCTATTAGACTCTTGTTTAGATAGATTTAAGTAAGTACTTACTAAGAATTGCAGGCCTATAATACATAACACCACATTTCCTTGCAAAACAATTGCAACGCTTTTGGTACAAAATTCCAGACAGAATCATAACGCCAGGGAGGTTAAGTGAAATTCCAGTCCAGAACTAGCTAAGCTTAAAACGGCTTCCACCTCCCTTCTAACTGCTATAATAACTACCCTGTAAAAGGAAGATGCTTATACTTACCTATTCTCAGAGCGCTGTGGTCTGGTCACGTGATCTCCACATTGGCCGGCTTCAGGGGAGAGGAGAGAGCGCTGAAAATGAATGGAATGTCTGAACGGTCACGTCACCCACAGGCATATTAGGGGGTATCCATTGTCGGCTGTCCCACCTCTCTTCTGAAGCTGGCTGCTAGGAGCTGATCATGTGAACAGACCAGAGCACCCGGAGAATAGATAAGTATACGCATCTTCCTTCTACAGGGTAGTTAGTGTAGGTGTTAGAAGTGTAGAGAGAGCAGTTTTATGGTTAAAGGGGTTGCAAAGGTATTTTTTTTGAAAATAACAAACATACCATACTGGAGAAGGAGCTTTCTCAGCTAAGAACACTCTCCTGCTTGCATGCCTGATGGGACTTGTAGTTCTGTAACAGCTGAGGGGCCCTAGGTTGCCTACCCCTGGTCTAGGCTATATATTGCACCACCTTTTGGATTATGGAGGGCTCAGGGGACACCCCATTGTTGTGGGCAGCCTCTCCGGGACCCCTTGGTCCTTATGGGCCCACGGACACTCCTATTTATTGCTGTTATGTTAGCTCTTGTTCCTTCTGTTTATGTATCACCTAATTGTTTTGCCTTCTATGTGAGCTAACTCTTGTTAATATTTCAATGCTAGCCCCTGCGTACACATACATTTTGTGTGTTCACTATTTGTTAAAACCAAATTGAAACGATTGAAATAGAAAAAATTTGTGGTGCTCCGATACACTTAGCAACTGGCCGCCTGCAATGTACGTCGCTGCCTACTTCCGGGTTTAGGGCACGCACATGCCACCCTGGCATGCAGCCTGTCAGCAAGTCGAGGCCTATGATTCATGACCTGGGACCTAATGATTGGTTGAGTGCAATCACAACCCAGAGCCCTGTGTTGGTAATCAATACAGAGCTCTATCCAGAGGGAGCCATCTGTCAGTTTCTCATGCCTTGAAATTCTTCACAATCGTGGAATAGCGATAAACTACGGCACAGTGGAACCTTGGTTTACAAGTAAAACGGTTAAGGAGCGTTTGGAATAACGAGCAATTTTTATTTATTTTTTATTCTGACTCGGTTTGCGAGTGTTGTCTCGCAAAACGAGCAAAATTCAAGTTAATAGGGTTTGCAGTACTGCATTTGGCATTTGGCCAGAGGTGCAGGGGCGCCGGTGACACTCAGAACGGAATCCTCAGTTCCCGAGTGTTTCTGAACCTTTTCGAGGGTTTCCGCGATCAGCCGAGGTGTCCCCGAGTATTTCCGAGGCTCTACGGCGCCCCCCACCTCTGGCCACATGCGGTATGGCATGCCATAGAAGTCACTGTGGAACAAATTATCTTTGTTTCCATCGACTTCTATGGGGAAACTCACTTTGATTTGCAAGTGCTTTGGATTACAAGCATTCTCCTGGAACGGATTATGCTCGTAATCCAAGGTTCCACTTTACTTAAAAATCTCCATAGACGACACTTTAAAAATAATTAACCGTTACCAGGCTTGGAAACACTCGGGAACTGAGGATTTCTGAACAGCTCCAAGTGTCCCCAGAGCGCCCCCCCGCCCCCCACCGCTATATAGTACTTCACACCACAGAGGCTTGAATTCTGCTCATTTTGTGAGATAACACTCACAAACCGAGTCAGGATTTAAAAAAAAAATTGCATGTATTGCGAAAGAGCTGGAAACAGCTCCATAGTATAAGACTATATTTGCACTATACTTGTGCAGTTCTGGGCATGTATATGGCTGATGGGGCATAAGGGAATGGCTGGCATGGTTCCACTCTATGCCCTAAAATGAGGAATAATCCTCTTATTTTTGGGATATATGATGGGATTAGACAACCACTTAAGGACCGAGCCTCTTTCTGAGATTTGGTGTTTACAAGTTAAAAAAAATGTTTTTTGCTAGAAAATTACTTAGAACCCCCAAACATTATATATTTTTTTTATAACACCCTAGAGAATAAAATGGCGGTCATTGCAATACTTTATTTCACACCGTATTTACACAGCGGTCTTACAAGCGCACTTTTTTTTAATGAAAAAATAAAACAGCAGAAAAGTTAGCCCAATTTTTTTCTTTATATTGTGAAAGATAATGTTACGTCAAGTGAATTGATACCCAACATGTCACACTTCAAAGTTGCACCTGCTCGTGGAATGGCGACAAACTTTTACCCTTAAAAATCTCCATAGGTTGCATGTTTTGAGTTACAGAGGAGGTCTAGTGCTAGAATTATTGCTCTCGCTCTAACGATCGCGACAATACCTCACATGTGTGGTTTGAACACCATTTTCATATGCGGGCGCTGCTCACGTATGCGTTCGCTTCTGCGTGCGAGCTCGTCGGGATAGGGCTCTTTAAGACATTTTATTTTTTTTATTTTTTTAACTTTAGTTTTTTATTTTGACACCGTTTAAAAAAAAAAAAATTGGGTCACTTTTATTCCTATCACAAGGATTGTAAACATCCCTTGTATTAGAAAAAAGCATGACAGGTCCTCTTAAATATGAGATCTGGGGTCCAAAAGACCTCACATCTCATATTTAGACTAAAATGCAATAAAACATATATATATTTTATGTCCCTTTAAGAGCATTGGGCAGAAGTGACGTTTTGACGTCGCTTCTGCCCTGCAGTGATATGAAGATGGGTGGGGGTCATCTTCCCTTCACTCATCTCCATTACCAGGCAGGTACAGCATTCGATCGCCTCCACCGACGGCTCCGGTACGTGGTGGAGGGCACTGGAGAGCGGCGGGAAGGGGGGCCCCTCTCCCACCGCCGATAATAGTGATCTTGTGCCGAATCCGCTGCAGAGACCACTGTTATCTGAAAAGAGGGTACCGGGGTTATAGTAGCTAGCTGTAACAATGGTATTCCTCTTCAAAGTAGTGACGTAGTCCTGCGACGGGTGGGCGGGCGGGCGGTCCGTAAGTGGTTAAGAAGGCTTTACCATGGTGTGCACTAAATGGGTTGGCTGTATTTTGATTCCCATCATACCCTGTACGGTTATACTGTCTGAAAAAAAATCAGGAGATAGAAACAGATACATCTTCACAGTATACATGAATATACATTTTCATACTATTTATTTTTTCAATTTTTATTCCATTTTATATATCGCATTAGTTATGTTCATTTTATGCTCTTTTCTACCTCCGCTTTTTATAATATGATAATTTCTATCAAAATAATAATAGCATGAGATCTCGTACAGAGATGAATCCATTTCAGCTATGACTGACCGGCTTAATGATGCGATTCAAAAAGATAAATTATTTATTTCCCGACAATGAGAATACAAAGACTCATTCCCTTCACAAAGACCGCAGACAAGCGAGAATCTCTCAGACGATGGAAATAAATTGATAATATGATGTACAGTGCACACAAAGCCATTAAGATAATGATTTGTTTTGTGGAAAACAAACTTATTTAACTAAAGCAGATTAAAATTAGAAAAGCTTCATTAATACAGCTATAAAAATACATTCCTTTATGCCTTTTTTTATATATTTTTATGACATTTTTTTGGAAAGGATAGTCATTTTCAGCCAATTAGACAAAAAATAAATAAAAAAAATAAACAATAAAATTGATCCTTTTCTCATTAGGATAAATAGTTTGCAGCTTAGAAGCAGAAGAAAAAAATAAACTTTTTTGTTCAATTTAAAATATTCCTACTTGATTCCTCTTAGGGCTGTTACTGATTACAATTTTCGTGTTTGATTAATCGATTTTTTTAACCGATTAATCGACTAATTTTGATTAATTATAACTAGGGATATCCCGATATCGATACTAGTATCGGTACCGATACCGATCATTTCCCAAGTGCTTGTACTCGGGGGGGAAATGGTCCGATACTTCACCCGATACCTGGGCAGTAAGGTATCGGGTGGTGGGGGGAGTTACTAGTCTTCTCCGTGTTGTCTTCTCCCCCTCCGTGCCGCTCTCCCCCATGCCGCTCTCCCCCCATGCAGTGCTTCTCCCCAATGCTGCTCTCCCCCGGTGCAGCTCTCCCCCCATGCCGCTCTCCCCCCGTGCCGTCTTGTCCCCCTCCGTGCAGCTCTCCCCCCCATGCCGTCTTGTCCCGCCCCGTGCTTTTCTCCCCCCTCAATCTGTCAGGATGGAGAGCAGAGGTAGGAGCCGCTAAAACCAGCTCCTACCTTTTCCGAATGGTCAGAGTCAGTGATCACTGACTCTGTCCATTCACATAACTGAAACATCATAACCTGTGTTTACGATGCTTCAGTTTAAGAATGGAGAGAAGCTTCTCTCCATTAATTTCAGCTGAGGCTGCTGGGAAAGGGACTGGGGAATATGTGTCCTTAGTCCCTTTCTCTGTCTTAAAGGGGAGATGTCAGAGGTTTGTTAAGACCCCTGATATCTCACCAAAGACCCCCAACAGGACTGATAAAAAAAATGAAAAAAAATAATTGTAATAAATAATTAAAAAAATAAAATGTAAATAATAATAATAATAACAAACACACTGACAATCCACTACCCCCCCCCCCCCCTTTTAAAAAAAAATCACTGTAAAAAAAAAAAAAAATAGTCACATGACATTTAAAAAAAGGATCGTTATTCGGTATCGGCAGTAACTTGAAAAAATGGATCGGTACTTGTACTCGGTCTCAAAAGAGTGGTATCGGCGCAACCCTATAACGCACATACAGATCCAACTTATTTATAAAGATATAGGGCCAGATTCAGCAACACTTGCTCTGGAGTATTTCGATATGCGCCGCGTAACTGTGAAGATGCGCCGTCGTTTCTATGTGCCCGTACCCACCAAACTAGATGCGCCCAATAACGGGCCATTTGCGACTGGCGGAACGTTCCGACGCCAGAGTCTCGTCAGCGCATAATTTCGCTTGGCGCATCAGTCGCGCCTATTGATTTCCCCTGCAAATATGCAAATGAGGGATTTTTCCCAATTCACGAACGGATTAGCACCATACGCTGGCTACATGCGCCGCGCGTATCTCGTCCGTCCGGCGCAAAGTTATTTCTACAAAAGGCTGCTTTATCTTTACTCCAGACGGTCACAGGTCAGCAGGAGAGCAGCTACAGCAGCGTTACCGACGATAAGAGCTAGCTGAGCACCCCCACTTGCAGAACAACACCTCTGTCCATGCTTGTCTGTCAACTTTTACAGCCATGGAGGAAGACATCATAGGTCTCCATAGCCGAGATGACGGCTGACAGCTCCTGGCCTTTAGAGTTCAGCTTTCTCCTGTGTGTTTGCGGGGAACGGGAGCAGCCATCTCAGAACAAAAGTAACATCACTGCGGGGAGGGGGAGCAGGATATACTTTAGTGCCGGAATGGCGCTTCTACGGGCGCATTTAAACGCCCAATGGAAGGCATTGCGCTGACGTTTCACGTGAAGTGGTGCCGACGGAAGTTGTGAGCATGCGCACAAAGGGGGCGAGTGGAGCCTCACTCACTGCGCATGCTCCGTGGTTGATGCGCTGAACGTAAGCCTCTGCGCTGGACTCCGCCCATCATTTACATATGATCACACCCACTTCCCCTTGCGTCGGGTTACGCCAGCGCATTATCGTTACTCTGGCGCAAGTTTACACGCAACTGCTATGTGAATAACAGTACTTGCGCTGAAAGGGTCGTCAGAGTAACGTAAATGAGAAGCGTTACTCTGGAGCAAAGATGCTCTCATCTACCTGAATCTGGCCCATAGAATAGAAAAAATATATTTAGAATATACATTTTATTCTCTTTGGAAATTGGAAAAATAATGGAATTCAAAAACTATTTGAAAACTATTTCAATTCGAATTTCGTCCCAATTTTTTTTTTCATTATTATTTGGAAAATCGGATACATCCAAATAAAAAAATAAAAATAAAAAAATTCGTCCCAATCTTAATTCAGAACGAAACAAAGCGCACATCTCTAGTTTTTGGCTGTAAAAAAAACCCCCAAAACTAGTGGGTTCTGAGAGGAGTTTTTCACCTCAAAAACATGGCTCCCTTTAAATATTTTCCCTTCTGGCTTATTCATATTTAATGACGTCACCAGAGCCTGGCCACGCCAAGCTGTTCTTGAAATCCGGTTCCAGTCCTTTGGGTTTGTAGATTTGTCCCTGGCAGTGTCCTTAGATTTCAGTATTGAACGAGTACCAGGAAATCTCTTAAAGGGGTGTTCCAGCCAAAAATTGTGTTTATTAAAAGTCAGCAGCTACAAAGAGTGTAGCTGCTGGCTTTTAATAAACACTCACTTACCTGCTCCTGCGTTCCAGCGACGCGCCGACCGGGGCTCCGCTCCTCTCCCCCCCTCCCCAGCCGGCGTCTCCATCCCGACTGTGGGCACCCAGCCGTGACAGCCTTCGGCTTCACGGCCGGGCACCCACTGCGCATGTGCGAGCCGCACTGCGCATGCGCGCGCGGCTCGCCGCTGATTGGAGAGGCGATCGCATGGGACCTGTCATGTGTCCCATGTGATCGCCTACAGGGAGGGGCTGGTGTAGGCGATTAAGGCTTAATCGCCTAACCAGCCCCTCGGCGGAAGCAGGAAGTGGGACAGGAAGTCCCACTCCTACTGAAGCCCCCACTCCCCCCCCAAAAAAATTTACATGCCAAATGTGGCATGTAAGGGGGAGGGGAGGGGATTAAACAAAAGTTATTCTTTAGGGTGGAACTCCTCTTTAAAGAATTAATTCCTCTCTCAGTTCTCTTCGCTTCTACACTTTTCAAGTTGGTATTGATCTAAGACTCGCGTCTAAAGAGCAAAATATTGTTAATATTCCAATTGAATAAACTCGTTTTCAGTGAAGTTTCCAGCAATTAGCAATCCTCAGAAGATGATCCCACATGAGATCAGATGAACGTACCAATTATACCGTTTCTGGAAATCATTTTAAAATATTGCCAATCATGTATGATTTCCAGGCTGGATCTTTAAAAGGAACGTCACTCTTAACACATTTGTCAAAAAATAAATAAAAAAATTATATATATATATATATATATACACTAGGGCTGTTACTGATTAAAATTTTTGTGTTCGATTAATCGTTTTTCTTTTTAACGATTAATCGACTAATTTCGATTAATTATAACACACATACAGATCCAACTACATTTAGCTGATCTCCTTGCAGGGTGATTCCCAGTGCAGCTCCAACCACTGGAAAAATGGATAGCAGGATACAAAAAACACACAAAGGCAGCACTCGATAGGAATAGCATTAAGACTTTTATATTCTTCAAGTAGGCAACATATAAATATTGCACTGGAGATAAAATCGATGTAGCTACATAAACTGTAAAAATGGTGCAAGTAATACCAAACGGTAGCAAAAGCAGTCATAAAAAACATGTAGCTAAGTATGATACTGGTATAAAAATGTGTACAACGATACCACTGCTGAATCCAGATGATCTATGTGTAAGCATCACATGATGTGAAACATGTCAGCCACCTTTTTCCTGTTGTTCACCATGTTTTGACTGCATTGCTTTGGTTGTTTTTTGGATTTTATTTGTACAATAAAGACATCGTTTTAAGGAGTGCGGCAGTTCAGGATCTTCTTCTATCCAATGTACCTGTGCATAGCCAGCACCCTTTTGGTTTAGTGGGACGGAAGCAAAGCCAAGGGATCAGCAGTTTTATAATACTGTTATAAAAATGTGTACAACGATACCACTGCTAAATCCAGATGAGGAGGGGTTAACATCAGTCCGTCAGCATGTAGATGTCCCATGAAGGGAACTATCACAACTCCCAGTGGATGGCTGTAGAATCCCAGGGTGATAGAAGGAAGTGATAGAGGGAAGTGCAACAGCCCTTGTGTGTGGCAGATAGTAAGGTCCCGCAGGCATGCAGATATGAAGGCACAGCAAAGAAGCCCTTCAGATGGACACGGCAAGCCCCGCTGGTGTCCGTGACATCACCGGATCTCCGACGGAACTCCCTGAAGACCCGGAAGCCGGCAGAGAGGTGAGTACCAATCGAAAGAATTTTGATCGATCAAAAAAATTTAAGATTAATCAAGGAATTAATAGTTAATTTCCACAGCCCTAATTTTATCTTAACCGATTTCCGACCGCCACATGACTTTTAACGTCGGCAGAATGGCACGGCTGTGGAAATAGACATATATATATATGTCCCCTTTAAATTGCTGCCGCGTGGTCGTATGAGTGGGAACGCCGATCAGTGACGCGTCACGGCAAGCCACGCCCCCTAACAGTTAGAAGCACTCCCTAGGTCACACTTAACCCCTTCAGCACCCCTTCACTACCAGTGTCATTCTTACAGTAATCAGTGCAATTTCATAGCACTGATCGCTGTAAAAATGACAATGATCCCAAAATGGAGTTAAAAGTGACCGATGTGTCCGCCATTATGTTGCAGTCACAATAAAAATCCTTGATCACCGCCATTCCTAATTATTAATAAAAATGCCACAAAAATATCCCCTATTTTTGTAAACGCTATAAATTTTGCGCAAACCAATCTACAAACGCTTATTGCAATTTTTTTTAAAAAAATATGTAGAATAAGGCCGCGTACACACGAGGAGACATGTCCGATGAAAACGGTCTGCGGACCATTTTCATCGGACATGTCTCCGGGGATCTTTTGGTCTGATGGTGTGTACACACGATCAAACCAAAATCCCCGCGGACAGAGAACGCGGTGATGTGGCGGTGACGTTGTGGCCGCTACGTCCGCAAACAAGGAAGTAAAATGCTTCCACGCATGTGTCAAATCCATTCGTCGCATGCGGGGGATTTCTGTCCGCTGGTTAGGCGTACTAACCAGCGGACATGTCCGACGGACAGGTTTCCAGCCGACAAGTTTTAAAGCATGTTTTAAAACTTTTGTCCGCTGGAAAGCTGTCCGCTAGGCCGTACACACGATCGAACATGTCTGCGGACCAGTTTCAGCGGACATGTTCGATCGTGTGTACGCGGCCTAATACGTATCGACCTAAAATAAGGAAAACATTTTTTTTTAATATATTCCTATATTATATTTATATATTCTGGGGATATTTATTATGCCGCGTACACAGGTTCGTTTTTGTGATTAAATAAAACGACGTTTTAAAAAACGTCATTTAAAATGATCGTGTGTAGGCAAAACGTAGTTTTATGTCTTCTGAAAAACTTAAAAAAAAAAAAAAATCGAACATGCTTCAATTTTTTATGTTGTTTTTCAGAATGTCGTTTTTTGTGTCATAAAAAATGAACGTGTGTGGGCTAAAACAACATTTAAAACAGCGTTTTTAAACCTGCGCATGCTCAGAATCAAGTTATGACGCAAACTTGAATGGAACAGAGTGCCGTCGAAAGTGTCTTACGTAACCGCGCTTTGCAAGAGCATTTTCAAAAAACGATGGTGTGTAGGCAACGCCGTTTTTTTAAATGAAGTTTGAAAAACGTCGTTTTTTTTTCATGAGAAAAAACAACGTTTTTTTACAAGACAAAAAACGACCGTGTATACACGGCATTATAGCAAAAAGTAAAAAATATAGAATTTTTTTCAAAATTGTTGCTCTATTTTTGTTTATAGCGCAAAAAATAAAAACCGCAGAGGTGATCAAATACCACCAAAAGAAAGCTCTATTTGTGGGAAAAAAAGGACGCCAATTTTGTTTGGGAGCCACTACGCACGTCCGCGTAATTGTCAGTTAAAGCGACGCAGTGCTGATTCGCAAAAAGTGGCCTGGTCTTTGGCCAGCCAAGTGGTTAATTTAGTATATGCAATGCTGACTAAGTACTTTCTTACATTTATTTTGTTAGAGGCTGTTTAAATATACGGAGCTCCAACGACATGTAATATATATATATATATTTTTTAAAACATTTCTTATGGTTTTAAAATAGACATTTAACACTCACATCTTTTATAAAAATTCGTCCCCCGATTTCAGGTTTCATATAAAAAATAAACGTATAAAATAGCTTCCTGGCCGTTGTCATATTGCTTGTGGGCATGTGAAGCCCATAAGCATATAGTCCTGGGATACGGTGCAGCTGAGCGACCAGCATGCTCCACCTGTTCTCACAGTATCACTGCGCCATCAACTTCTCAGGTTGCCATCACAAGGGGCGTCGTCGTCGGAAGTGCCCGCCCTGTTGTGATGGCAATGAAGCCCTCTGACTCTTGGGAAATAATCACACACATCTCTCAGGAACAGTAGCGAGTGGAGGCGCTGAGGGAAGTGACGTCAGGAGCTGCGGTGAGGAAGGGGAAGATTTGAAGGGACCACATAGCAACAGGCATGAAATGGCAACACAGGATTCATGCCTTTCCTCCTGACAGAACAGCGATCTGCCTTGTTTACGTAGGCACACCGTAGGTTTACGTAGGCACACCGTAGGTTTACGTAGGCACACCGTAGGTTTACGTAGGCACACCACCATTTTACCTCTGTACTAAAGGATGTGTGGATGCCAGTGAATACAAATCAGGCACAGTTCTTCCAAATCCGGGATAGTCCCTCCAAATCTTGGACAATCCTTCCAAACCATTTGAGCGCCCCTGATGTTAACCCCTTCCCAGCCAGTGTCATTAGTACCGTTTATATTTTTATCACTGATCACTGTATTAGTGTCACTGGTCACCAAAAAGTGTCAAAAGTGTCAGTTAATGTCAGAATGGCCGCTGCAATGTCACAGTCCCGCTATAAGTCGCTGATTGCTGCCATTAATAGTAAAAAAAAAAAAGACTTTTGAAAAAAAAAAATATATGCTTATTGGAATTTAGTTTAATCTAAAATATGTAGCAGAATACATGTTGGCCTAAATTTATAAAGAGATTTTTTAAATTTTTATGGGATATATTTTATTAGCAGAAAGTAAAAAATATATATTTTTTTCCCAAAATTGGCAGTGTTCTTTTGTTTGGGTATTGTGTCCCATGACTGCACAACTGTCAGTTAAAGTGACGTAGTGCTGCATCACAAAAATGGTGGCTAAATAGACTCTGCCTAACCCAAGATGGCCATGGAAAAGGGAGTAGCCGCTCCAGGTGGGAACCCAGGTGAATATCCTCCGTTGCAGACAACTCAGGTGCAGGCAATACACTTGGCAAAGCAGGAACAAAGATTGTCTCTGGACAGCCGCACTCTGAACAAATTGTAGCCTTTTATTAAAAGAAGGACAGTACTACAAGTCACAGCAAAATATAATAAAACCTGACCTCTGATGCGTTTCGCACTGAAACTAGTGCTTAGTCATGGAGTGCCAGCATCCAATCAGACAGCTCCCCCCCCCAGTGACCCAGAAAATCATAGAGGAACCATGTTCCTCTTGACTTCCTCTGCCTCCCCAACATCGTAAAAAAATGTCCGGTTTATGAAAGGGGTAAATGGTGGTAAAATATACTCTGGCTAACCTAAGATGGCGGATAAGAGTCACATTGGGTGGCAGCACCCAAACAGATAGCTCCCCCCAGTGACCAAGGAAATCACAGAGAAAACATGTTCTGCTTGACATCCTCTGCCTCTGCAATATCGCAAAAAAATTGCCTGGTTATGAAGGGGGGGTAAATGATGGTTAAATAGACTCTGCCTAACCCAAGATGGCCACCAGCATCACATGGGGTGGCAGCACCCAATCGGACAGCTCCCCCCATGACCCAGGAAATCATAGAAGAACCATATACCTCTTGACTTCCTCTGCCTCCGCAATATCGCAAAAAAACAGCCGGGTTATGAAGTGAGTAAATGGTGGTTAAATAGACTCTACCTAACCCAAGATGGCCACCAGAGTCACATGGAGTGCCAGCGCCCAATTGGAAAGCCCCCCCCCCCAGTGACCCAGGAAATCATAGAAGAACCATGTACCTCTTGACTTCCTCTGCCTCCGCAACATCGCAAAAAATGGCCGGGTTATGAAGGGGGGTAAATTGTGGTTAAATAGACTCTGTCTAACCCAAGTTAATAATCAACCAGAGTCACATGGGGTGATGGTATATGTCACTGGCCTTGCTGCCCTTAAAGGATAGGGGTATCCTGGCAATAAACAAGACAATTATAAAAGGGGGGCGCACCAGCCTAGTGCATTATCCCTTTGATAAATATTTATTAAAAAATATAAAAAAAACTACTCACAATTGTAGCTAAAAGGTTCACAATGTAACAATTTCCCACAAGTGGTGACAATAGATCGAGCCCAAACGCACTCCAGATAATCTTATGGGTTGTGATGAGGGCCACTGCTGGCTTACGCGTTTCGAAGATCAACCTTCATTAGAGCTCTGTGGGTGCTCAGTAAGTGAATTATCCAAGGAATAATGCACTAGGATGGTGCACCCCTTTTTTTCTCATTCCTCTTGACTTCCACTGCCTCCCCAATGGCGCCACCTGCAGTGGAGAAAGTAGACTGCACCTGCCTACAAGTAGTTTAGACAAAGCCAGAACCAGACCAAAGTTCTCCAGAAACGTCTACAGACACTACATGGCGCTCTCATGCAGACAAAGTTAATGATGGGGGATGAGATACCCTAAATTAGCCCACCTAGGCGAAAAAGTACAAATTGTAATGAAATTGTGTAATGACACCATTCCACCCGGCGAGTCCATGCTGTTATATGCCTGTATTACTGCGCACATCATGCTAGGATTTGCTGAGGATCATTAAACATTTTAAACAGCTATAGTGAAAATACTCGGTATAATTGTATACGAGTCTGTGCGCTCAGCAAGGCACGTGGGTGTACATTGTGCTGCTATTACAACTTATACCGAGAGAATGAAATAAGTGTCTGCAACAATGATAAATGATATGTACTGACATGTCAGGTGACAGGTGTCATAATAGGTTTGGCATCGCTACAGGCAGTTAATAATCACAGTTTCACTAGGACGAGAAGTATAAAAGGCTCACAACAAAGGCACACACAGCATCACTAATATGCCAGTTCCCAAGCTACAGAAAACATCAGTTAAAGTGTATCCAAACCCAAGAGTAAAAATATAATATACTGAAGCCTACCAGTCCTTACATGCTGTGGTTGCATTAGGTTTTATTTAATTTTACTTGCTTATCCTTCCAGTCCTACTGTGACAACGCTCATTCACCATACTGTATCTAAGGAACAGTGTTGTCACCCTATATCAGGAAGTCTGCTAAGACTACAGAGTGCACAGGAAGTTAGGAGCTCACTGAATTCTGGCTGATACAATCATGTGTTTTTTTTCCCCACTTATCAAAAGATAGGTGTCTCGTACATTATGCTCTATGTGCAAGTACATTAGGGTCTCCTTCTGTAGGTACTGGGGAGGGAGGGAATGATCTTTATCTGCAGGTACAGGAGTAGGTCTCTATGTGTAGGTACATTGGGGTCTCCATGTCTAAGTACATTGTGGACTCCCTGTCTAGGTACATTGGGGTCTCCATGTCTAAGTACATTGTGGACTCCCTGTCTAGGTACATTGGGGTCTCCATGTCTAGGTACATTGGGTTCGCCATGTCTAGGTACATTGGGTTCGCCATGTCTAGGTACATTGGGGTCTCCATGTCTAGGTACATTGGGGTCGCCATGTCTAGGTACATTGGGGTCGCCATGTCTAGGTACATTGGGGTCGCCATGTCTAGGTACATTGGGGTCGCCATGTCTAGGTACATTGGCGTCTCCATGTCTAGGTACATTGGGGTCTCCATGTCTAGGTACACTGGGGTCTCCATGTCTAGGTACATTGGGGTCTCCATGTCTAGGTACACTGGGGTCTCCATGTCTAGGTACATTGGGGTCTCCATGTCTAGGTACATTGGGGTCTCCATGTCTAGGTACAATGGGGTCTCCATGTCTAGGTACATTGGGGTCGCCATGTCTAGGTACATTGGGGTCTCCATGTCTAGGTACATTGGGGTCTCCATGTCTAGGTACAATGGGGTCTCCATGTTTAGGTACATTGGGGTCTCCATGTCTAGGTACATTGGGGTTTCCATGTCTAGGTACATTGGGGTCTCCATGTCTAGGTACATTGGGGTCGCCATGTCTAGACATATTAGCCGAGGCACCTAACTTTACCACAAAAATGGGAAAACTTATTGACTCGAGTATAAGCCTAGGGTGTCCATCTGCATGCCTCACTGTGGCTCACTGTGTCCATGCCTCACTGTACCCATGCCTCACTGTGCCCATGCCTCACTGTGTCCATGACTAGACTGACATTTAACATGGGAGTCTATGGAAGGGGTGCCCAGGTTTGAAAAATCGGTGCTCCCCGGCCGTAGGTCCCCCAGACAACAAGCTTTGCACACTTGTAGAGGAGACATGGGGCTGTATGTGTACCAAGTCCAGGGAACTTACGACCGGCCGGTACCAAAGTCACCGGAGAAATTACCGTTTAACATGGGAGTCTATGGAAGGGGTGTCCGTTTAAAAAAAAAAAAAAAACGGTGCTCCCGGCCGTAGGTCCCTTCGGACGACAAACTTTGCACACTTGTAGAGGGAGGAAGAGTGGGGATACATGTGTGCCAAGTTTGGGGTCCAGGGGACCTACAGCCAGCCGGTACCGCGTCCCCAAATTCCGGGAGATTAGGTGCAAAAAAGGTGACTTGCGTATAAGCCGAGGGGGGCATTTTCAGCGCAAAAAATGAAAAACTCGGCTTATACTCGAATATATACGGTAACAAAAATTGAATATTGAACAAAAAAAAAAAGGAAATAAATAAAGGATAATTTTACAAGTATGGTTTAAATACAACCCTACGGGTTAAAAATATGTGTAAAGCCAACTGATATTCCAACCATTGACCAAATACATAGCTCCTAACTGTCCCGGATTTGGAGCGACTGTCCTGGATTTGGAGGGACTGTCCCGAATTTGGAGGGACTGTCCCGGATTTGGAAGGACTGTCCCGGATTTGGAGGGACTGTCCCGGATTTGGAGCGACTGTCCCGGATTTGGACCGACTGTCCCGGATTTGGAGGGACTGTCCCGGATTTGGAGGGACTATCCCTGATTTGTAGGGACTATCCCTGATTGAGAGGGACTATCCCACTGTCCCTCTTTCCTCCCCATTTGTCCCTCATTTTGGTCTGATATATATATATATATATATATATATATATATATATATATATATATATATATATATATATATATATACAGTGCGGAAAATAAGTATTTGAACACCCTGCTATTTTGCAAGTTCTCCCACTCGGAAATCATGGAGGGGTCTGAAATTGTCATCGTAGGTGCATGTCCACTGTGAGAGACATAATCAAAAAAAAAAATTCCAGAAATCACAATGTATGATTTTTTTAACTATTTATTTGTATGATACAGCTGCAAATAAGTATTTGAACACCTGAGAAAATCAATGTTAATATTTGGTACAGTAGCCTTTGTTTGCAATTACAGAGGTCAAACGTTTCTTGTAGTTTTTCACCAGGTTTGCACACACTGGAGGAGGGATTTTGGCCCACTCCTCCACACAGATCTTCTCTAGATCAGTCAGGTTTCTGGGCTGTCGCTGAGAAACACGGAGTTTGAGCTCCCTCCAAAGATTCTCTATTGGGTTTAGGTCTGGAGACTGGCTAGGCCACGCCAGAACCTTGATATGCTTCTTACAGAGCCACTCCTTGGTTATCCTGGCTGTGTGCTTCGGGTCATTGTCATGTTGGAAGACCCAGCCTCGACCCATCTTCAAAGCTCTAACTGAGGGAAGGAGGTTGTTGCCCAAAATCTTGCAATACATGGCCCCTGTCATCCTCTCCTTAATACAGTGCAGTCGCCCTGTCCCATGTGCAGAAAAACACCCCCAAAGCATGATGCTACCACCCCCATGCTTCACAGTAGGGATGGTGTTCTTGGGATGGTACTCATCATTCTTCTTCCTCCAAACACGGTTAGTGGAATTATGACCAAAAAGTTCTATTTTGGTCTCATCTGACCACATGACTTTCTCCCATGACTCCTCTGGATCATCCAAATGGTCATTGGCAAACTTAAGACGGGCCTTGACATGTGCTGGTTTAAGCAGGGGAACCTTCCGTGCCATGCATGATTTCAAACCATGACATCTTAGTGTATTACCAACAGTAACCTTGGAAACGGTGGTCCCAGCTCTTTTCAGGTCATTGACCAGCTCCTCCCGTGTAGTCCCGGGCTGATTTCTCACCTTTCTTAGGATCATTGAGACCCCACGAGGTGAGATTTTGCATGGAGCCCCAGTCCGAGGGAGATTGATAGTCATGTTTAGCTTCTTCCATTTTATAATGATTGCTCCAACAGTGGACCTTTTTTCACCAAGCTGCTTGGCAATTTCCCCGTAGCCCTTTCCAGCCTTGTGGAGGTGTACAATTTTGTCTCTAGTGTCTTTGGACAGCTCTTTGGTCTTGGCCATGTTAGTAGTTGGATTCTTACTGATTGTATGGGGTGGACAGGTGTCTTTATGCAGCTAATGACCTCAAACAGGTGCATCTAATTTAGGATAATAAATGGAGTGGAGGTGGACATTTTAAAGGCAGACTAACAGGTCTTTGAGGGTCAGAATTCTAGCTGATAGACAGGTGTTCAAATACTTCTTTGCAGCTGTATCATACAAATAAATAGTTAAAAATTCATAAATTGTGATTTCTGGATTTTTTTTTTTTTGATTATGTCTCTCACAGTGGACATGCACCTACGATGACAATTTCAGACCCCTCCATGATTTCCAAGTGGGAGAACTTGCAAAATAGCAGGGTGTTCAAATACTTATTTTCTGCACTGTATATATATATAATGCACTTTTTATCTTTCAAAAAGTGTTTCCCAGTGATAAGCTTTTCATCCCATTTCAAAATTGCTGCTTCGTTACAAGTGGTCTATAAGCACTTGTTATCATTCCTCACATAGCCAGGAACACACAACTGAAGCTGGTGGAACACTTCTCCTTCAATTGGTAACTCACATATACTGTAAGTAAGCACAAAGAGAGAAAGATACTCATTGTGCAGTAGGTTTATTTTAGAATTAGGGACTAAATAAAACAAGTGATTGGTCTCTTACATAAAAGGTGACAGCTAGGCACCAATGTAGCCCAAAGTTGTATAGGGAACATGCACTGTCTCTCTGCCATAAACAGGAGCCAACACACATTTCAATTACCAGAGGTCAAGCGGCCGGAAGTTGCGTTCTGGAAGCTCCATCTCTACACGTTTCGTCACAATGACATCTTTAGGAAGCACTGAATACGCCATTTTGATGAACTGCGTAGGAGCTTTCGTGTGAGGACAGAGGAAGTGGAGAGAGCCTTTGCTTTTGGTCACAGCGCTGGACCGTGATCAGGCTCAGGTAAGTATAGAGGGAGTCCTAATAACAAAAGGTTGTTTACTGTAATGCATGGAATTCATTAAGGTAAAAAAAAAAATACTTTTAACATGAGAATGTATTTTTTGCCCACTTGGACAGTTTTTTTTATGTGCAGAAGGGGTCATTTGTACCATACCAGTTGATGACTCCCATTGATTTCCAAGGATCAAATTTCCGAGTTCTATACGGAAATATTTTCTTTCATAGATGCCAATTATTTGTTCTATTATTCTACTAGTTATTTTATAATTCTATATTTATTTCACAATTATTCTATCATTCTATATGATTATATTTCATTCATAGGTCTCATTTATTTGTTCTATTATTCTACTATTTATTTTTAAATGCTATTATTTTTTTAATAATTATTCTATAAGGTAATATTTAATTCATGAGTGGTAGGTGAGGTGTTTTCCGCGCCAAATGATAAATAAATTGATACACACTAGTGAATAATACAACAGTAAAAACAATATAGTGAAATTATTGGTTGCTGCTCTTCGAGATACAGGGGTGATCTGCAAAATGTGTGATATTATTGAGAAAGAGGGCGTTAAATCTGTGGAAAACCTATGGTATATTCCACAGTATATATGGTGAGTAGACTCCACCTATATGGTGAATCTATGAGGTATATACCTAAATAAATAGATTGTGAAAAAAAGAAAAAAACAGAGATTTTACGTTGGACGTGTGTCTGGCTGGGCGTAGGTTACGTTAACGGCGTACACAGTGATCCGGCGTATCTTAGGTAGCTGTTCCGACGTGGTTGCGAGCATGCGTGGCGCATGCGCAGTTCATTATACGTACAGTGGGTGACTGCGATATTGTGTCAATCTCGCTCCCTTTCTCGGCGAGATTGACCACCTGCAAGCCCCATCGCGGGAGCCAGCGCCGAGCTGGCTTGCCGCGATGGAGACAAAGCCGTCATAGAAGCAACGGGGATTCCCGCCAATTCTACACGTGGGCGGCGTTTACATAAAAATCCGGCATGGGTTCCCCCCTCAGGAGCATACCGGGCCCTTAGGTCTGTTATGGGTTGTAAGGAGACCCCCCTACGCCGAAAAAACAGCGTGGGGGTCCCCCCACAATCCATACCAGACCCGTATCCAAAGCAGTTCGGTCAGGCAGGGAGTGGAGGCGAGCGAGCGCCCTCCCCTCCTGAGCCGTACCGGGCAGCATGCCCTCAACATGGGGGGGTCAGGTGCTCTGGGGCAGGGGGGTGCACTGCGGCCCCCCCACCCCAGAGCACCCTGTCCCCATGTTGATGAGGACAGGGCCCCTTCCCGACAACCCTGGCCGTTGGTTGTCGGGGTATGCGGGCGGGAGGCTTATGGGAATCTGGGAGCCCCCTTTAATAAGGGGGCCCCCAGATACCAGCCCCCCACCCTAAGCAAATGAGTATGGGGTACATCGTACCCCTACCCATTCACCTGCAAGAAAGTGTAAACACTTCTCCCGCTCTCTGGGGGTCTTCTCCCGCTCTCTGGGGGTCTTCTCCCGCTCTCCGGGGTCTTCTCCCGCTCTCCGCTCTTGATTCGGCGCTCTCCGGTGCCTTCTTCTTCTTCTTCAGGACTGGCCGCCGCTTCTGTCACATCTTCTTCTTCTCTTCTCTTCTCCAGATGTTGACGCGATGCTTCCTCCCGCTGTTATGCCGGGCGCGCGGCCCCAAGCGACTTATATAGGCCTATCTTGTGACATCGCAGTCCCATCAGGCTCCGGTAGGTACCACATGGAGAAGAGAAGAGAAGAAGAAGACGTGACAGAAGCGGCGGCCAGTCCTGAAGAAGAAGGCACCGGAGAGCGCCGAACCAAGAGCGGAAAGCGGGAGAGAAGCCCCCGGAGAGAGGAGAAGACCCCCGGAGAGCAGGAGAAGACCCCCCGGAGAGCGGGAGAAGCCTCCCACCCGCATACCCCGACAACCAACGGCCAGGGTTGTCGGGAAGGGGCCCTGTCCTCATCAACATGGGGACAGGGTGCTCTGGGGTGGGGGGGCCGCAGTGCCCCCCTGCACCTGACCCCCCCATATTGAGGGCATGCTGCCCGGTACGGCTCAGGAGGGGGGGGGGGCGCTCGCTCGCCCCCACTCCCTTCCTGACCGGCCGGCGTGCTTTGGATACAGGTCTGGTATGGATTGTGGGGGGACCCCCACGCCGTTTTTTCGGCGTAGGGGGACCTCCTTACAACCCATAACAGACCTAAGGGCCCGGTATGCTCCTGAGGGGGGAACCCATGCCGGATTTTTATTTAAAATCCGGCGGGGAGTTCCGCTTCAGGATTCATATCAAACTCCACCCACATGTATAATTGGCGGGAATCCACCTTGGATCCCCGTCGCTTCTATGACGCGCTCGCTGGAATGTGCTTTTACTATTCCAGCAAGTGGGAGATGTCGGCACCCTGTCGCTGAGAATCAGCGCGATGCTGTCGTGCTATAAACACATTCTCTGCGGCAGGTACTGTACTTGTCTGGCGCTCGGCCCATCATTTGCATGGGGTCACGCCTCATTTGCATGGATCACGCTCACTTCCACTGGCCTGAGCCTTCGAAAATACGCTACGCTGGCACATCTTGGCGAGCAATGGCTTGCTGAATGCAGTGCTTTCCTTTCCGCGCTGGCGTAGCGTACTGTGTGTGCGATACGCCGGTGTAAATGTGCGCCCATCTCTGTGAATCTGGGCCAATGAGATGATAGAGATGATAGAGAGAGAGAAAGAAAGAAAGAGAGAGAGAGAGGGAGAAAAGAGAGAACGAAAGAAAGAAGGAAATAAAGAAGGAAAAAAAGAAAGAAAGAAAGAAAAAGAAAGAAAGAAAGAGCGAGAGAGAGAGAGGCAAAGAGAGAAAGAGTGTGAGAGAAAAACAGAGAAAGAAAGAGAGATGATAGAGAGAGATGAGAGAGAGAGAAAGGATGAGAAAGATAAAGAAAGAGACAGACCGAGGAAGGGAAACATTGGCGCTGAGCATATACATGTCCATTCCAAGACCCTCAATGTTTAAGATAGAGAATTTGATTCCAAGCATCATTTTGCGAAGGTAATTGAGTTGACTTTCTCTCACAGGCCACTGGTTGCAGTTACAAGTAGTGACTGTCAATTTTCTATTTCTGAATATATAAAATATAAAAGTGAGGTGATCTTTATGCATCAATGCTGCACCTCCCACGCAGCCCACAACTGTTAAGAAACGCTGTGAATTTACCAAGCGCTATCTTGCAGGAATAATAAGCCTTGTGAAATGAACCGTTGTAGCAGAGAGGTACTTCACTTCTACTATTGTTTCCTAATCCGACAAAGCCGGAAAAGACACGGAGCTGTTGATGATACAATGTTCTACATTTTTGTTTAAAAGTAATGAAATATTGGCGAGGGATTTGCGTTACGGAAAAGTTCTGCAACTGTGTTCAAAAGAAAAGCAATGGCGAAAATAAACCTTTTCCGCTGAGATTTAATGTCATGCTGTTGGGAAGCGCTGCAGCCATTCATTCATGCTATTTCTGAAGATGTTTCCTATAAACAACAAGTGCACATCTTTCACATCTTTCAGGTGTGCGTCAGAAATAGAAACTGTCTATCATCCAGAGACCGGAGCCACCTGCTCCCTCTTGAGTCCTGAAAGGTTTTTTTTTAAATTACAAAAACATATAAATGTTGAACATGAATATACTCTATGGATATTATGCTTTCCAATATCCAAGCAGCTTTAGGCTTATTTTCAAATATTTTATTGCTGATTTCCTTTCCTATTTGTTATAGAAAGTCTGTGTACACAGCTCAATAGTTCAAGCCTATGTTGCCTATCTTGTGTCTGTGTTGAAAATCAATAAAAAGAATAAAAAAAAAAAAAAAAAAAAAAAATCAGACTTGATTTCCACAATCTGTCTACCAATTTATATGTGCATTAATGTATTTTATTCATGTTACTTGTCTGTAAAAGCCTCCCTTGTGTAGATATGTGTAGGCATCCGAGCCTAATGGCGCGTACACACGATCACTTTTTGTGATGAAAAAAACTACGTTTTCAAAAACGTAATTTAACTTCTTGCCGACCGCCCGCCGTCATATTACTGCGGGACGGTGGCACTGTACCACGAGAGCACGTAGCTCTACGTCCTCTCTTTAGCGGCCACTAGGGGACGCTCGCCCCCGAGTCCCGCGCGCATGCCCGGCGGGTACGATCGCTGCCAGGCACACGCGATCACTCGTTACAGAGCGGGGAACGGGAGGTATGTGTGTAAACACAAAGCTCTTGTTCCTGTCAGCGGGGGAAACGCTGATTTTCTGCTCATACAATGTATGAACAGAAGATCAGTAATTTCCCCTAGTGAGGCCACCCCCCCATACAGTTAGAACACAAACAGGAACACACTTAACCCCTTCCCCGCCCCCTAGTGTTAACCCCTTCACTGCCAATGGCATTTTTATAGTAATCCAATGCATTTTTATAGCATTGATCGCTATAAAAATGCCAATGGTCCCAAAAATGTGTCAAAAGTGTCCGATGTGTCCGCCATAATATCGCAGTACCGAAAAAAAAACGCTGATCGCCGCCATTACTAGTAAAAAAAAAAAATATTAATAAAAATGCCATAAAATTACCCCCTTTTTTGTAAACGCTATACATTTTGCGCAAACCAATCAATAAACGCTAATTGCAATTTTTTTTACGAAAAATGTGTAGAAGAATACGTATCGGCCTAAACTGAGGAAATAAAATGTTTTTTTTATATCTTTTTTGGGGAAGAAAAACGCTGATCGCCGCCATTACTAGTAAAAAAAAAAAATATTAATAAAAATGCCATAAAATTACCCCCTTTTTTGTAAACGCTATAAATTTTGCGCAAACCAATCAATAAACGCTAATTGCAATTTTTTTTACGAAAAATATGTAGAAGAATACGTATCGGCCTAAACTGAGGAAATAAAATGTTTTTTTTATATCTTTTTTGGGGATATTTATTATAGCAAAATGTAAAAAATATTGATTTTTTTTTTCAAAATTGTCGCTCTATTTTTGTTTATAGCGCAAAAAATAAAAATCGCAGAGATGATCAAATACCACCAAAAGAAAGCTCTATTTGTGGGAAAAAAAGGACGCCAATTTTGTTTGGGAGCCACGTAGCACACCGCGCAATTGTCAGTTAAAGCGACGCAGTGGCGAATCACAAAAAGTGCTCTGGTCATTGGGCAGCAATATGGTCCGGGGCTAAAGTGGTTAAAATGATCGTGTGTGGGCAAAACGTAGTTTTATGTCTTCAAAAAAACGACCAAAAAAAAATTCGAACATGCTTGAATTCTTGAATTTTTGTGTCATAAAAAGTGATGGTGTGTGGGCAAAACGACGTTGAAAACAATGGGGCAGATTCACAGAGAATTAGATTCTCGCAGAGTATCAGAAATACACTACGCCGCCGTTTTTTACCTGGCTCTACGTGGAATTCAGGTAGATTTTGTCCAGTAAACGACGGCGGCGTAGTGTATTTCTCCCGTCGCAATCCATCTGCGCGAGTAGGGGGCGTGAAGCATTTAAAATAGGCGCGTTCCCGCGGCGATCGAACTGCGCATGCTCCGTTCGCAAATTTCCCGCCATGCATTGCGCGAAAACACGTCGTCACGTCGTAGTAGCGTCTTTTACGTACATTCCTATTCCCGAACGAGTTACGTTAAAAAAAAAAATATATTTTCAAATCGACGCGGGAACGACGGCCATACTTTACATGGGTTACGCACTGTTAGACCAGCAAAAAGCTCCTCTAACATTACGCAGACAAAAAATGACGTAGGCGATTGCGAGGGACACTCGTACCTTCGTGGATCGCCGTAAAAACTAATTTGCATACCCCGACGCATGAAAACGACGCGAACTCCTCCCAGCGGCCGCAAAAATATCGCAGCGTAGATCCGAAGGCTTACCAAGACGTAAGCCTCTCGGATCGAAGCCCGAAGGCCGCGTACACACGATCGGTTAAACCGACGAGAATGGTCTGATGGACCGTTTTCATCAGTCAAAACCGATTGTGTGTGTGGGCGCCATTGGTTATTTAACCATCGGTTAAAAAAAATATGCCAACTTGTTTTAAATTTAACCAATGGATTTCTAACCGATAGGTCAAAACTGATCGTTAGTAGGTACGACCATCGGTTAAAAATCCACGCATGCTCAGAATCAAGTCGACACATGCTTGGAAGCATTGAACTTCATTTAGTTCAGCACGTCGTTGTGTTTTACGTCACCTCGTTCTGACACGATCGTTTTTTTTTTAAACTGATGGTGTGTAGGTGCGAAGAACCATCGTCCGCTTCATCGGTTAACCGATGAAAACGGTCCATCAGACCGTTCTAATCGGATTGACTGATCGTGTGTATGCGGCATTAAGCCTTGTACACATGATCGAATTATCCAACGGGAATTGTGTGATGACAGGCTGTTGTCGGAAAATCCGACCATTTGTACGCTCCATCGGACAATTGTTGTCGGATTTTCCGTGGACAAATGTGGGATAGCATTCTTAAAAACTGTACTCCAACAATTGTATGTTGTCGGATTATCCGATCGTGTGTACACAAGTCCTTCAACCAAAACTCCAAAGTACAAACACGCATGCTCAGAAGCAATGCTCAACATAACACAACATTAGCAGAAGTTGCCCAAAGGTGGCGCTAAAGAGCTGAAAAAAAACATGTTTTGTGTTTGTTGGCCGACAACTCTTTGCCGTTTGTATGCAAGACAAGTTCTTGGCCAACGCCCTTCGGACAAAAGTCCTACACTTTGTCCGTGGAAAATTCGATCGTTTGTATGAGGCTTAAAGGAGTTGTAAAGGAAAAAAAAATGCAAGGTAGACAGACAGAATAGTGTAATGATTCTGTTAAAAAAAAAAACGAGTAAATACCTATTAAATTCCTTCATCAATATCAACCCTCAAAATTTCCACTCGCCTACTAGCATTTGGCGAGTGGATTTAAGCTGGGGGAGAGTGATGACAGGGCTACATGACCAATCTCCCTCCAATCTGTGCCTACACTTAAGAGTCCCGATGAGATTAGTGGCCGAAGAGAAAAGGTGCATGCTCGGGAAAAGTAGTCTGGTGAGCCGTGCACAGGCAGAGCAGTACACAGGTGCTCTCCTTACAATTCTCATTAAGCCATGGGACCTAACAGTATGACCTCTATGAGCTTGCCCCCCTCCCCCCAACCAATGTAGCTGGAGAGCAGAAAGTAATGAGTGAGGTGGAGGATTGCGAAAATTACCACTCCGGTGCAGCGCTCACTGAAAGTTGCCCTGACATGAGAGTGGCAGCCTTCCAGTTTGTGCAGTTTTCTTCTCCTTGTGCTCTATGTAAGTGTCCAACAGTTCAGCCTGAGCACTGTGAACAGACTGGTCTCAATGTGTGCTGCGTAGTGTAATAGTGTGCGCTGTGCTATGCTGTCAATGGCTGTGCAGTTGTGTGGATCTCAGCGCTGAATTGTACTCCCTCCCGAGGTGCTTCAGCTCCTCTCCTCACTGCCAGCCTAAATAAAAGGGAGAATTGGGAACATGCAAGTTTGGAGCCGCACACACAGGCTTCCGGAGGATGAGATGAATAGGAGAGGGGGAGAGAGAGGATGGATGGGAGTTGCAGAGGAGACAGCAAGAGAATGGCAAAGAGACTCAGTTCTAGTGCCCTGTCCCTCTGGTCTGCCCCCAGTGCCCTGTCCCTCTGGTCTGCCCCCAGTGCCCTGCCCCAATTTGTTAAAGTTGTTGTTGGTAATATTTAATTTTGTAACTTGATTCTGCATAAAACATTTAACAGTGTCATTCCATGAGATAATCTACGAGGGCGTGTTTACGGGTGCAATTGGGCGCAGGGCAGTGTATGAATTAGGTGGGGCAACTGGTGGCGAGTAACTCTTGAGGCCTGGCTAGTAGCTCAGGACTTGAAATTTTGAGCCCTGATCTATATTACCTCCGGCGTTCTAGTTTCTGGTCTCTCATTCACTTCCTGGCTTGCGGCGCTCGTTCATGTAAGAACTACATTTCCCAGTATGCATTGTGGCACGCTCAGTAATTCACACCTCCTTGAAGTCTGTAACACATAGAGAGCGTCCTGCTGCACAGATGTAGTTCCCAGGAGGGGGCGAGCAAGTTACTGACCACCGCAGTAAAGCCTCCCTTCATGGTGGTGAGTAATAATCAGACAAGCAGGAAGTGAACAGAACAGAGAAGAAATAGAGCAACTTCTGAGCAAAAACGAACAATAAGGCCGCGTACACACGATCGAATTTGCCTGCTGAAAACGGTCCGATGGGCCGTTTCAGCAGACAAATCCGATCGTGTGTACGGGCTAGCGGACAGGTTTGTCCATCGGACAAATTTCAAAGCATGCTTTGAAATTTGTTCGCTACAAACCTGTCCGTCGGATATGTCCGCTGGTTAGTATGGGAAACCAGCGGACATATCCTCCCGCACATGCGTCGTATCCTGTGAATGGATCCGACGCATGCGCGCGGAAGTGTTTACTTCCTGGTGCGTGACGTAGCGGTGACGTGGCGGCGTCAACGTCACCGCCGCGTCACCACGCTGTCTGCCGGCGGGGATTTTGATCCGATGGTGTGTACACGCCATCGGACCGAAATCCGATGAGACATGTCCGCTCTAAACTGTCCGTCGGACAAGTTTGAGCGGACATATCTCATCGTGTGTACGAGGCCTTAGGAAGTGAAAAGAGGAATGTCTGCAGGTAAAGGATGCTTATTATGAAAAAAAAAAAATTCCTTTACAACCCCTTTAAGATGTGATGTCAGCAGCCCCAGCAGACTCAGAGTTGTCCTTCATCTGTCACTCTATAGCCTCGTACACACAATTAGACTTCCATCTGACTTTCCTGTGGATTTTGGTCTGAAGAGCGTTGGCCATGAACTTGTTCTGCATACACAGGGCAGAAGATTTTCAGCCAACATTCACCAAACCATGTGGTTTTTCAGCTCTTTACCACCACCCTTTGTGCAACTTCTGCTATTGTTGTCTAATGTTTAGCATTGGTTCAGAGCATGCGTGTTTGTACTTTGGATTTTAGTCTGATGGATTTGTGTACACACGATCGGAAAATGCGACAGAACCCATGTTTTGTCGGAAAATTTGAGAGCATGCACAGCCAACATTTGTTGTCGGAAATTCCGACAACAATTGTCCGATGGAGCATACAGGCGGTCGGATTGTCTGATGAAACACATCCGTCGGACCGTTGTTGTTGGAAAATCCAATCGTCTGTATGGGCCTTATAGCAGCTTTTTACTCATGGAGGAACCCTTGATAACTTGCCTTCCAAACCATTCAAGTAGACCGAGAGCTAATACCAAGCCCTTTGTACCCCAATCATCGTACACAGGCAAGATGTTGGGATAGAAACAAAGGAATGACTGTTTATTGAAACTCAGACACATACTGTATACCCCACAGGAGGATATAAGCATGACAATGTAAACTTAAAATACCAATCCAATTAACAACAAACAATGATCATAATTGAACAGTAAATTAATTAAATACTAAGTTAATCAAAACATATAACTTCTTACAATAATTTGGAAACAAGTTAAGTGGTCACCAGAATCATTTAATCACCAAGAGATGATCAGACAGACAGAAACTATAGAACAATGGGAGAGACCTTCTTAACGATAAACATATAACAAACCCCACCCCACCTCACTCCGGCAACAGTCTGAGACAAACGCCTACAATATTCCAACAGTCTGAGACAAACGCCTACAATATTCCAACAGTCTGCAAAGATTGAATTCATTTGTCTTCATAGATTTCTTAAGGGATGTTGTTGATAAATATTTCTGCCCCAAGTGAAGGGATCTTTCCAACCCAGTCTACAGGAGGGTCACCATATTTCCTCTGACCAATAACCCATACAAGAATAATATTACCTTTTTCCATCCACTCCAGAAGGGAAGCTTTATTTTCCTCATACAGCTGAACCTAGGATTACGAGCATAATCCGTTATCCCATTGAAGTCATTGGAAACGAAAATAATTTGTTCTGCATTGACTTCAATGGGATGCAATACTGAATGCGGCCAGAGGTGGGGGTGGGGGGTGCCAGAAAGCGCTGAAAACTGACGAAAAGGCCCGAGGACACTTTGACTTGTTTCCTTCCTCAGGCCAAATGAGGTACTGTAGGCCAATGTTTGGCTTTTCTCAGCTCCTGCGCCTCTGTACCTCAGGCCAAATGACCGCAGACCTATTTTCGTCTTTGCTCGGCTTCTGCACCCCGGTACCTCAGGCCAAATTAGGTACTGCAGGCATTTTTTAGCTTGAATTCTGCTTATCTTGCGAGTCAACACTCGCAAACTGAGTCAGAATAAAAAAAAAAAAGTTGCTCGCAAATCAAAACGCTCTCAAACCAAGTTACTCCTAAATTGAGGTTCCACTGTATAGAGAAGTAATCCAAACCACACTCTCAGCATCCATTAAGGAGTTGTCCATCATTAAAAAATGATCTGCTTTCTCAATGGGCTATAATCAGTGGGTATTAGGCTTGCCCCTAGTCCTCTTCAGAAGCCCCTGTCTTGGTTGGATCTGTCACATAAATGAAGTAGTGTTTTTAGTTTGTGGTGCTCAGATACAGTTAAGTTCAACTTTAAATTGGTTCTAAAGGCAGAAAGTTTTTTTTACCTTAAAAGTGGATGCAAATCCTCGTATTTACCCAGTGAAGTGTACAGCCTCAGATGATACATAGAGATGAAACAAACCTCCCTACATAAGTTTTACATCTATGGGCCAGATTCAGGTAGATGGGCGCTTCTTTACTTTGGAGTAACGTTTCTCATTTACGTTACTCCGCCGACACTTTCGGCGCAAGTACTATTATTCACATAGCACTTGCTCCTAAACTTGCGCCGGAGTAACGAAAATGCGCTGGCGTAACCCGACGCAAGTGGAAGTGGGTGTGATCATATGTAAATGATGGGCGGAGCCCAGCGCAGAGGCTTACGTTCAGCGCATCATCCACGGAGCATGCGCAGTAAGTGAGGCTTCACTCGGCCCCCTGTGCACATGCTCACAACTTCCGTCGGCACCACTTCACGGGAAACGCCAGCGCAATGTGTTCCGTTGCGCGTATAAAAGCGCCAGCGGAAGCGCCATTCCGGCGCAAAAGTATTTCCGTTTCCCCCCACCCCAGGAATTTACTTTTGCTCTGTTATGGCTGCTCCCGCTACCCCCAAAGAGAGGAGGAACCTCAATTTTAATGCCCAGGAGGTCTCTGTGGTCATCTCTGCTATGGAGACTTACAATGATTTCCTGCATGGGAAGAAAAGTAGGAAGACCAGCCGGGAGAGGAAGCAGGCCATCCTGGACACCATTGCTGGCAGGGTGAATGTGTTGGGGTACTCCACCCGGACTGCTGGTGATATCCAGAAAAAGTAAAATGACCTGCGGCGCAAGGTCCGTGGCAAGGTGGCCACCATTCGGAGCCATGAGCGGGGCACAGGTGGTGGACCCCCATGTCCGGTCAGCCTGACCACAGAGGAGGAGGTGGTCACCCGCTGCCTGTAGAGGGAGCAATTGGAGGGGGTACCAGGCTATGATTCTGTGGAGGAAGGCTCCAGGACAGGTAAGTGTTTTTATCCCCTATTTGGTGTGTTGCATGTGGGGGGGGGGGGGGTACATGTGCCAAGTGTGTGGGACCACCAACATGTGTCTGCTTTGTGTCATCCACAGATGACGGAGCTGGGCCATCATCTGTTGCCGGCCATTCCACCCCAACCCCCCAACGGGATCATGAGGACGAGCCCCTGGGTGCTGAAGACACTGAGGTGGAGGAGAGTGCCCACACCACTTCTGTGGAAATGGTTGAGGAGGAGCCTGTTCCTCAGCAGGAGTTTTTCTTGGTGTTATCTGAGTCCTCCCCTTCTGCAGGTCCCTCTGTCATCCCCTCACCCATCCTCGGTAGCCCCTCAAGGGCGACTCCATCCCCACGGGGACAACCTTCTCCTGGCCCCAGGAAGGCCACCCGTAAGACCATGGGGGTGTCTGATCTGGTCCAGGACCAGGTGGCGATGGACCATGCCCGGCAAACACAACAGATGGGGGAGATTGCTGGGCACTTGAACCGGCTCGCTGACAGTCTGTGCTCCGTATCGCAGCTGCCCAGTGGTTTGCAGGACGTTGTCACCAGCCTGGGGGAGGTGCAGGCTGATGTACGGCACCTCACAGCAGCCGTCCACGCCAACACAGCTGCCATCCGGGAAGAGGGGAGGCAGCGGCAGCGTGCCCAGCGGTATAATATCACCCGCCAGATGAGAATGCAGGCCCAGACCAATCATTTTCTGAGCCGGATTGCCGTGGCCTTGGAGGGCATGCAGCCAACAGCAGCCAGGAGTGGCCCACCCGGGGATCAGCCTCCTCCAGATGCCCCCCCACCCCCACCCACTCCCTCCAGGCAGCTGAGGAGCCCGAGAGTGCCCACAAGGAGGAGCCCCCGTCATCCCAGGTGAGGTTTTTTTTTCTCGGGTGTTTTATTATTAATTTTTTTTTATTACTCAGGTTATGAGTTTATTTTTTCTGTTATTACTCAGGTTATGAGTTTATTTTTTCTGTTATTACTCAGGTTATGAGTATATATTTTATTTTTAACTGCACACGGTCAGGAGTGCAGGGGACAGTGTGAATGGTGTGTGAATGTGAGGGGGTGGCACTCCTGCCAGTAAGGGGTGTCACCCTCGGCCGTGGTGGTGAAGTTAACCCCACGGCTGTGTGAATGACGTGTGAAAGGTGTATGAATGGACAGCGACATCATTGGGGCCTTGACGCTGGCGTTGCTGCTCCCAAGTCCTACATGCTGGACTTGGGCTAATCCAATGTGATGTGCATGTGGTGTGTGTGATCTAGGGACATCAGTGGTGTACATGCGTGCATTGTCTGTGTGATTAATGTTTTGGTTTAGTGTCCAAAGATGCCTACGGCGAGGACCCTCCTGACTGCTCTTCCATCAGCAGACTGGTTCTCCTCTGGCAGGTGGGGACTGTGTGGGTCGGGGGTCAGGTCATCACGTATGTCAATCTGCAGGCCTTTTCTCATGGCAAAGTTGTGCAGAATGCAACATGCACCGATGATCTGACACACGAAGCTAGGGTCCCCCCGGACTTATCCAGGCAGCGGAAACGGGACTTTAGGAGCCCAAATGTTTGCTCCACCACTGCACGGGTTTTGATGTGTGCTTCATTGTATCTTCTCTCTCCTCTGGTTTGGGGGTTCCGGAAAGAAGTCATTAGATGGGGTCCCAGTGCATATGCAGAGTCACCTGTAAGGGAAAATACAGGAGTATGTTAGTCATGCATGTGCCCCTTGTGAGGTGTGCATCATGGGAGGGGATAGTCATGCCTGCCACCCATGTCACTCACCAACCAGCCAGCTTTCCCCATACATGTTCTGCTCGAATTCTGCTGGGATGGGACTCTGACGGTATATGAAGCTGTCATGGCTGGATCCGGGGTGTTTGGCACAGACGTGCCATATGAGGCGCTGGGCATCGGCTATCACCTGTACGTTGATGGAATGCCAATGCTTCCGATTGCGGTATATGTGCTCTGTGGCACTGGGGGGCTGAAGTGCCACATGTGTGCAATCAATGGCCCCCACAGTGCGTGGGAATCTGGCAATGCTGTAGAAATCTGTCATTGCCTTCAGCCGCAGCTCCTCAGTGGTTGGTCTGATGAAGTGGTTGGACATGCGTCTGAGGATTGCAGGGACAACCTGGTGCACACATCTGCTCATGGAGGATTGTGACATCCCAGCCACCACTCCACTTGTACGCTGGAATGATCCACTTGCAAGGAAATGAAGTGTTGCCAGTACCTTCACCAGTGGCTGCACTGCTTGTGAGCGGTGTCTTGCTGGTGATGTCACCCTGCAGGGTTGTGGTTAGTTCAAGTATTGCATCTGGGCTGAATCTGAAGAGGCGATACACCTCCTCATCGCCCATGCCAAAGAGGCTCATGCGCGTGCGGTATATGCTCTCACGTGCCCGCCTCCTCCATACCGGGGGACCCAGTGCTAGTGCTAGGACCGCGACTGCCCCTGGCATGTTGGCACACAGAGGTGTTGTCCTTGCACGTGTGGTTGTTCAGCTTGCTAGTTTCGTCGGTAACGCTGCTGCTGTAGCTGCTCTCCTGCTGACCTGTGGCCGTCTGGAGTAAAGATAAAGCAGCTATTTGTAGAAATAACTTTGCGCCGGACGGACGAGATACGCGCGGCGCATGTAGCCAGCGTATGGTGCTAATCCGTTCGCGAATTGGGAAATCTCCCTCTTTTGCATATTTGCAGGGGAAATCAATAGGCGTGACTGATGCGCCAAGCGAAATTATGCGCTGACGAGACTCTGGCGTCGGAAAGTTAAGCCGATCGGAAATGGCCCGTTTTCTGTCGCATCTAGTTTGGTGAGTACGGCCACATAGAAACGACGGCGCATATTCACAGTTACGCGGCGCATATCGAAATACTCCAGCGCAACTCTACCTGAATCTGGCCCTATATCTTCAGTCTTCATCTTTATACTGTTTAGAAAGTGCACATCGTGTTAAAAGATTTTCTCTTCCTGTTTGGCACTGCAGTGAAGCCTGGGCATAAAGCCAAGGCAGCTGATTGGAGAAAAGCCACACATCCCCCACTTCACATAGGTAGAGACATTTTTAGCTGTAATCATTGGGCTCTGCTAATCGATTTATAGCATCCTTCCCAACACTAGACATGTTCAATTTGTTTTGTTCTGAATTTGTTTTTTCATTGAAATAAGACAAATTTGTTAATTTGGATATAATAGAATTAATGAAAAACGCATTTAACAAATTTTTTTGAAAACGAAAATTAAAAAATTTGAAATCTGAAAATTCGTAAATTTGCAAATTCGAAACTCCAAATATTCGAAAATCCGAAAATAAGAATGAAAATCCAACAATTCAAAAAACAAAATTCCTTATATAAGAACAAGAATCAAAAAAAACTGAAAATCTGAAATAATTTTCATTTTTTTATTTTTTATTATTAATTCGTTACGTTCCATTCGTTTAGATGCAGCATTTGTTATTTTCGGAAAATGGGTAACTTCGGATAAATTAGTATTCGTTACATTCACTAACAATCAAAGTTGAAAGGAAATTCCAATACCTATAATTTAATAGTCAGTTATTATTAGTTATAAGGCTGTGCAAATTAACTTTTAATTAATTTTAATCTTAATCTTAATTTTAATCTTAAATTTTTTTGATCAATTAAAATTCTTTTGATTGGTACTCACCTCTCCGCTGGCTTCTGGGCCTTCAGGGAGTTCCGTTGGAGATCCGGTAACATCACGGACACCGGCACGGCTTGCCGTGTCCATCTGAAGGGCTCCTTTGCTGTGCCTTCATATCTGCATGCCGGCAGGAACTTACTATCTGTCACACGCAATGGCTGTTACACTTCCCTCTATCACTTCCCTCTATCAACCTGGGATTCTACAGTCATCCACTGGGAGTTGTGATAGTTTCCTTCATGGGACATCTACATGCCGACAGACTGATGTTAACCTCTCCTCACCTGGATTCAGCAGTGGTATCGTTGTACACATTTTTATACCAGTATCATACTTAGCTACATGTTTTTATGACTGCTTTTGCTACCGTTTGGTATTACTCGCACCATTTTTACAGTTTATGTAGCTACATCGATTTTATCTCCAGTGCAATATTTATTTGGTTACCTACCTGAAGACTATAAAAGTTTTAATGCTATTCCCATCGAGCGCTGCCTTTGTGTGTTTATCCATTTTTCCAGTGGTTGGTAGCTGCACTGGGAATCGGCCTGCAAGAAGATCAGCTAAAAGTAGTTGGATCTGTATGTGTGTTATAATTAATCGAAATTAGTCGATTAATCGATTAAAAAAAAAAAAAAAAAAATTAATCGATAAAAAAAAATTTGATCAGTAACAGCCCTAATTAGTTAGTTAGTTATTATTTCAGATTTTCAAATTTTCGAATTTCGATATTGAATGACCCAAAAAAAGCTAAAAAAAAACAAAAAACGAATGAAACAAAAACAGAAGAAAAACAGGAAAAAGCTACAGGACATAGTGCTTTGAAGAAAGATAAGAAAACACTGCAGATATATGTGCCCAGCTCAAATTTCATGAATCGGGTTCACATTCACTTTAATACAGTCTATGCACTAACTACTTGTCGACCAGCCGCCACAGGTGTATTGGGGCAGGCTGGCAGGGCTGCGTAAATCGCCGTCATAGTACAGCCATTTTTTTTTTTAACAGGGAAAAATAGAACAGCCAATTTAAGAAGCTATAGGGGGTGCGTGCGATGCCGACGACGGAGGCCGTGATGTACGCCGGCCACCCCGATCGCGTCACAGAGAGTCAGAACGGGGATCTGTCAGTGTAAACTAAAAGATCCCCATTCTAACAGGTGAGGAGAGAGAGATTGTCTGTTCCTAGTGATCAGAAACAGCGATCTCTCTCCTCCTCCAGTCACTTCCACTCCCTAAACACCTCCCTAGGTAACACGTAACCCCTTGATCGCCCCTAGTGTTAACATCTTCCCTGCCTATTACAGTGGAACCTCGGATTGCGGGTAACGTGGTTAAAGAGCATTTCGCAATACGACCACTCTATTTAAAAAAAAGCTAACTTGGTTTGCGAGTGTTGTCTTGCAAAACGAGCAGGATTCAAGCCAAAGCAGTGTGCAGTATCGCGTTTTGCCTAAGGTGGGGGGGACGCCAGAGCCGTATTAGTTTCACTGTTGCCGCTAGGTAGCTAATTTAGTGTCACTGTTGCCGCTAGGTAGCTAATTTTTTTTATTGCGATTTTTTTTAATAAAGACATGTGGCTGAATACATTTTGGCCTAAATGTTTGACTAAAATTTAGTTTATTCAATTTTTCTTATAACAAAAAGTAAAAAATATTGTTTTTTTTTTTCAAAAATGTCGCTCTATTTTTGTATATATCGCAAAAAATAAAAATCGCAGAGGTGATCAAATACCATCAAAAGAAAGCTCTATTTGTGGGAAGAAAAGGACGCAAATTTTGTTTGGGAGCCACGACCGCGCAATTGTCTGTTAAAGCGGCGCAGTGCCGAATTGTAAAAACGCCTCTGGGCATTTAGCAGCATATTGGTCCGGTCCTTAAAGAGGTGGTTCACCCTAAATATAATCTCTCCCATGTGATCCAGCATACTGGCGTTAGCGCCAGTATGCTGTTTTTTTTTTAAATCCCCCACTTACTGTATTATCTTCAATTTTAATTTCTTTCCCCCGTGGTGGATGGCGCCAGTATAGCGCGTCACATCTTGAGAAAATACCCGATTTAGGACTCGGGTAATCTCGGCGAAATGCGGCGCCTGCGCACAGACCTAGGAGCTGACTGCGCAGGCTCCGTATTTCTCCGAGTCCTACGGCTATGGCGCGTCACGCCCTCCGAAAAAAGCCGGAAAAGGACTCGGAGAAATACGGCGCCTGCGCAGTCAGCTCCTAGGTCTGCATTGCGCCGAGAATACCCGAGTCCTAAATTGGGTATTTTCGTAAGATGTGACGAGCTGTATAGGCGCCATCCACCGCGGGGGAAAGAAATTAAAAAATTGAAGATAATACAGTAAGTGGGGGATTTAAAAACGAAAACCAGCATACTGGCGCTGACGCCAGTATGCTGGATCACATGAGAAAGACTATATTTAGGGTGAACCTCAGATTTAAGTGGTTAAATTAGAATCCCTGTTTAAATGCCATTTTTGCATTTATTTTTAGCAGCAGAGACACTTCAAAGCATTTGCTCATCATCATTAGGATGCTTACATCTAGATAAGGTCTTGCCAATGTGGCCTTCCCTGCCACTAACCCAATCTTTTGTTTTCCTGGCTCTAGAAACACAATTAAAAAAGCGGAACAGTATAGTCCATGAAAAGAAAGACTACATTCAATTATCAATGGAAAGTTTCCACTGGAGTTTTGTTCATGCCGTGGTAAATGAGTGACTTATCAAAATGTCATCCTTGTAATAGTTAAATTTCCAATTAGCTGGGGATGCCGACATTAAAACCAGACAAAGATGAAACGGAGCGATTGAAACATTCGATTCTGTCTTGCGGAAGATCAGCTTCCCCTTTTATAATGTCAAATGATAATTAGTTACATTTCGCTTTTGTGAACGAAACATTAGGTGCAGATTGCAATAATGAAATACATGTAAGTAGCCAAAGGAAAGGATTATACTGCAAACGACATGCCAGGAATCCAATGAGCTTGTAAAATCCTTTGTGCTCTGCTGTGCTAGCAATTTTAGCAATTCTGTGGACTATACAGGTGAAACTCGAAAAATGTGAACATCGTGCAAAAGTTCATTTATTTCACTAATGCAACTTAAAAGGTGAAACGAATATATGAGATTATACTCATTACCATAGGCGTGCGCACAGGGTGTGCCAGGTGTGCCCAGGCACACCCTAATCACCCTGTGCAGAACAGATCCCCCATACTGACCTGGCTCCCCCTCCTTTCCCCACAGCACTACCAGCTTCCCTTCTGACCCACTGGTTGTTGCTGTGGATGTTTTGGGATGAGTGAGGGAAGAGGCCAGAAAATATGCCATTTACCTGCCCCTTCCCTTTCTGAATGAACATCGTGAGTGATCGGTAGAGTGTGTTTGAGCTTTGAGTTTGCCCAGGCACACCCTAATGCCAAAGGCAGGGGCGGAGACAGGGGGGGCAATGGGACAATTGCCCCCTCCGAGAATGCTGGTGAGAGTGTGCAGCACTGCAGGCGAGATAGTGGGTCCTCGGTCGGTGAGTGGGCGGGTGAGAGAGGGGGGTAGCTGGACAGGCTCGGTGTGTGAGCACTGCTGGCCAATCAGGAAGCCGGCAGGCACGGGAGCAGAAAGACGACATCATCTCCAGGCGCCCGCCCTGCATCCTTGCAGTTCTGCCCTCACTGTGACTGTGTAGGCAGCTGTGGGCAGCAGAGAGATTACATCATCTCTCTGCTGCCTGACTTTGGGACAGAGCACCTTAGCAGGAAAGTGACACAGCAGATGACAATTTGCAACATGTGGCAGGTGACATGGCAAGTGACAATCCGCACCTGGTGGCAGGCGGCGTGGCAAGTGACAATCCGCAACATGTGGCGGATGACATGGCAAGTGACAATCCGCATCTGGTGTCAGGTGACGTGGCAAGTGACAATCCGCAATGTGTGGCAGGTGACGTGGCAAGTGACAATCCGCAATGTGTGGCAGGTGACGTGGCAAGTGACAATCTGCAACGTGTGGCAGGTGACGTGGCAAGTGACAATCCGCAATGTGTGGCAGGTGACGTGGCAAGTGACAATCCGCAACGTGTGGCAGGTGACGTGGCAAGTGACAACCGGCAACGTGTGGCAGGTGACGTGGCAAGTGACAATCCACATGTGGCAAGTGACGTGGCATGAATATGACTTACAGCTCATGAAAACCCCAAATCCACAATCTCAGAAAATTAGAATATTACATGCAATCAATAAAACAAGGATTGTACATAGAACAATATCGGTCCTTTGAAAAGTAGAAGCATGCATATGTACTCAGTACTTGGTTTGGGCCCCTCAATGTGGTGTAGCATTGAAGCTATTAGCCTGTGGCACTGCTGAGGTGTTATGGAAGACCATGATGCTTCATTAGTGTCCTTCAGCTCTTCTGCATTGTTCGGTCTCATGTTTTTCATCTGTCTCTTGGCAATGCCCCAGAGATTCTCTATGGGGTTCAGGTCAGGCGAGTTTGCTGGCCAATCAAGCACAGTAATCCCACGGTCATTGAACCAGGTTTTGGTGCTTTTGGCAGTGTGGGGGAGGTGCCAAGTCCTGCTGGAAAATGAAGTTGCATCCCCATAGAGCTTGTTTGCAGAAGGAAGCATGAAGTGCTCCAAAATCTCCTGGTAGATGGCATTGGTAACCCCGGACTTAATAAAGCACAGAGGACCAACACCAGCAGATGACACGGCTCCCCAGATCTACGCAGACTGTGGAAACTTCACACTGGACTTCAAGCATCTTGCAGTGTGTGCCTCTCCATTCTTCCCCCATACTCCGGCTCCTTGGTTTCCAAATGATATGCAAAATTTGCTCTTATCAGAAAAGAGCAATTTTCTGAGATTGTGGATTTGGGGTTTTCATGAGCTGTATTATGACAAATCACGGCTTGAACTATCTTGCTTTGCATGTAATGAGTTTATCTCATATATTAGTTTCACCTTTTAAGTTGCATCAGTGAAATAAATGAACTTTTGCACAATATTCAAATTTTTTGAGTTTCACCTGTAGAACACATCCCCCTAGAAAATAATACATGCTAACTGACCCTGTGGATCAAGCACTGGGTGGAAGTTCTAAATTCCCTTTATAGGTGACTAATGAGGGTCAGGTGTGTAGGCCAGCCTTTCTTCAACCAGGGTGCCCAGGGGACCAGGGGCACCTTGAGGTTTCTTCAGGGGTGCCCTGGCAAAATGCATAAAAATTGCCAAAAATTGTATACAAGCCGGCATGTGGGTGATGGCTGCCTTGTAGTTACACTAAGTCACAGGTTTTCGTTGTGCACCATGGCGTCCTTTTAGCTGCCGGAGTCCTTTTGACCAATGACATCATCAGTTGATAAGGAGGATGTTAGCTTGCATAGCATCCTTGTTTGACCCTCCCCACCCCCTCTTCATCAGCACTAAAAAAAGGAATGAAGAAGAAGCTAAAAGAATAATAATTAAAAAAAAAATTAAGCACAGAAATAATGGATCGAAGAGTAAACAAAAAGTAGAAAACCTCAATGACGGAAGAAAACATCTGAACCATTACAAACAGGCTCTTAAGTATCAAATAACGATAAGCTCAGCATTCCTTTAAGATGGTCACCTCTAGTAAAGACATTGGCCCAGATTCACGTAGATCGGCGCATTATCGGTCTGGCGTAGCGCACCACTTTTCCGTTAGACTTGCGCAATCTAGCCGCGTAATCCCGCGATTCACGTAGCTTTTGCGCAAGAGATTGCGCAAGCGTAAGGTTTTTTCCTGAGGCGTAAGGAGGAGTAATACAAATTGGGAGGGACGTGGGCGTGTTACATTGAAATGAGCCGTGACCCCATGCAAATGAAGGGCCGGCCGACTCGCGCATGCGCGCGTGAAGGAAACCATGTCAGCTCCGTTGTGCGCATGCTCACAACTCGGGAGCGGCGCAATCAGTGAAATTGGAAATGGACTAGGGCAACGTTGTGAACTACGCAGACAGCATAAATAGACACACACAAACGCACTTCCATTGCAAAAGTACATCCCTTTGTGTCCCTTCCCATTGAATCAAGTGCTTTTGCTCTGTTGTTCGTTAGAGTGTGTTTTGTAGTTGTCAGATTAGTGTTCTGTGTGATCTAGTGCTTGTTGGTAGTTTTGTGAAAGTGAGTTTTGATAAGTGTTTGAGACTGTTTGTTTGATTGATAGATTTCTGAGCGTTTGTTTTCTTGCTTTATTTTTTCATCTGATTTTTTTGTGTCTGTTTCTTGCTGAGTGCTAGTGTGATTTTTGGGTGTTCTTTTTCTCTTTGTGTGTGTTCTTGTCTGATTGGTTGTGCTTGTATTTGTGACAGATTTTTGGTGACTGCTAGTGAGTTTGTTTGGAAGTATGACTGAGAGAAAAAGAAAGCTTAATTTTACAGTGGGGGAAAAAAGAATTCTTGCCCGGGCCATTAGCGAGTATGGGCGTTTTCTCCACGGCCCGCAGAGTGCCACCACCACCCCGGCCAGGAGGAGGGAGATATTGGATATGATCACGGAGCAGGTCAATTCATCGGGGGAGGGGGAGACACGGACCCGGTCTGGGATTGAAAAGAAAATAAATGACCTCCGGCGTGAGGTGAAAAAAAAAATGGCCGCAATAAATGCCCATGCCAGGGGCACAGGAGGGGGCCCACCATGCCGGATTAGATTTACAGCGACGGAGCGTGTGGTGGCCCTGACCTTTCACCGGCATGAAGTGGAGGGCCTGCCAGGCTTTGACACAAGTCCGGGCCCCGCGGTGCCAGGTAAGGTTTTTATTTCTCTCAGGTGTGTAGCATGTGTGGGGGAGGGGGTGAAAGGGAATATGTGGCAAGTGTGTGGATCCTCCAACCTGTGAATGGTTTGTGTCATCCACAGCTGTGCAGGAGGGTGCAGGGCCATCTGGCCTGACCGCTCCAACGCCAGGACAGCAGCCTAATGAGGCCCCCCCAACAAGGCCAGAGTCCGCGGAGGAGGAACAAGAGGAGGAGGATGATCATGCGGAGGACGATCATGAGGAGGAGGAGAATCATGAGGAGGAGGAGTCCATGGCAGGCACTGGACGTTTGGTTTCTGCGGACTCTTCCCCTCTGGCTGCAAGAAGCCTGCCCTCCCTAAGGGGGAGCCCCCCCCCTCCTCCCCCAACATGGCTCCCCTCACAAGGGCCTCCCCTTCTCCCCGGCCACAACCATCAGCTGGAGCCAGGAGGTCATCCCAGAGCACCAGGGGGGCGCCCAATCTCCTGCCCGCCTGTCTGAGAAGGAACCTGGCCACCCAGACCCGCCTTCTGAGACAGCTCTGCCAGACTATGGGGCGGGTGGATCAGAGCCTGTCCTCCATCAACGATAGGCTGGGTAACCTGGACTCCCACTCCCGGGCCTCCACAACCTGCCTAAATGACCTGCAAACTACAGCAGCAGGCGTTGGGCAGGATGTGAGGGCCCTTAACCAGGCTATCCAGGGCAACACGGCAACACTTGGTGCTGCCCTGGACAGAATAGCCGTGGCCTTGGAGGGCAGGCCGCCAGGTGGGCAGATCTCAGGGGCTGCTCCTCCTTCCCCGGCTTTTCCCCTCCCCCATGCGTCTCCCCTGAGGGTCCGGGGCCGTGGCCGGGGGCGCCCCAGGCGTGGCTCAGGCAGAGGGCATTAATTTTTTTTCCCCCTTTTTTTGGTTTGAAAGCATTTTTATTTTTGTTCTCTGCCTTTTTTTTTTCTATGCATTTTTTGTTTTTTTTGCTGACATTTTTGGCATTTTTTGGGTTGTGAATGATGTTTGAATGTGGGGGTGACATTCCTGCTGGAAAAGGGGTGTCATCCTCAATTTGGGTGGAGAAGGGTTCCCCAGGACCAGGGAGAAGTGATTCCCAGGTCCGTGTGAATGGTGTATGAATGTACAGTGACATAATTGGAGCCTTGACGTGGCGTTACTGCTCACCAGTCTTGCATGGTGGACTGGTGCCAATCCAATTTGATGAGGATGTGGGGTGTGTGTGCTAGGGACCATAGTGGTGTGCATGCATGCATTCTCATTGTGCCATGATTAATGTGTGTGTTTAACGTGCAAAGATGCATAATGTGAGCTGGCATGAGATGGGGTCATGAGATGGGGTTCCAGTTCATATGCAGAGTCACCTTGAAGGGAAAAGACAGGAGGATGTTAGTCATGCATGTGCCACTTGTGAGGTGTGCATCACGGGAGGGGATAGTCATGCCTGACTCCCATGTCACTCACCAACCAGCCAGCTGTCCCCATACATGTTCTGTTCGAAATCTGTGGGGATGGGGCTCTGATTGTATATGTAGCTGTCATGGGTGTCATGGGTGGTGCCATGTGTTGGGCTGCTGATGTCCTCCTGCAGGGTTGTGGTTAATTCCAGGATGGCATGAGGGGTGAATCTGAAGATGCGAGACACCTCAGAATCACTCATGCCAAAGATGTCTATGCGTGTGTGATATATCAAGTGAAGAGTGAGGGGCTTGTATCAGATAAGAATATTGTATTAGATTAATTTAAATTGTAAATTTTATATAAGCAAATAAAAAAAAAAAAAAAACATCTCCCGTGCCCTCCTTAGTGCCATCCTCCGTGCCCTCCTCCTTCTTTGTTCATCTAAAGTCAGTAGTATAGCTATGCGCGACGATGCCCCTGGCATGTTGGCATACAGATTGTTGGGCAACACGTGTGACTGCTGAACTCCTCACTAACAGTGTTGCTTTATCTGACAAGTAGACTTTTTTTCAAAATTTAGACCAGCTTTTAGGTGCTCTAACTTTAGACAGGACATTTTGCTGTTGCGCACATCGCGTAGCCTGCGCAGCAACTGCGTTTTTTTGTGAATCCCCGTAACTCCCTCATTAGCATATTTGACTAGCAAATCAATGGTGTGTCTAGCGCAGTTTTGCGCGAAGGGAAGCGAAGGTCTAACTCAATTACGCCGGACCAAAAAACATAGATTTCTGGCGTATATATTGTTTTGTGAATCGCGTGCAACTATACGCACGCGCACATTTACACTTACGCACGCGCAACAGCAGTTGCGCACGCGTAATCGCTCTGTGAATCTGGGCCATTCTATTTAGCCTGAGTCAGCAGATTTGGTTGCAGAGATCTTCCCCGTTCTAGACACGATCCCTGAGGATATAAAACCCAATCACTAGAGGAAGGTCAGGTTATGACGGCTGGATGTCTCTACGCCTTGCCTGAAAGAGGACATAATGCAATTTTCCCTGTTTATAAATGAATTTGTGGCCGCACAAAAATAGAGTATGCTTAGAGGCTTTAATACAGTGGAAAATAAAGTCTGAAGGTCATGTAGAAGGCAGTCACAATTAATAACATACTAATAGAAAATGAACGTGTCAGGGATTATGTCAGAGTTTCTGGTTTGACGGAGATCAGAGGATAGTGGAATAATGAGAGATAATCTCTTTGTTTCAATTACAATAAAAAAAAAATGAAAGTGGTACTAAGTACTCGATGGTTTTTACCCTAATCCATTCTCTGGATCAGCCTTTCTCAACTTTTTTTTTTTACCCCAGGGGAACCCTTGAAATAATGTTTTAGATCTGAGGGAACCCTTACAAAAATAATTTTATTGGTGGTCAGTGGGAACAATACCCCCTAAAATGGTGGTCAGAATGCCAACCTTATGGATAGCTAAAAAGGTCATTGATATCATGGTGTTGGCTTTGCCAAGTGGCACCAGACCTGGAATTATACACCATTAGATGGAAAGTCAACCTGCAACAGCTCTAAGGAGCTCATAGCAAACTCTAGAGCAGGGGTGCCCAACCAGTGGCCCTCTGATGTGGCCCGGGACCTCCTGCTCTGAAATGTCTGGTCGGCAAGCCCAGATTGCAGGTTGCCAACATGCCAAAAGAGAAGATCAGTGTTGTGTATGAAGCCGGCGGTAGAGAAAGCAATTGGCTTTTACAGAAAGTGCACCACACTTGCAGGATATAATAGACGTCTATGGCAAAGTGCAGCTAACCAGCGGGAAAACCACAGGTACACTGTGCCACAATAGAATGCAGACCATCAGTGTAAAAGCAACCTAAGCCTTTCACATGATCGGTCCGACCCAATCTGATCCTCCATTCACCTCTATGGAGCGGCATATGTAAACAGAATTTGGTCTGTTTACACCTGCCTACCTCCAATCCGATCTGCTAAAAAAAGTGGATCTGTCCCCTTCCATTTGATTGGATCAGAGGGCCTTTAGAGTAGATTGGGCTGTCTGTGTCTGCTTTGCATGTGCAGACAGGACACAGACCTGTCATCTTCCCACTCCACCCATTGTGGCCCGCAACTGGTTACTAAGTCACTTAATTGGCCCTCGGCCTTCAAAAGGTTGGACACCCCTGCTCTAGAGAGATCCTAGGATTCCACGGAACCTTAGTTGAAAATGGCTGCTCTGGATTACTGTAAAAAATGCCCTTGCTATGTCCTGTGTCCTGTTCCTTTTGATGAACAAATCTGGCAGCACACTGGTGGCATTTGATGGGGCAAACTGGCAGAAATTTATGGGGCAAACTGGCAGCATCTGATGGGGAAAACTGGCAGCACACTGGGGGCAATTGATGGGGCAAACTGGCAGCACACTGGCAGCAATTGATGGGCACACTGGCAGCACACTGGCACCATTTGATGGGGCAAACTGGCAGCACATTGGCAGCATTTGATGGGGCAAACTGGCAGCACACTGATGGCAATTTATGGGGCAAACTGGCAGCACATTTGCACATTTTTAGCACCAGCCGCCACTGTTCAGGTCCCAGATGGGAGGGGAAAAAGGCAAGGGTGTCTACTTCTGCTAGGTCAGAATGCCACACTTACAGATAGTTAAAAAGATCATTGGTGTCATGGTGTCGGCACTGCCAAGTGGCACCAGACCCAAAATAATTGCACAGATGGAAAGCCAACCAGCAACAGCTGAAGGAACTCCTAGCAACCTCTGGAGGTACCGTATAGGATTCAATAGAACCTTAGCTGAGAATGGCTGCTATGGATTAGGGCAAAAAATGCCCCCCAACCTTCCTATGCCGTCCTGTCCACAAACACATACCTGCGGTTCCTTTGTACCCCCACTGGTTCTAGGATAATCCCCGCTGGTCCCTGTACTTCTGGGTTGGAGAGAAGGGTACTGAGGGTAATAGATCAATGAGCTTCTAATGCTGTAAGTCAAATTGCTGGGAGGAGGAGTGAGCAGCGTTGTGGATTGCTGGGCAATGTGTGTCTATGGATCCACACAGCTTAGCTCAGGTCCCATATGGGAGCATGCGTGCATGGGTGTCTCCTTCAGCTAGCTAAGGGAAATACCTGCAAACAGGTAGGGGGCCCAGGGCTTTGAGGATTCATGGGAGGAGAAGAAACAGGTAATTCAAAAAAAAAAGAAGAACAATCTAATGTTAAGCTGGCCATACAGTGGTAGAATTTCATTTAATTTCAATGTTAGTGGGGTCAAACTGACGTTCAATTTTGACTGCAGTCATGAGAAGATTTGAAGAAGAAGGATGGGAATTTTGTTCTCAAATAAATGAACAAACAGTGAATATAGAATTTGTTTGGTAATATACACTCATTCCAAACTTGAATTCTAACAAAAGTTTGAAATACTTTCAAATAATATTCACAAGATATCAATGTACCAATATTTATATAAATGTTCGCTTGCAAATATTCTAGTGTATGGCCAGCTTAAACATGGACCTTCTTTTCCGAAAAAATAAATAAAAATAAAGATTAATTATCAATTCATATAAAAAAAAAAACAGATTTATATATATATGTTTAATGTTTGCAAATATATTTAAAAATACCTGGAAAAAAGTATACATATATATATATATATATATATATATATACTGTATATATATATATATATATATATATGTATATATGAAAAATAAAAATTGCAATGAAAAAGGACTACCTTAAAAAAAAAAAACATATTCAGTAAAAAAATAAAACATATTGGGCCAGATTCACAGAGCGATTACGCGTGCGCAACTGCTGTTGCGCGTGCGTAAGTCTAAATGTGCGTGTGCGTATAGTTGGACGCGATTCACAAAACAATATACGCCAGAAATCTACGTTTTTTGGTCCGGCGTAATTGAGTTAGACATTCGCTTCCCTTCGCGCAAAACTGCGCTAGACACACCATTGATTTGCTAGTCAAATATGCTAATGAGGGAGTTACGGGGATCCACAAAAAAACGCAGTTGCTGCGCAGGCTACGCGATGTGCGCAACTGCAAAATGTCCTGTCTAAAGTTAGAGCACATAAAAGCTGATCTAACTTTTGAAAAAAAGTCTAATTGTCAGATAAAGCAACACCGTTATTGAGGAGCAGACCACACACACGTGTTGCACTACAATTTGACTGCCAACATGCTAGGGGCATCGTCGCTCATAGCTGCACTAGTGAATATAGATGACCAAAGAAGGAGGAGGGCACAGAGGATGGCACGGAGGATGGCACGGGAGAGGGTATACCGCACCCGCATACACCTGTTTGGCATGAATGATTCAGAGGTCTTTCGCATCTTCAGATTCCCCCCTCATGCCATCCTGGAATTAACCACAACCTTGCAGGAGGACATCACCAGCCCAACACAACGCTCACATGCAGTGCAGCCACTGGTCAAGGTCCTGGCAACACTCCATGTCCTTGCCAGTGGCTCTTTTCAGCGTACAAGTGGAGTGGTGGCTGGGATGTCACAATCCTCCATGAGCAGATGTGTGCACCAGGTTGTCCCTGCAATCCTCACACGCTTGGCCAACCAAATCATCAAACCCACCACTGAGGAGCTTCGAATCAAGGCAATGGCAGATTTCTACCGAATTGCCAGATTCCCACGCACCATCGGGGCCATAGATTGCACACATGTGGCACTCCAGCCCCCCCATGAGACCGAGCACATGTACCGCAATCGGAAGAATTGGCACTCCATCAACGTACAGGTGATAGTTGATGCCCAAGGCCTCATATGGCACGTCCGTGCCAAACACCCAGGGTCCAGCCATGACAGCTACATCTACAATCAAAGCCACATCCGAACAGAATTCGAACAGAACGTGTATGGGAACACCTGGCTGGTTGGTGAGTGACATGGGAGTCAGGCATGACTATCCCCTCCCGTGATGCACAACAGAAGTGGCACATGCATGACTAACATTCTCCTGTCTTTTCCTTTACAGGTGACTCTGCATATGCACTGGGACCCCATCTCATGACTCCTATCCGGAACCCCCAAACCCCAGGAGAGGAACGATACAATGAAGCACACATCAAAACCCGTGCAGTGGTGGAGCGCACCTTTGGCCTCCTGAAGTCACGTTTCCGATGCCTGGATAAGTCTGGGGGTACACTGTTGTATTCCCCAAACTTCGTGTGCCATATCATCGCTGCATGTTGCATGCTACACACCTGAGAGAAATAAAAACCTTACCTGGCACCGCGGGGACCGGACTTGTGTCAAAGCCTGGCAGGCCCTCCACTTCATGCCGGTGAAAGGTCAGGGCCACCACACGCTCCGTCTCTGAAAATCTAACCCGGCATGGTGGGCCCCCTCCTGTGCCCCTGGCATGGGCATTTATTGCGGCCAGTTTTTTTTTCACCTCACGCCGGAGGTCATTTATTTTCTTTTCTATCCCAGAGCGGGTCCGTGTCTCCCCCTCCCCCGATGAATTGACCTGCTCCGTGATTATATCCAATATCTCCCTCCTCCTGGCCGGGGTGGTGGTGGCACTCTGCGGGCCGTGGAGAAAACGCCCATAGTCGGTAATGGCCCGGGCAAGAATTCTTTTTTCCCCCACAGTAAAATTGAGCTTTCTTTTTCTCTCAGTCATACTTCCAAACAAACTCACTAGCAGTCACCAAAAATCTGTCACAAATACAAGCACAACCAATCAGACAAGAACACACACAAAGAGAAAAAGAACAGCCAAAAATCACACTAGCACTCAGCAAGAAACAGACACAAAAAAATCAGATGAAAAAATAAAGCAAGAAAACAAACGCTCAGAAATATATCAATCAAACAAACAGTCTCAAACACTTATCAAAATACACTTTCACAAAACTACCAACAAGCACAAGATCACACAGAACACTAATCTGACAACTACAAAACACACTCTAACGAACAACAGAGCAAAAGCACTTGATTCAATGGGAAGGGACACAAAGGGATGTACTTTTGCAATGGAAGGGCGTTTGTGTGTGTCTATTTATGCTGTCTGCGTAGTTCACAACATTGCCCTAGTCCATTTCCAATTTCAATGATTGCGCCGCTCCCGAGTTGTGAGCATGCGCACAACGGAGCTGACATGGTTTCCTTCACGCGCGCATGCGCGAGTCGGCCGGCCCTTCATTTGCATGGGGTCACGGCTCATTTCAATGTAACACGCCCACGTCCCTCCCAATTTGTATTACTCCTCCTTACGCCTACGGAAAAAACCTTACGTTTGCGCAAGCTCTTGCGTAAAAGCTACGTGAATCGCCGGATTACGCGGCTAGATTGCGCAAGTCTAACGGAAAAGTGGTGCGCTACGCCGGAATGATAATGCGCCGATCTACGTGAATCTGCCCCTATATATATATAAATGTATGTATATATTTTTTTTATTTTTTTAAATTTGTGTTTAATGTTTGTAAATATATTTAAAAATACCTGACTGGTTAAAAATAATTTTTCACTCACTAGCTTAAAAATACCCCAATATATTGTTTTTGGGCTTCTAGTGTGATGCTGTCCCTGAGTGGAGGAAATGTGTGCCTGCTCTCAGTTTGTACATTGCTATATACTGTGGCCCAGATTCACGTACATCGGCGCATTATCGGTCCGGCGTAGCGCACCGCCATTACGTTAGACTTGCGCCATCTAGCCGCGTAATCCCCCGATTCACGTAGCTTTTGCGCAGGAAATTGCGCAAGCGTAAGGTTTTTTCCAGAGGCGTAAGGAGGAGTAATACAAATTGGGAGGGACGTGGGCGTGTTACATTGAAATGAGCCGTGACCCCATGCAAATGAAGGGCCGGCCGACTCGCGCATGCGCGCTTGAACGAGACCATGTCAGCTCCGCTGTGCGCATGCTCACAACTCGGGAGCGGCGCAATCAGTGAAATTGGAAATGGACTAGGGCAACGTTGTGAACTACGCAGACAGCATAAATAGACACACACAAACGCACTTGCATTGCAAAAGTACATCCCTTTGTGTCCCTTCCCATTGAACCAAGTGCTTTTGTTCCTGTTGTTCGTTGCAGTGTGTCTTGTAGTTGTCAGATTAGTGTTCTGTGTGATCAAGTTCTTGTTGGTATATTTGTGAAAGTGTTTTTTGATAAGTGTTTGAGAGACTGTTTGTTTGATTGATATATTTTTGTTCGTTTGTTTTCTTGCTTTATTTTTTCTTTTTTTTTTTTTTTGTGACTGTTTCTTGCTGAGTGCTAGTGTGATTTGTGGGTGTTCGTTTTCTCTTTGTGTGTGTTCTTGCCTGATTGGTTGTGCTTGTATTTGTGACTGATTTTTGGTGACTGGTAGTGAGTTTGTTTGAAAGTATGACTGAGAGAAAAAGAAAGCTCAATTTTACTGTGGGGGAAAAAAGAATTCTTGCCCGGGCCATTAGCGAGTATGGGCGTTTTCTCCACGGCCCGCAGAGTGCCACCACCACCCCGGCCAGGAGGAGGGAGATATTGGATAGGATCACGGAGCAGGTGAATTCATCGGGGGAGGGGGAGACACGGACCCGGTCTGGGATCGACAAAAAAATAAATGATCTCCGGCGTCTGGTGAAAAAAAACTGGCCGCAATGCATGCCCATGCCAGGGGCACAGGAGGGGGCCCACCATGCCGTATTAGGCTTACAGCGACGGAGCATGTGGTGGCCCTGACCTTTCACCGGCATGAAGTGGAGGGCCTGCCAGGCTTTGACACAAGTCCGGTCCCCGCGGTGCCAGGTAAGGTTTTTTTTTCTATCAGGTGTGTAGCATGTGTGGGGGAGGGGTGAAAGGGAATATGTGGCAAGTGTGTGGATCCTCCAACCTGTGAATGGTTTGTGTCATCCACAGATGTGCAGGAGGGTGCAGGGCCATCTGGCCTGACCGCTCCAACACCAGGACAGCAGCCTAATGAGGCCCCCCCAACAAGGCCGGAGTCCGCGGAGAAGGTTCGAGAGGAGGAGGACGATCATGAGGAGGAGGACGATCAGGAGGAGGACGATCATGAGGAGGAGGAGTCAGGCACTGGACGAGTGGTTTGTGCGGACTCTTCCCCTCTGGCTGGCAGAAGCCTGCCCTCCCTAAGGGGGAGCCCCCCCCCCCTCCTCCCCCAACATGGCTCCCCTCACAAGGGCCTCCCCTTCTCCCCGCCCACAACCATCAGCTGGAGGCAGGATGTCATCCCAGAGCACCAGGGGGGCACCCAATCTCCTGCCCGCCAGTCTGCGAAGGGACCAGGCCCTCCAGACCCGCCATCTGGGACAGCTCTGCCAGACTTTTGGGCGGGTGGAGGAGAGCCTGTCCTCCATGAAGGATACGCTGGGTAACCTGGACTCCCACTCCCGGGCTTTCACAACCTGCCTAAATGAACTGCAGACTACAGCAGCAGGCGTTGGGCAGGATGTGAGGGCCCTTACCCAGGCTATCCAGGCCAACACGGCAACACTTGGTGCTTCCCTGGACAGAATTGCCATGGCCTTGGAGGGCAGGCCGCCAGGTGGGCAGATATCAGGGGCTGCTCCTCCTTCCCTGGGTTTGCCCCTCCCCCATGAGTCTCCCCTGAGGGGCCGGGGCCGTGGCCGGGGGCGCCCCAGGCGTGGCTCACGCAGAGGGCACTAATTTTTTTTTCCCCCTTTTTTTTTTTGGCTGACATTTTTTGCATTTTTTTTTTTTTTTTTTGCTGACATTTTTTTTAAATTTTGGGTTGTGCATGCTGTTTGAATGTGGGGGTGACATTCCTGCTGGAAAAGGGGTGTCATCCTCAATTTTGGTGGAGAAGGGTTCCCCAGGACCAGGGAGAAGTGATTCCCAGGTCCGTGTGAATGGTGTATGAATGTACAGTGACATAATTGGAGCCTTGGCATGGCGTTGCTGCTCACAAGTCCTGCATGGTGGACTGGTGCCAATCCAATTTGATGAGGATGTGGGGTGTGTGTGCTAGGGACCATAGTGGTGTGCATGCATGCATTCTCATTGTGCCATGATTAATGTGTGTGTTTAACGTGCAAAGATGCCCAATATGAGCTGCCTCCTGACTGCTCTTCCCTAAGAAGACGGGGTATCCTCGGTTAGGGGTTGATTGTCTGGTTGGGGGGTCAGGTCAACATGCAACGATGATATGGCACACAAAGTTTGGGGAATACAACAGTGTACCCCCAGACTTATCCAGGCATCGGAAACGTGACTTCAGGAGGCCAAAGGTGCGCTCCACCACTGCACGTGTTTTGATGTGTGCTTGATTGTATTTTTCCTCCCCTGGGGTTTGGGGGTTCCGGATAGGAGTCATGAGATGGGGTCCCAGTGCATATGCAGAGTCACCTGTAAGGGAAAAGACAGGAGAATGTTAGTCATGCATGTGCCACTTGTGAGGTGTGCATCACGGGAGGGGATAGTCATGCCTGACTCCCATGTCACTCACCAACCAGCCAGGTGTTCCCATACACGTTCTGATCGAATTCCATTCGGATGTGGCATTGATTGTATATGTAGCTGTCATGGGTGGATCCGGGGTGTTTGGCACGGACGTGCCATATGAGGCCTTGGGCATCAACTATTACCTGTACGTTGATGGAATGCCAATGCTTCCGATTGCGGTACATGTGCTCTGTCTCCTGGGGGGGCTGGAGTGCCACATGTGTGCAATCAATGGCCCCGATGGTGCGTGGGAATCTGGCAATTCTGTAGAAATCTGTCATTGCCTTCAGCCGCAGGTCCTCAGTGGTGGGTTTGATGATTTGGTTGGCCAAGCGTCTGAGGATTGCAGGGACAACCTGGTGCACACATCTGCTCATGGAGGATTGTGACATCCCAGCCACCACTCCACTTGTACGCTGAAAAGAGCCACTGGCAAGGACATGGAGTGTTGCCAGGACCTTCACCAGTGGCTGCACTGCTTGTGAGCGTTGTGTTGGGCTAGTGATGTCCTCCTGCAGGGTTGTGGTTAATTCCAGGATGGCATGAGGGGTGAATCTGAAGATGCGATACACCTCAGAATCACTCATGCCAAAGAGGTCTATGCGTGTGCGGTATATCCTCTCCCGTGCCATCCTCTGTGCCCTCCTCCTTCTTTGGTCATCTAAATTCACTAGTGCAGCTATGAGCGACGATGCCCCTGGCATGTTGGCAGTCAAATTGTAGTGCAACACGTGTGTGTGGTCTGCTCCTCAGTAACGGTGTTGCTTTCTGTGAGATGTAGACGTTTTTTCAAAATTTAGACCAGCTTTTAGGTGCTCTAACTTTAGACAGGACATTTTGCTGTTGCGCACATCGCGTAGCCTGCGCAGCAACTGCGTTTTTTTGTGGATCCCCGCAACTCCCTCATTAGCATATTTGACTAGCAAATCAATGGTGTGTCTAGCGCATTTTTGCGCGGACAGATGCGTCTGTCTAACGAAATTACGCCGGACAAAAAAAAGTAGATTTCTGGCGTAAATCGTTTTCTGAATCGCGCGCATCTAAACGCACGCGCACATTTAGACTTACGCACGCGCAACACCAGTTGCGCAGGCGTAATCGCTCTGTGAATCTGGGCCTGTGTTTCCCCGAAAATAAGCCCGGGTCTTATATTAATTTTGGCAACAAAAGACATGGTAGGGCTTATTTTCGGGGTAGGTCTTACCATGTAATGTGCTGTCTTCTCTCTCCCTCTCCCCCTGCCTGTCAGGAATCCCCAGTGTAAACTGAGATAAAATGCTAGTAAAATCCTATAATCCACTCTATTATGCCGCGTACACACGATCACTTTATGTGAGGAAAAAAAACGACGTTTTCTGTGAAGTAAAAAGCGACGTTTTTGAAACTTCACTTTTCAAAGACGATGTTGCCTACACACCATTGTTTTTTCACAAAAAGCGAGGTTACGTTCACCACTCTTTTCCATTGAAGCTCGCTTCATAACTAGCTTCTGGGCATGCGAGGGTTGAAAAAAGTCGTTTTAAACTACGTTTTTTTGCTACACACGGTGACTTTTTATGAAACAAAAAACGACGTTTTGAAAAACGACACAAAAAAATGAAGCATGCTTCAATTTTTTTTTTGTCGTTTTTTACAAGACATAAAACAACGTTTTCCCCTACACACGGTCAATGAAATTGACGTTTTTAAAAACGTCATTTTTTTTCATCACATAAAGTGATCGTGTGTACGCGGCATAACAGTATTATATAATGTACAATGTGTGTGTTTCTGTAATATAATTGTGCCAAATACGTTCATTATAGCGCCGCTCTACGCTTCTGTGACCTGCCAGAGCTCTCTTCCCTGCATTTATATTACAGAAGCACAGACATTGTACATTATATACTACTGTAATAGAGCGGATTATTGGATTTGACAAGCATTTTAAACTAGGGCTTATTTTCAGGGTAGGGCTTATATTGCAGCTGTCCTGGCAAATAGCGCTAGGTCTTATTTTCGGGATAGGTCTTATTTTCGAGGTAGGTCTTTTTTCCGGGGTAACACTGTATACACCCCATAGTTGTGATTTAGATAGTTTTGAATTATTGACCACACATAGCAGAAATACCTTGATGTGCCAGTCGTGCTTCAATATATACAGCGCATCCGGAAAGTATTCACAGCGCTTCACTTTTTCCACATTTTGCTTTATTACAGCCTTATTACAAAATGCATTAAATTCATTATTTTCCTCAAAATTCAATACCCCATAATGACAACGTGAAAGAAGTTTGTTTGAAATTTTTGCACATTTATTAAAAATAAAAAATGAATAAAAATAAAAATAAGTATTCACAGCCTTTGCTCAATACTTTGTTGAAGCACAACATTTTTGCAAACTAAATAAATAAATATATTATTAACGGAAAAATACACCATGCGGGAGAAGATAAATGAAGCTCTGTGTTTCCCAAGTCTTGTGACATGTCATGGTTGGGTGGTGAGATCCCAGGAGAAGAATGGGTGCTCTGCCATGCATCTCTAAGTGGCTCTCCTCATGTGTGTACAGGTAATTGTGTTACTCATGCTCTCCCATTGTATTGTATGACAGGCTCCTGTTACTGCAATTTGTCTGCAATGACAGACGGACGGCAATTCATTTATGTCCACAATGTGGAAGACAAAGGAAGCCGCCTTCTGGGAGTTCTCATTGATATCATTCAGTAAAATAATTTTGGGCCAGATCCACAGACCGATACGGCGGCGTATCTCCAGATCCGCCGCCGTATTTTCAAATCTGCGCCGGCGTATCATTGTTTTGTATCCACAAAACAAGATACGCCGTTTTTTTTGCTTAGATACGCCGTCTTACGCCATTGTCTTAAAGTTTCATATTTACACTGGACGCTAGGGGCACTTCCGTATATTTTCTGCGTTGAATATGCAAATGAGCTAGATACGCCGATCCACGTACGTACGTACGCCCGGCGCAGTGTTTTTACGTCGTTTGCGTAAGCGTATGTCCGGCGTAAAGTTACCCCTGCTGTATGGAGGCGTACGTAATGTTAAGTATGGACGTCGGGCCAGCGTCGAATTTTCCGCCGTTCACGTCGTTTGCGTAAACCGTTCGCGAATAGGGATTTGCGTAAATTACGTTCACGTCGTTTTCATTGATGTTTTGCGACGTGATTTGGAGCATGCGCACTGGGATACGTCCACGGCCGGCGCATACGCAGTTAAAAAAAAACGTAATTTACGTAGAGTCACGATTGATTTAAATAAAACACGCCCACCTCTTCCCCATTTGAATTGCGCGGGCTTACGCCGGCCCATTTTCGCTACGCCGCCGTAACTTAGGATGAAAGTCCTTTGTGGATACGGAACTTGCCTTCCTAGCGTACAGCGGCGTAGCCAAAATACTATACGTTATGCCACCGCAGAGATATGCAGAGTGGATCTGGCCCATTATATGGATTTTTATAAATGCCAGAAGTTTAAGTACCTCAAATGGATCTCATATCAGTCACTTTACAGCAGAATTAGACTGGGAGAGGGAGAAGCAGCTCAAGGAGCCAGTCAAGTTTGTCTGTCTATCTATATCCTGATCTATATCCCTACCTATCTATCGTCATCTATTTATCTATCCAGCTATCTATCTTCATATCTACAGTCTATCTTTTTGATATCATCTATCTATCTATCTATCTATCTATCTATCTATCTATCTATCTATCTATCTATCTATCTATCTATCTATCCAAGTCCTTTGACAGGTAGCACAGCTCCCTTCTATGAATTTCATGTGTGTATTTACAGTAGCTGTTGCTTTAAGCCCTCCAATACTTTGCAATCCAGTGTTAAAGTATCTACAGATCATTGGGGTTCCCCCACAGGACCGGTGAGTGGGATGGAGAAGTCCGGCTCCATGTGGCAGAGAAGATGCATTTTCTGAATGCACAGGTTTTTTTTTTAATGGGTAATCCCCTGACAAGGCATTGTGTCCCCTATGTTGAAAAAGGGCCTCTTCACCAGAACTTTGGCTTGTGGTTGTGGGGGTCTGCAGGTGGAGGGCTTATAGGAATCTGGAAGTTCCCTTTAACAACTGTATATATATATATTGGCGTATAACACACACTTTTTTCCCCTGAAGCTAAGGGGCAAATCACAGGTGTGTGTTATACACCAATAGTGTACCTCGGAGGGGAGTGAGCACCGTCGGAATTCACCGAACCGTCATCTCCTGTTTACTCGGCTTTCACGTTACACACACAGTCCCGCCTTCCGCCACCGGCATTGGACCAGTGTTCTGTCCATCACAGGATCTGATCCAATGCCGATGGCGGAGGTGGGACTGTGTGTGTGACTGCTGACTGAGAGGCAAGTAAACAGGAGATGATGGCAAGTAAACCTTTTTTGAAATCTTCTTTTTTCTTTGTGAATTTTTTTTTGAACTTTTACCTAAGAAACAAAAATGCCAAAAAATAAATAAAAATATAAATCCTGTATAATAATAATAATAATAAAAATGGATTCAATCTCATCCTTAAAGTATCAATAAATGTAAAACAATACATAAAATACAATAAGAATATGTATTGTATACATTTACTTGCCTTATTTTTGGCAAGTAAACCTTTTTTGAATTTTTTTTTTTTTTTGTATTTTTTTTTTTTACTTTTACCTAAGAAACAAAAATGGCAATAAATAAATACAAATATAAATCCTGTATTATTATTATTATAATAATAATAATAATAATAATAATAATAATAATAATAATAATAATAAGAGTATAAAAAATGGAATCAATCTCATCCTTAGGCCGCGTACACACGATCAAATCTATCTGCTGAAAACGGTCTGACAGACCGTCTCAGCATACAGATTCGATCGTGTGTACGGGCGAGCAGACGGATTTGGCCAGCAGACAGATTTTAAAGCCTGCTTTAAAATCTGTCTGCTGGGAACCCGTCCGTCAGACATGTCTGCTGGTTAGTACGCTAACCAGCAGACATATCTGCCCGCACATGCGTCGAATGGATTTGACGCATGCGCGGAAGTGTTTTACTTCCTGGTGCGGTGACGTGGCGGCGTCAACTTCACCGCCACGTCACCGCGCTGTCTGCTGGCGGGGATTTTGGTTTGATCGTGTGTACAGCGATCAAACCAAAACAGCCAGCAGACAAATCTGATCAAATCGGTCTGTCAGACCGATTTGATCAGATTCATTTGCTCGTGTGTACGCGGCCTCAAAGTATCAATAAATATAAAACAATACATAAAATACAATAAGAAAATGTAAATGGCAGGTGCTTGATTTTTGGCAAGTAAACCTTTTTAAAAAAAAATTTTTTTTTCTTTGTGAATTATTTTGAACTTTTATCTAAGAAACAAAAATGCCAATAAATAAATAAAAAATATAAAACCTGTATTATAATATTAATAATAATAATAAAAGTGTATTCAATCTCATCTTTATGGTACCTATATTACAAACATTACAATTTGTGAATCAATAAATGTAAAGACTGAACAATTCTAAAACAATACATAAAATATAATACCAATAAATAAAATAAAAATAAAAAAAATCGAATCCCCCTCCCCAGCAATCGGATTCCAGGATGCAATGATAGAACATAATAGCCAACTATCAGAAGAGAACTGTGATATGATTGGACTCACATGAGCTAGGCGATCAAACCTCGCAAAGAGTTCATTCAACATTCGGACTAATTCTTGTGCTGATAAGGTAGTGGACAGATTGGTGAATCCTTTGACATCTGCAAAAAGAATGCTGCAAAGAAAACAAAAATGTTTTAATAATTTATAACTCATGGACACACAACATCATATGACAGTAAGCCACAACAATGTAGGTAATTGAAATATACAGTACAGACCAAAAGTTTGGACACACCTTTTCATTCAAAGAGTTTTCTTTATTTTCATGACTATGAAAATTGTAGATTCACACTGAAGGCATCAAAACTATGAATTAACACATGTGGAATTATATACATAACAAAAAAGTGTGAAACAACTGAAAATATGTCATATTTTAGGTCCTTTTGCTTTGATTACTGCTTTGCACACTCTTGGCATTCTCTTGATGTGCTTCGAGAGGTCGTCACCTGAAATGGTCTTCCAACAGTCTTGAAGGAGTTCCCAGAGATGCTTAGCACTTGTTGGCCCTTTTGCCTTCACTCTGCGGTCCAGCTCACCCCAAACCATCTCCATTGGGTTCAGGTCCGGTGACTGTGGAGGCCAGGTCATCTGGCGCAGCACCCATCACTCTCCTTCTTGGTCAAATAGCCCTTCCCCCGTGTGGAGGTGTGTTTGGGGTCATTGTCCTGTTGAAAAATAAATGATGGTCCAACTAAACGCAAACCGGATGGAATAGCATGCCGCTGCAAGATGCTGTGGTAGCCATGCTGGTTCAGTATAAGTCCCCAACAGTGTCACCAGCAAAGCACCCCCACACCATCACACCTCCTCCTCCATGCTTCACAGTGGGAACCAGGCATGTAGAGTCCATCCGTTCACCTTTTCTGCGTTGCACAAAGACAGTGGTTTGAACCAAAGATCTCAAGTTTGGACTCATCAGACCAAAGCACAGATTTCCACTGGTCTAATGTCCATTCCTTGTGTTCTTTAGCCCAAACAAGTCTCTTCTGCTTGTTGCCTTTCTTTAGCAGTGGTTTCCTAGCAGATATTCTACCATGAAGGTCTGATTCACACAGTCTCCTCTTATCAGTTGTTCTAGAGATGTGTCTGCTGCAAAAGGTGGCTACTTTGAAGAACCTAGAATATGACATATTTTCAGTTGTTTCACACTTTTTTGTTATGTATATAATTCCACATGTGTTACATTCATAGTTTTGATGCCTCCAGTGTGACTCTACAATTTTCATAGTCATGAAAATAAAGAAAACTCTTTGAATGAGAAGGTGTGTCCAAACTTTTGGTCTGTACTGTATATATAGGCAGGAAGTGAACATGTTGTCCCTGAAGGTGAGGTGTTGAAAGCAGAAATAAATGGGCATCGCAGTCCATTGTGTTTGGTAGCAGCAGACCGGACAGGGTGCCCCAAGCTGACCATTGTCCATAGGCAGAAGCGCCTACATGTGAGAATCAAAGACAGAGGTGACCTGGTCTGATGAATCACATTTTCTTTTATGTCATGTGGATGACCCGTTGTGTGTGCTTTGCTTTCCTGGGGAAGAGATGGCACCAGGATACACTATGGGGAGAATACTAAAGGCAAATAGACTGTGGCAGTTTCACTAATTTTTCCCAGAGCTTAGCACATGTGGTGAAGTTCTGTTGATTTCCATCATCCAATCAAGATTCCGATAAACCCCCTGCCTGCAGACCCCCATAACCACAGCCCAGGGTTGTCGGGAAGAGACCCTTGTCCCCATCAACATGGTGGGGACAAGGTGCTTTGGGGTGGGGTTTGTCAGAACCCCAAAGCACCCACCCCCACATGTTGAGGGTATGTGGCCTGGGAAGGTTTGGGGGGGCACTCACTCATCCCTCCCCTTTCCTGACCTGCCAGGCTGCATGCTCGGATAAGGGTCTGGTAAGGATTTTGGGGGGACCCCACTTTTTTTTTATTACAGTTTTTTTTTCAGCTGTCAGAGGGGAAGCCCATTGACAGCTGATGACTCGGACTAGCACATTATGTGAAACTTACCTGTAAACGAACCCCTCGTTGTCACCGCTGGAGGCCGCATTCCATCTTTGCCCGTCTTCCTGTGTGCCTAGCCAGAGCCGCGTGACGTCACTCCTGTGCAGTGGCGTCTGGTAGTATAATTTTTTATGGGGGGGGGGGCATTATCTATCTAAATCTATTTATCCATTTACCTATAAATATCTAGATCCATCTATCTACCCCTATCTCACTATCTAGGATCCATCTACCTCTCTCTGTCTATCTATCTATCTAGATCTGCCTGTCTGTCTAGATCTGTCTGTCTAGATCTATAGATCTATCTTTCTATGTAGATCTATCTATCTATCTATCTATCTATCTATCTATCTATCTATCTATCTATCTATCTATCTATCTATCTATCTGTCTATCTATCTGTCTATCTATCTGTCTGTCTGTCTGTCTGTCTGTCTGTCTGTCTGTCTATCTGTCTGTTTGGCTATCTGTCTATCTAGATCTGCCTGTCTGTCTAGATCTGTCTGTCTAGATCTATAGATCTATCTTTCTATGTAGATCTATCTATCTATCTATCTATCTATCTATCTATCTATCTATCTATCTATCTTTCAATGTAGATCTATCTATCTATCTATCTATCTATCTATCTATCTATCTATCTATCTATCTATCTATCTATCTATCTATCTATCTGTCTATCTATCTGTCTATCTATCTGTCTGTCTGTCTGTCTGTCTGTCTGTCTGTCTATCTGTCTGTCTATCTGTCTGTTTGGCTATCTGTCTATCTAGATCTGTATGTCTGTCTGCCTAGACCTGTCTGTCAGTCTAGATCTGTCTGCTTGTCTATCTATCTGCATCTATCTATCTTTACATGTAGATCTATCTATCTGTCTATCTATCTCAACCTATCTATCTAGATTTATTGTGATGTCACTCCTGCGCAGTGGTGGCTGGTAGTATATTTTTTCTATTGGAGGGGGGGGGGGAGGGGTGGCATTATCTATCTTTCTAGATATATTTATCCTTTTACCTATATCTACCTATCTAGATCCATCTACCTCTATATGCCTATCTGTCTGCATGTCTATCTAGATCTCTCTGTCTAGATCTGTCTGTCTGTCTATGTATCTATCTGTATCTATAGATCTATCTTTCTATGTAGATATATCTATCTATCTGTCTGTCTATGGGCCAGATTCAGGTAGAGTTAGGCTGGCGGATCAATGGATCCGCCAGCCTAACTGTCACTTTAAGCCGGCGTTTTTGTTTTCTGTAACCAGAAAACAAGAAACGCCGGGTTGGAGTTCCGATGCGATCGGCGTAATTGAATTTCGCCATCGCATCGTTACTTCAACTTAAAAATCGCGTCGGAAAAAAAACAAATCGCGTTGTTTGCGTAAAACATTCATGAATGGGGACGTGACGTCATTGACGTTCACTGACAGAACTTGGAGCATGCGCACTGGGATGCATTGACACTCGACGCATGCGCAGTACGTTAGCCGCGGGATCGCGCTTATTTTAAATAATACGCGCCCCGTACCCGCCCAATTTGAATTACGCCGGCTCATTTGCGATACGCTGCCGCAACTTTAGGAGCGAGTGCTTCATGAATAACAGCACTTGCTCCTAAAATTTCTGCAGCGTAACGTAAATGAGATGCGTTACTCCAGAGCAAAGATGCTCCCATCTACCTGAATCTGGCCCTATCTGTCTAACTAGATCTGTCTGTCTGTCTATCTATATTTCAATGTAGATCTATCTATCTATCTATCTATCTAGATTTATTTATCTATCTAGATCCATCTATCAATCTTATTATTAAATAATCCCCATTCTTCCTGTGTACAATAGCAGTTTATCCATGATGTCATAATGCGGCTGATTTGGACATCTCGCTGTGATCACGCCGGCCGGCATTACATGAATTCTGGGACCGATCCACATATTTATTGGAGTGTGCAGATGGAATAATTATTCTTGTTATGAAACCAACACTAGCGTGCATCCAGCAAATTAAATCAAATATTGATTGATGGGTTATGATAATGGCCACATTGGCTTCAATAAGGGAAAAAAAAACAGAAAAAAAAAAAACGCTTAAATCAAATCACGCCACGTATGGCTCTCCAATCAGGCCTGTGGTTGGTTTCTGTTTTATTAGACCTCTATGGAGAACCATCTTTCCGCTGTGTAATAAATCTCACACATATGTTGTGTAGAGAACATAATCCTCTGGAAGATTCATTTACAATTATTATTTAATGTTTAAAATGCTTTCCTTAATTCGGAGCGCAGATTGGAGAAATATAAATGAATGCAGTCACTGTATGAATTCACTATAAAACAATTAAGGCTCCATTCACATTTCTCTGTGTGTGTGATATTGTATGCGGCAGCACATGGGGCCAGATTCAGGTACAATTACATTGGCGCAGAGTATCAGAGATACACTACGCCGCCGTATTTTACCTGGCTCTACGACGAATCCAAGTAGCTTTTGGCCAGTAAGGTACGGCAGCGTAGTGTATTTCTTGCGGCGGAATCGAAATACGCGATTAGGGGGCGTGAAGCATTTAAATTAGGCGCGTCCCCGCGGCGATCCGTTCAGAAATTTCCCGCCGTGCATTGCGCGAAATAACGTAGTTACGTCATTTTTTGTTTGAGTAGCGTCGTTTACGTACATTCCTATTCCCGGACGACTTACGTAAAAAATAAAAAAAGACGTTGACATTCGACGCGGGAACGACGGCCATACTTAACATGGGCTGTCTAAAACTAGACCAGATAAAAGGTGGAATAACTTTACGAGACAAAAAGATGACTACAGATGCCGTAAGAGATTGCGAACGACGCTCGTAACTTCGTGGATCGTCGGAAAAAGCTCATTTGCATACCCCGACGCGGAAAACGACGGGAACTCCACCCAGCGGCCGCAAAATTATTGCAGCGTAGATCGGAAGGCGTACCAACATGTAAGCCAGTCGGATTGAAGCCCGAAGCCGTCGTTTCATGGTTTGAGGATTCAGAGTAGTGAAAAGACGCGCGTAATTTGAAAGTACTCCAGTCTAACGCGCGATAGACCGGAGTAAGGGCTCTGTGAATCTGGCCCATGGTTTATTTTATGCATTGATACATGTCCTTAAAAAAGAGCTATCATTAAAGCGGAGCTCCATCCTAAAAATTAACTTTCATGCCTTTAATGTAAAAAAAAATATATATATTTTTTTTTTACTCACTTCTATCTGGCTGTTACAAGGCAGATTTCATAATCTGCCTAGTTCCTGGTCCTAGGTGGTTCAACTTCCTGTCCTAAGACCCCATTGCTGCAGATTTGTCCCATAATGCCAATCTCTCATTCCACCACATCTCAAAGGTGTTTTATTGGATGAGATGTGGTGACTGTGGAGGCCATTGGAGTACAGTGACCTCATGGTCAAGTGGTGAGATGATTTGAGCTTTGTGATGAAGCAGGGTCACAGGGGTCACACTTAATAGTGACCTCCAGAGTTAGGGACAGCTGACATCCTTCTATGTAGAGTAAGGTAGGTTAATGGGTGCCAGACACTTCTTGAATGCATAGAGAACCAGTCTTCTGACATGCAAATCGGATGCAGGGAAACTTGCATCCTGTTCACAATAGGAATTCGAAAATTTCAAAATTCTGAAATTCTGAAATCTGAAATTTCGAAAATTCTGAAATTTCGAAAATTCTGAAATTTCGAAAATTCTGAAATCTGAAATTTCGAAAATTCTGAAATCTGAAATTTCGAAAATTCTGAAATCTGAAATTTCGAAAATTCGGAAATCTGAAATTTCGAAAATTCGGAAATCTGAAATTTCGAAAATTCGGAAATCTGAAATTTCGAAAATTCAAAAATTCAGAAGTTCGAAGATTCGAAAATCTGAAATTCGGAAATTCAAAATTCGAACATTTTCACATTTCTGAATTTGCGATTCACGAATTTTCAAATTCCCGAAAAAATATAAAAAAAACAAATCAAACGAAAAAGGACTCATTTTTCGGCACTGCACATGTCTAGATCAGTGTGTAAAAAGCTGTAAAAAACAGCTCATACTCATACTGATTTCCTCACAATTTCCATGTGAGGAGAGGAGAGCCGATCGCCTAGCAACCGGCTCTCTATTTACATCACATGATGGCTGTAATTGGACACGGCCATCATGTGATCAGGAGGGCCAATCACAGGACCCTCCTGCTGATCGGAGATGCGCCGCGTCCGAGGAACGCAAGCACATCGGGATCGCGCCGTTGCGCGGACACAAGCGTGCGTGATCCTTCTTCTTCTGAGGGAAGTTTCTGAACATCCACTCAGAAGGAGGAAGCTCCCACCCGGCCATACATGTGCAGTGGCCAGGTTGGAAGTGGTTAAGGCAGTTCTGAAGGAAAAAAAGGGTCCAACCCGAGACTAGCAAGGTGTACCCAATAATGTGGCCGGTGAGTGTATATGGTGTAGGTTCTGCTATACAATGCGCTGAGGTGCCATTTACAATGAATGTTACCCCAACGCACCACACACATGGCAGCTCTGTCGCGTTAACGCATGCGTTTCACAGCGTGACTCCACGGCGCACAAATGCGTATGGGCCCCAAAGGGATTAATACACCAGGGCAAGGAGCAAGGGAAACCCAGACAGATATAATATCAGCAGTCCGATTGGTCGCAGATGATTTCTGATTGGCTACTAGAGGTTCCTGCTACTTTCCCGCTGCCCTTTGCTTAAAAGAGGCGGTAAAAGGGTTAACGAGAGCTGTAATGACGATGGATAAAAATAGACTGTTATTTCATGTGTGCCGCTTTCCAATAACTGAACTCAACGCACGATCCTTTTACATTCCCATCTGTTTCTGCACCAGCCAGGACAGCACAAAAATAGCCTGTTTTCAGCGGCCCGGATTTAACTGTAAAATCAAGCGGCTTATTCCGCAACATATATAATGCCGCTTTACTGTCCACCTATCAGAGCCGTAGGTCTGCGCACGTTCCCCCGCCGGACGCACTGATACTGATGGCAATGCTAAGCTCTCGGATAAATAATGTAATGCGTCTCATAAAATAAGCGTTTAAAGTGAAACTACGGCCAACATCAAAAATGAAGATGATACACTACTGTATATCAATGTTTCTCAACTCCAGTCCTCAAGGTGCCCCAGCAGGTCATGTTTTCAGGATTTCCCTCGGATGAAACGGCCGTGGTAATTACTAAGGCTGAGTTCACAGTATACTACATGACTTTCATCCTACTTTGCTCTGCGACATTGGTCCTACACTGATCCTACATTGGTCCTACATTTATCTTACATTGGTCCTACACTGATCCTACATTGGTCCTACATTTATCTTACATTGGTCCTACACTGATCCTACATTGGTCCTACATTTATCCTACATTGGTCCTACACTGATCCTACATTGGTCCTACATTGGTCCTACACTGATCCTACATTGGTCCTACATTTATCCTACATTGGTCCTACATTTATCCTACACTGATCCTACATTGGTCCTACATTTATCCTACATTGGTCCTACACTGATCCTACATTGGTCCTACATTTATCCTACATTGGTCCTACATTTATCCTACACTGATCCCACATTGGTCCTACATTTATCCTACATTGGTCCTACACTGATCCTACATTGGTCCTACATTTATCCTACATTGGTCCTACACTGATCCTACATTGGTCCTACACTGATCCTACATTGGTCCTACACTGATCCTACATTGGTCCTACATTGGTCCTACACTGATCCTACATTGGTCCTACACTGATCCTACATTGGTCCTACATTGGTCCTACACTGATCCTACATTGGTCCTACATTTATCCTACATTGGTCCTACACTGATCCTACATTGGTCCTACATTTATCCTACATTGGTCCTACACTGATCCTACATTGGTCCTACATTTATCCTACATTGGTCCTACACTGATCCTACATTGGTCCTACATTTATCCTACATTGGTCCTACATTTATCCTACATTGGTCCTACATTTATCCTACATTGGTCCTACACTGATCCTACATTGGTCCTACATTTATCCTACATTGGTCCTACACTGATCCTACACTGATCCTACATTGGTCCTACATTGGTCATACACTGATCCTACATTGGTCCTACACTGATCCTGCCTGCATTGGTCCTACATTGGTCCTACACTGATCCTACATTGGTCCTACATTTATCCTACACTGATCCTACATTGGTCCTACATTTATCCTACATTGGTCCTACACTGATCCTACATTGGTCCTACACTGATCCTACATTGGTCCTACATTTATCCTACATTGGTCCTACACTGATCCTACATTGGTCCTACATTTATCCTACATTGGTCCTACATTTATCCTACATTGGTCCTACATTTATCCTACATTGGTCCTACACTGATCCTACATTGGTCCTACACTGATCCTACATTGGTCCTACACTGATCCTACATTGGTCCTACATTGGTCCTACACTGATCCTACATTGGTCCTACATTGGTCCTACACTGATCCTACATTGGTCCTACACTGATCCTACATTGGTCCTACATTGGTCCTACACTGATCCTACATTGGTCCTACACTGATCCTACATTGGTCCTACATTGGTCCTACACTGATCCTACATTTATCCTACATTGGTCCTACACTGATCCTACATTGGTCCTACATTTATCCTACATTGGTCCTACACTGATCCTACATTGGTCCTACATTGGTCTTACACTGATCCTACATTGGTCCTACATTTATCCTACATTGGTCTTACACTGATCCTACATTGGTCCTACATTTATCCTACATTGGTCTTACACTGATCCTACATTGGTCCTACATTTATCCTACATTGGTCTTACACTGATCCTACATTGGTCCTACATTTATCCTACATTGGTCCTACATCCATCCGACTTTCATGAACAGGATACTTCTTTGATCCGCCTTGGACTCTTGAAGTCCGACTTTTAATTAGTGTTGCTCACGAATATTCGCATTGCGAATATTCGCTACGAATATTGCATATTCGAGTATTCGCGAATAACTGGAATATCGCGGCGAATATTCGCTATTTCGAATATTCGTATTTTTTCAAATTTCGCAATTAAATTCGCAATCATTTTCGCATTCGCACTAGCGAAATTTCGCATTAGCGAAATTTCGCATTAGCGAAACTTCGCAAATTTTTTTTTTATAAAATATAGCGAATATTCGTAAATATCGAATATTCGTGATATTTTATCCAAAAAAAATAGCGAAATTTCGCATTTTTTTTTTTTATAAAATATCACGAATATTCGATATTAAAAGTCACACAAAAAAAAATAGCGAAATTTCACATTAGCGAAATTTTGCATTGGCGAAATTTCGCAATTTTTTTTTTTTATAAAATATCACGAATATTCGATATTAACGAATATTCGCGAATATTCTTTGAAATATTTGCAAAATCGAATATGGCGTATTCTGCTCATCACTACTTTTAATGAGTGGGGTCTGACTTGGATCCCTGCCAATATCAGGCACTGTTTTTGATATGAACCCTGAGGGGGAACTCCATGCCAAATTTTAACAAAAAAAAACGGCATGGGTTCCCCTCCAAGAGCACACCACCTGGGTCTGGTGCGGATTTAAAAGGGAACCCCTACGCCGAAAAAAAAGCGTGGGAGTCCCCCCAAGATCCATACCAGACCCGTATCCAAGCAGCAGCCCGGCCGGTCAGGGAAGGCGGTGGGGACGAGCAAGCGGCCCACCCCCCTCCTTAACCGTGCCAGGCTGCATGCCCTCAACATGGGGAGGTAGGTGCTCTGGGGCAGATACCCCCAAGATACCGGCCCCCCCACCCTAGGTGAATGAGTATGGGGTACATCGTACCCCTACCCATTCACCAGCAGGAAAAGTGTTAAAAAAAAAATAAACACTACACAGATTTTTAAAATATTTTATTAGTCAGCTCCAGGGGTCTTCTTACGACTTCTCCGCCTTCCAGGGGTCTTCTTCTGACTTTGGGGGTCTTCTTCTGTCTTCTCTGCTCTCTTCTTCTGCTCTCCGCACTCCCCGGATCTTCTCCCTCTCTCCGGTGCCTTCTGCCGGGCTGCGCCGCCGCTGCTATCTTCTGTCTAGCAGACGTCAACAACCAACTGCCAGGGTTGTCGGGAAGAGGCTCTGTCCTCATCAACATGGGGCAGGGTGCTTTTGGGTGGGGGGGTGCCACAGTGCGCCCCCCTGCCCCAGAGCACATACCTCCCCATGTTGAGGGCATGCGGCCTGGCACGGTTAAGGAGGGGGTGGGCCGTTCGCTCGTCCCCACCCCCCTTTCCTGACTGGCCGGGCTGCTGCTCGGATACAGGTCTGGTATGGATTTTGAGGGGTCCCCCACGCCATTTTTTGGCATAGGGAGTTCCCCTTTAAATCCCCACCAGACCAATGGGCCTGGTATGCTCTTGGAGGGGAACCCAATGCCGTTTTTTTTGTTAAAATTTAAATTCCCCCCCAAGATCAGCAGAGTACAAGTTGCATGCCAAAGTCGGAGCGTGCAAGACTGCAATCCGACTTTGATCCCACTTCAATGATATTCAATGGAATGAGGTAAGATCAAAGTCGGACCAAAGTAGTGCAGGGAGCATTTGCAAAGTCGCTCCGACATGATCAGTTAAGACGGCTCCCATAGGGAAACATTAATTTTCACACATCATGTGACATGAACTCCCAATGTCGGAGAGTATGTTGGACTAGTATGAACCCGGTGCATTGCCATGAAATGAGATTTGCCATGGAATGAGATGGTCCGCCTCCATCACATTCTATTGGCTCACTCATGTCACGTGACCTATTTAAACGTCAAGTATTGACGCAAATATCAGTCACAGCTAGGCTATCATAGGGAGAGGATCTCCTCTCCCTGTGATTGCCCGATAGCGCTGTCAGCAGCGTGCCTCCCGCCAGCGCTAAGTACACCCCGCGCCCGCAGCTCTTCCCCGTCCTCGCAGTCACAGCTAGGCTATCATAGGGAGAGGATCCAGCTAGGCTATTATGTCAGCAGCGTGCCTCCCGCCAGCGCTAAGTACACCCCGCGCCCGCAGCTCTTCCCCGTCCTCGCAGTCACAGCTAGGCTATCATAGGGAGAGGATCCAGCTAGGCTATTATGTCAGCAGCGTGCCTCCCGCCAGCGCTAAGTACACCCCGCGCCCGCAGCTCTTCCCCGTCCCCCGTGCTCGCAGCTCTACTCCCCCGTTAAGGCTCATGGAACAGGGCGAGTCGGGCGCGGGGTGTACTTAGCGCTGGCGGGAGGCACGCTGCTGACATAATAGCCTAGCTGGATCCTCTCCCTATGATAGCCTAGCTGTGACTGCGAGCACGGGGGACGGGGAAGAGCTGCGGGCGCGGGGTGTACTTAGCGCTGGCGGGAGGCACGCTGCTGACATAATAGCCTAACTGGATGCTCTCCCTATGATAGCCTAGCTGTGACTGCGAGGACGGGGAAGAGCTGCGGGTGCGGGGTGTACTTAGCGCTGGCGGGAGGCACGCTGCTGACAGCGCTATCAGGCAATCACAGGGACAGGAGATCCTCTCCCTATGATAGCCTAGCTGTGACTGATGTTTGCGTCAATACTTGACGTTTAAATAGGTCACGTGACATGAGTGAGCCAATAGAATGTGATGGAGGCGGACCATCTCATTCCATGGCAAATCTCATTTCATGGCAATGCACCGGCCTCAGGCAGTGAAACTGATCAAATCACCTGTGCAAAATAATGGAAAGCCTGAAAACATGACCTTGAGGACTGGAGTTGAAAAATACTATATTACCAAAAGTATTGGGACACCTGCCTTCACACGCACATGAACTTTAATGGCACCCCAGTCTTCGTCCGTAGGATTCAATATTAAGTTGGCCCACCCTTTGCAGCTATAACAGCTTCAACTCTTCTGGGAAGGCTGTCCACAAGGTTTAGGAGTGTGTCTATGGTAATGTTCTTTACCACGTGATCAGCTGTGTCCAATCACGGCTGATCACGATGTAAACAGGAAAAAACGTTTATCATCTCTTTCTCACTCGCGTTTGACATACGGCGCTCATCTGACAGGGGGGGGTTCATGCTGATTGTTTATTAGTGCAGCCCCCCCTCGGATGCCAACACTGGACCACCAGGGAGTGCCCCCCGGTGCTCAATAGAGAAAAAATAGGCAGAAAAAAACAAACAAACACAATCAATGCCAATCAGTGCCCACAAATGGGCACTGACTGGCAACATGGGCACTGACTGAAATGATGCTCAGCAATGCCATCAGTGCCACCCCTCAGTGTCCAACAGTGCCACTCCTCAGTGTCCATCAGTGCCACCTCTCAGTGTCCATTTATGCCCAGTGCTCACCTATCAGTGCCCATCTCTGCCACCCATAAGTACCCATCAGTGCCACCCATAAGTGCATCAGTGCCACCTCTCAGTGCCCATTTATGCCCAGTGCTCACCTATCAGTGCCCATCTGTGCCATCCATAAGTACCCATCAGTGCCACCCATAAGTGCTGCCCATCAGTGCCGCCAAAGAGTGCCCAGTGCCGTCCTATTATTGCCCATCAGTGCTGCCTATGAGTGCCCATCAGTGCAGCATACCAGCGCCGCCTATCAGTGCCGACTATTGGTGCCCATCAGTGCCACCTCATCGGTGCCCATCAGTGCCCGCAATTGAAGAAGAAAACGTACTTATTTACAAAAAAAATAACAGAAAAAAATAATAATTTTTTTTCAAAAATGTCTGTCTTTTTTTAGTTGTTGCGCAAAAAATAAAAATCACAGAGGTGATCAAATACCACCAAAAGAAATCTCTATTTGCGGGAACAAAATGATAAAAATTTCATTTGGGTACAGTGTTGTATGACCGCGCAATTGTCATTCAAATTACGACAGCGCTGAAAGCTGAAAATTGGCTTGGGCCGGAAGGTGTATAAGTGCCCGGTATGGAAGTGGTTAAATATTATAATTTTTTTGACAAATGTGTTAAGAGTGACGTTCCTTTTAAAGATCCAGCCTGGAAATCATACATGATTGGCAATATTTTAAAATGATTTCCAGAAACACTTTGCGGTATAATTGGTGCGTTCATCTGATCTCATGTGGGATCGTCTTCTGAGGATTGCTAATTGCTGGAAACTTCACTGAAAACGAGTTTATTCAATTGGAATATTAACAATATTTTGCTCTTTAGAAGCTCGTCTTTGATCAATACCAACTTGAAAAGTGTAGAAGCGAAGAGAACTGAGAGAGGAATTAATTCTTACATTTAAAAAAATATATTTCCTGGTACTCGTTCAATACTGAAACCTAAGGACACTGCCAGGGACAAATCTACAAACCCAAAGGACTGGAACCGGAATTCAAGAACAGCTTGGCGTGGCCAGGCTCTGGTGACGTCATTAAATATGAAAAGGCCGGAAGGGAAAATATTTAGGCTTCATTTCCACTGGCGTTTTTACAGCCACTTTTCTGAGCGTTTTTTACAGCTTAAAAACGCCTGTCCATGTTTATTTTATATTGAGCTGGAGAATTTTTGCGCGTGTTTGAGCATTTTTTAACCACTTAAGACCCAGACCAAAATGCAGGTAAAGGACCTTGCCCCTTTTTGCGATTCGGCACTGCGTCGTTTTAACTGACAATTGCGCGGTCGTGCGACGTGGCTCCCAATCAAAATTGGCATCCTTTTTTCCCCACAAATAGAGCTTTCTTTTGGTGGTATTTGATCACCTCTGCGGTTTTTATTTTTTGCGCTATAAACAAAAATAGAGCGACAATTAAAAAAAAAAATCAATATTTTTTACTTTTTGCTATAATAAATATCCCCCAAAAATATATAAAAAAACATTTTTTTTCCTCAGTTTAGGCCGATACGTATTCTTCTACATATTTTTGGTAAAAAAATCGCAATAAACGTTTATCGGTTGGTTTTCGCAAAATGTATAGCGTTTACAAAATAAGGGATAGTTTTATTGCATTTTTATTATTTTTTTTTACTACCAATAGCGGCGATCAGCGATTTTTTTCGTGACTGTGACATTATGGCGGACACTTTGGACAATTTTGACACATTTTTGGGACAAGTATCATTTTCACAGCAAAAAATGCATTTAAATTGCATTGTTTACTGTGGAAATGACAGTTGCAGTTTGGGAGTTAACCACAGGGGGCGCTGTGAATTTGAGTGTTCCCTGTGTGTGTGTTTACAACTGTAGGGGGGTGTGGCTGTAGGTGTGACGTCATCGATCACGTCCCCCTATTACAGGGATGACGCGATCGATGCTGCGGCTACAGAGAAACACGGGTAAGCTGTGTTTACACGCGGCTCTCCCCGTTCTTCAGCTCCAGGGACGGATCGCCGCACTGCAGCGGCGATTGGGTCCGCGAATCCCGCGGTCCCGGTCCTGGAGCTTCGGACCGGGTCACGGGAGCACGCGCCCGTGACCCACGGCTAGGTACTAAAATCAACGTATATATATGTTGATGTGCCCGGCCGTGCCATTCTGCCGACGTAAATGTGCAGTAGGCGGTCCTTAAGTGGTTAATGTCTGGCGTTTTTACAGCTCTATTGCTGGAGCTTCAGAACGCACTGGTCCCGCGTTTTTTGTGCAGCTTAAAAATGTCTCAGCCATCTACAGCTCAAAAACGTCATGGTGGGCATGAGGCCATAGACTAACATGGAGAGCCATTTTTAAGCTGCAAAAAACGGCCAGAAAAGTGGCTGTAAAAACGCCAGTGGAAATGAGCCCTTAAAGCAGTGTTTCTCAATTTCAGTCCTCACGCCCCCCCCAACAGGTCATGTTTTCAGGATTTCCCTCAGATGAAAAGGCTGTGGGAATTACTAAGGCAGTGAAACTGATCAAATCACCTGTGCAAAATAATGGAAATCCTGAAAACCTGACCTGTTGGGGGGGCGTGAGGACTGGAATTGAGAAACACTGCCTTAAAGGGAGCCATGTTTTTGAGCGTTTATTGGTGTTTTTTGACATTAGAGCATTTTTACAGGTGAAAAACATCCCAGCCAAAAACTAGAGATGTGCGCTTTGTTTCGTTCTGAATACAAAATTTGGACAAATTTTAGTTTTTTGAAAATTTGGATGTATCCGATTTTCCAAAAAAAAAAAATATTGGGACGAAATTCGAATTGAAATCGTTTTTCGAATTCTATTATTTTTCCAATTTCCAAAGAGAATAAATATATTCTAAATATATTTTTTTCTATTCTATGGCCCGGATTCACAGACATCGGCGCATATTTATGCCGCCGTAGCATATCTCTTTTACGCTACGCTGGCGCAGCGCGGAGAGGCAAGCATGAAATTCACAAAGCAAATGCTCCCAACTCTGCGCCGGCGTAGCGTATATTTCGTAGGCGTAAGTGGAAGTGGGCTGGAAGTGGGCGTGATCAATGCTAATGAAGCGTGACCCCATGCAAATGATGGGCCGGGCGCCAGACAAGTACTTAAACCGAACTGCGCATGCGTCGAGACCCCGTGCGCATGCGCACAATCATGTCGGAACAACTGCCTAATATACGCCGGATCACTGTGTATGCCGTGAACGTAACCTACGCCCAGCCAGACCCACGTCGGCCCATATTCACAGACGTCCAACGTACAATACATAGGCTTGTGTTCCCTGGTCCATACCTTTGCATGGGTTGCGCCTCATCTATGGGGAATAACTTTATGCCGAACGCAAAACTTACGCAAACCGCGTAAATCGTGAATCGGCGTATCTCCCTCATTTACATATTTGAATAGAAAATCAATGAGAGCGCCACATGCACCCAGCGTAAATATGCGCCCACTCTACGCCGGTGTAGGCAAGTTACGTCGGTGGGATGAAGCCAGTTTTTAGGCGTATCTTAGTTTGTGGGTCCGGCGCACAGATACGACCGCGCATATTTGTACTTACGCGGCGTAAGTGCTTTGTGAATCCGGGCCTATATCTTTATTTTCTATTCAATTTTATTCTCTTTGGAAATTCAAAAACGATTTGAATTAAAAAACAATTCAAATTCGAAAACTATTCAAAATTAATATAGAAAAAAAATTAAAATAGAAAAGAATTGTGGCGAAATTCGAATTCAAATCATTTTCAAATAGTTTTCTAATTCTATTTGTTTTCCAATTTACAAAGAGAATTAAATGCATATTCTTAATATTTTTTTTTTCTATTCTATTTCTTTATGTTCTATTCCATTTCATTCTCTTTGGAAATTCAAAAACTATTTGAATTCAAAAACGATTCAAATTTGAAAACTATTCGAAATTAAAATTGAAAAAAAAAATTGAAAAACAATTGGGACGAAATGCAAATTCAAATTGTTTTTAAATCGTTTTCGAATTCTATTTGTTTTCCAAATTCCAAAGAGAATTAAATTTATATTCTAAATATTTTTTTTCCATTCTATTTCTTTATGTTCTATTCTGTTAAATTCTATTTGGAAATTAAAAAATTATTTGAATTCAAAAACGAATTTGAAAACTATTCGAAGTTAAAATTAAAAAAAAACAAAAACGGGGAGAAATTAGAATTCAAAACTATTTGAAATTAAAATTGAAAAAAAATAAATAAAGAGAAATTGGAATTCAAATAGTTTTCAAATCGTTTTCAAATTCTATTTGTTTTCCAATTTCCAAAGGGAATAAAATGTATAAATATTTGTTTCCTATTCTATTTATTTATTTTCTATTCTATTCTATTCTATTCTCTTTGGAAATTCGAAAACGATTTAAGTTCAAAAACGATTCGAATTCAAAATTGAAAAAAAAAAATTGGGGAGAAATTGGAATTCAAATAGTTTTCAAATCGTTTTCAAATTCTATTTGTTTTCCAATTTCCAAAAGGAATAAAATGTATAAATATTTGTTTCCTATTCTATTTATTTATTTTCTATTCTATTCTCTTTGGAAATTCGAAAACGATTTAAGTTCAAAAACGATTCGAATTCAAAATTGAAAAAAAAAATTGGGGAGAAATTGGAATTCAAATAGTTTTCAAATCGTTTTCAAATTCTATTTGTTTTCCAATTTCCAAAGGGAATAAAATGTATAAATATTTGTTTCCTATTCTATTTATTTATTTTCTATTCTATTCTCTTTGGAAATTCGAAAACGATTTAAGTTCAAAAACGATTCGAATTCAAAATTGAAAAAAAAAATTGGGGAGAAATTGGAATTCAAATAGTTCTCGAATCGTTTTCGAATTCTATTTGTTTTCCAATTTCCACAGAGAATACAATGTATATTCTAAATATTTGTTTTTCTATTCTATTTCTTTATTTTCTATTCTATTCTCTTTGGAAATTCGAAAACGATTTAAGTTCAAAAACGATTCGAATTCAAAATTGAAAAAAAAAATTGGGGAGAAATTGGAATTCAAATAGTTTTCAAATCGTTTTCAAATTCTATTTGTTTTCCAATTTCCAAAGGGAATAAAATGTATAAATATTTGTTTCCTATTCTATTTATTTATTTTCTATTCTATTCTCTTTGGAAATTCGAAAACGATTTAAGTTCAAAAACGATTCGAATTCAAAATTGAAAAAAAAAATTGGGGAGAAATTGGAATTCAAATAGTTCTCGAATCGTTTTCGAATTCTATTTGTTTTCCAATTTCCACAGAGAATACAATGTATATTCTAAATATTTGTTTTTCTATTCTATTTCTTTATTTTCTATTCAATGTTATTCTCTTTGGAAATTCGAAAACTATTTGAATTCAAAAACGATTTTAATTAAAAAAGTATTCGAAATTAATTCGAAAACTTTTCAAATCGAGTTTATTGACTGCAGAAAAAAAGTCTGAAGCCAAAAACAGCTGTAAAAACGTCCGGTATATATGAGGAACACGTTTCAGGTGTTTGTTTTTTTTTAGAAATTAAATGGAAGGAATGAGATGATGTCTACATGCAGGTAAAAGAGGTTGAAGAGATTGTAAAGTCTTTAGCGTGGTACACATGATTAGATTTTCATCGGACAAAGCGTAGGACTTTTGTCTGAAGGGCATTGGCTATGAACTTGTATTGCATACAAACGGCAAAGAATTGTTGGCCAACAAACACAAAAACAACGTGTTATTTCAGCTCTGTAGCGCCACCCTTTGGGCAACTTCTGCTTTTGTTGTGTTATGGTGAGTATTGCTTCCGAGAATGCATGTTTGTACTGTGGATTTTTTTTTTCAACGAACTTCTGTACACACGATCGGATAATCCGATATCACACATTTGTTGTTGGAAAATTTTAAAGCATGCTATCCAACATTTGTTTTCAGGAACCCCGGCAACAATTGTCCGATGGAGCGTACAAACGGTCGGATTTTCCAACAACAGCCTGTCATCACACAATTGGTGTCGCATAATCCATTGTATGTACGAGGCTTAAGAGATCTTTTCTTGAGAATCCAGCAGCTGCAAAGCTCTAAATGTCGGGACCCAGAGAGGGAAAAGAAGAAGAGACTGGAGAGAGAGATGAGTGTCACCCGTCCTTCACCACACACCGCTCAC
>CM056053.1:446603182-446648182 GCA_029574335.1 Rana kukunoris | reverse complement strand
CAGTATCTCGTACATTCTCTTACCTGACATTCTCATAGCGATGAATGTAAATCTTGTGAAACTGGTGCTGCAGATGTTCGTCTTCTACATTGGTCATGTCGTTGATCATTTCAAGTACAACAAATCGAGGTAATACGGAGAGGACAAGCCTTTCCTAAAAGACACAATAAATGCATTACAATACAAATGACAAATAATAAATAAATAAAACCCCCACACATAAAACAAATAATAAAAAAAAAAGTGCGCCTATGTGTGAAAACAATTGTGCCACACGTTACATATCACAGCAAAATGTTCTGATGATCAACAGTGCTCACCAGCGCTAGCAATCTGTTCCAATCTGTGCCAACCAGTGCTGCCAATCAGTGACCTGTGCTGCCAATCAGTGACCAATGCCGCCAATCAGTGCCCACCAGTGATAGCAATCTGTGCCAACCAGTGCCGCCAATCTGTGCCAATTAGTGTCCACCAGTACTGCCAATCAGTGCCCACCAGTGCTGCCAAACTGTGCCAATCAGTGCCTACCAGTGCTGCCAATCTTTGCCCACCAGTGCTGCCAATAAGTGCTCATTAGAGATGCCTGTCAGTGCCAATTAGTGGCGCCTAGCAGTACTGCCTATCATTGCCGCACATCAGTGCCACCTACCAGTGTCCATCAGTGTCGCATTCAGTGCAGCCTCATCAGTGCCTCCTTATCAGTGCCCAGCAATGCTGCCTCATCAGTGCCACCTTATCAGTGCACATTAGTGCCTCCTCATCAGTGCCCATCAGTGCTACCTCATCAGTTCCCATTAGTGCTGCCTTTTCAATGCCCACCAGTGTTGCCTATTTGTGCTAATCAGTGCCCACCAGTGCTGCCAATTAGTGCCCACCAGTACTGCCAAACTGTGCCATTCAGTGTCCACCAGTGCTGCCAATCTGTGCCCATTAGTGATGCCTGTCAGTGCCAATTAGTGGTGCCTAGCAGTGCTGCCTATCATTGCTGCCCATCAGTGCCGCATATCAGTGCAGATTCAGTGCCTCTTTATCAGTGCCCATCAGTGCTGCCTTACCAGTGCACATTAATGCAGCCTCATCAGCGGCCATCGGTAAAGGTTAAAAACGACTAATTTAATTTTTTTTTAACAGAAACAAAAAAAAAAAAAAACTTTTTTCTGTTTGTTTAGCACAGGGGTCTCCAAACTTTCTAAGCAAAGGGCCAGTCTACTGTCCTTCAGAGTCTACGAGGGCCGGACAGTAATCAGTGGGAGTCTAAAAAGCCCTGACATCAGTGGGAAAAATTAACGCCCCATTGTTTGTTTCAGTGGGAGTATTTGTGCCCCATTGTTGTTGTCATTGTGACGAATTGTGTCCAATCGTTGTTGGTGTTATTGGGAAGAATTCTGACCCATCGTTGATGTCATTGGGCCCCATTGTTGGTATCAGTGGATGAAATAGTGTCCCAAGGGCCGGATAAAAGCAAGCAAGTGTCCCCGGGCCGCAGTTTGGAGACCACTGGTTTAGCACCCGATGGTGATGAAATACTACCAAAAGAAAGCTCTGTCTCAAAAAAATGCCCAAAATGTTGTTTGGGTACAGTGTTGCATGACCACGCAATTGTCATTCAAAGTACGACAGGAAGGGGGTGAAAGTGCCCATTAGGCAGCATCACCTATGGGAGATTTTGGGTACTGCAGTTTTTGCCAAAATCATGGGCGCGAATGCGAATTCATGGCTTGGCATGGTTAGTATCCATATACTCTATATACAGGAAGCAATCTTATCTTTTATATTTGACCAAAGATGTGGGTATTACAGTATATTGTGTTTGTGTGCGTTAAATTAATTTTAACATATTATTTTCTCAGAAATATAGATTTGATAAACATTTGGACAAATATCGTGCAACATAAAATAAACTGCCACTAAGATGGGGTTTTTTTTTGTTTGTTTCTTTTATTCTAAAGGGCCTCTGCTTTTAAAAAAAATATTTGGGGGTTTAAGTATCTCTCTTGCCAAAAATCCACATTTTAACATTGTGACAGTGTAAGGCCACTGTGGAAATGCGGAAGAAAATGACACAGGATTTGAATTAAAACTAAATGTGACGTTCTCAAGGAATTCGAAGATAAAAGTGCAACGCTCAATGGGGAATCTGTAAATCCAAATGTGGATTCCATAGACAGGTTCAGGAATAAACCTGTGCTAGAAGGTAGGGTGGGGGGGGGGGTGAAGATATGAGATGGGGGAGCTTTGGAGGGGAGAGGACTTGTGCTAGAAGGTAGGGTGGGGGGTGCAGATATGTGATGGGGGGAGCTTTGGAGGGGATAGGACTTGTGCTAGAAGGTGGGGTGGGGGGGTGCAGATATGTGATGGGGGGAGCTTTGGAGGGGAGAGGACTTGTGCTAGAAGGTAGGGTGGGGGGTGCAGATATGTGATGGGGGGAGCTTTGGAGGGGATAGGACTTGTGCTAGAAGGTGGGGTGGGGGGGTGCAGATATGTGATGGGGGGAGCTTTGGAGGGGAGAGGACTTGTGCTAGAAGGTGGGGTGGGGGGGGTGCAGATATGTGATGGGGGGAGCTTTGGAGGGGAGAGGACTTGTGCTAGAAGGTGGGGTGGGGGGGTCAGATATGTGATGGGGGGAGCTTTGGAGGGGAGAGGACTTGTGCTAGAAGGTGGGGTGAGGGGGTCAGATATGTGATGGGGGGAGCTTTGGAGGGGAGAGGACTTGTGCTAGAAGGTGGGGTGGGGGGGTCAGATATGTGATGGGGGGAGCTTTGGAGGGGAGAGGACTTGTGCTAGAAGGTGGGGTGGGGGGGTCAGATATGTGATGGGGGGAGCTTTGGAGGGGAGAGGACTTGTGCTAGAAGGTAGGGTGAGGGGGGGGGTGAAGATATGTGATGGGGGAGCATTGGGAGGGAAAATAAATTACAATAGTAACGGATTTAAAGGAATCCGAGATAATGCAACTAAAAGTTCAAACGAAATTCAAATTTAAATATTTTTTTAATCAAATTTGAATAGTTTTCAAATGTAATTCAAATTTCAGAAGAGAATAAATTAGAATAGAAAATAAAGGAATAGAAAAGAATATATTAGAATAGAAAATAATGGAATAGAAAATAAAAGAATAGAAAAAATAGAATAGAAAATAAAAGGATAGAATAGAAAATAAAGAATTAGAATTGAAAATTAAGGAATAGAATAGAATGGAATAGAGTAAAACAGAAAAAGAATAGAATGGAATATAAAAGAACATAATAAAATAGAATATAAAATAAAGGAATACAATAGCATAAACTAGAAAGAATATGACAATCTTCTGAAACTTGAATTTCAAATAGAATAAATTTGAATTCAAATAGAATAAAAAAGACTTGAAAAAGAAAATAATAGAATAGACAATAGAATAGAATATAACAAAATAATAAAAATAATTTAACCTTTTTCCAAGATTCAAATAAATTATAATTCGAATAGAATAGAAAAGAATAGATTAGAATAGAAAAGCAAATACAAGAACAGAATAGAATAGAAAAAAAACAATACAATAGGATAAAATAGAATATAACCATCTTCCGGAAGTTGAATTTCAGTTTTTTTTTTAATAGAACAGAAAAGAATATTATAAAATAAAGAATAGAAAATTAAACATTAGAAAAAAATTGAAAATAATAGAATAGAAAATGCAAGAATAGAAAAGAATGGAATAAAAAAAAAACAATAGAATAAAATGGAATAGAAAGAATATAAACATCGTCCAAAATTAGAGTTTGAAAAAAAGGATTTTTAATAAACAGCTTACCTGTAAAATCCTTTTTTTTTTATCGTACATCACGGGACACAGAGCGCATAGTCATTACACTTGGGATGTCCTAAAGCAATGCTCCATGAAGGGAGGGAGACCGTAAGACCAAGAATAGCCAAATAAAAAATTATCAGGAAGTAAAGTAACTCCACCAACAGAAAAAAGGGGGCGTGACCCGGACCAGAGGATTCTATACTGCTGCCCGTAGGACCGCCTGCCCAAATGCTGCGTCCGTACCCTTTGCAACGTCCAGCTTATAAAATTTAGTAAACGTATGTACGGAAGACCAGGTTGCCGCTTTGCAAACCTGTGCCATAGAGATCTGATGGTGTGCCGCCCAAGAGGCACTCATGGCCCTCGTAGAATGGGCTTTAACTGATAAGGGAGGTGGAACGCGCTTCAGACCATAGGCCTGAAAAATCAGCTGCTTAATCCACCTAGCCAAGGAAGACTTGGCAGCCGGCTGACCCTTCTTGGGGCCATCCGGAAGAACAAAAAGCACATCTGTTTTCCGAATCTTCTCTGTAGCCTTGAGATAGACCCTCATGGCTCGAACCACGTCCAAAGTATGAAGCAGTCTTTCCTCTCTGGACTGGGGAGTAGGAAAGAAGGATGGTAGGACTAGGTCCTGATTCAAGTGAAAACTGGATATGACCTTAGGAAGGAAAGAAGGTTGAGGCCGCAGAACCACTCTGTCCTTATGCAGAATAAGGTACGGTTCCCTGCAAGACAAGGCTGCCAGCTCGGAGACCCTTCTGGCCGAAGCCATAGCCACCAAGAAAACCAACTTTCGGGTTAGTAGCACAAGAGGGATTTCTGTCAGAGGTTCAAACGGCTGCCTTTGTAAAGCTGACAAGACCAGATTTAAATTCCAGGGGCAGAGCGGAGCTCTAATAGGGGGATTCACATGCAAGACCCCCTGCAAGAAGGTTTTCATAAGCGAATGGGTGGCCAAGGGTCTTTGAAACCATATCGATAAAGCCGACACCTGCCCCTTTAGAGTACTAAGAGCCAACCCTTTGTCAACGCCAACCTGGAGGAATCGCAAGATCCTGTCAATAAAAAACTTTCGAGGATGCCATTTTTGAGACTTGCACCACTCACATAGGTTCTCCAGACTCTGTAATAAATATTTCTGGAGACCGGTTTCCTAGCCTGAATCAACGTAGATATGACCTGAGCTGAGAGGCCTCTGCCCTTAAAAATTAGGGATTCAGCCGCCAAGCTGTCAAATTTAGCTGCTGTGAAGCAGGGTGGCAGATTGGGCCCTGAGACAGCAGATCTGGGCGCAGGGGGAGCGGCCACGGCGCCCCGACTGACATCCTCACGATGAGTGCGTACCAAGCCCTCCAGGGCAAGGCTGGGGCCACCAGGATCACAGGCCTGCGCTCCACCCTGATCCTCCGTAGAAGGCGGGGAATCATCTGCAGTGGAGGGAACGCATACAGGAGAGAAAACTGGTGCCAGGGGCAAACCAACGCATCGGTCCCGTAGGCCGAGGAATCCCTGGCTCGGGATATGAATTTGTCCAATTTTTTGTTGGATCTCGTTGCCATAATGTCCACATCTGGAACTCCGAATCTTTGGCAAATCTCTTGGAATACCTGGGGGTGAAGAGACCACTCCCCCGGGAGCAACTGTTGACGACTCAAAAAATCTGCTTGAGAATTGTCTATCCCTGGGATGAACACCGCCGAGATGCAGGGTACATGGGCTTCGGCCCATGAGAAAATCAGGTTTACTTCCCTTTGGGCTGCTAGGCTCCTCGTGCCCCCCTGGTGGTTTATGTATGCCACCGCAGTGGCATTGTCGGACTGTATCCTTACTGGCAGACCCTGAAGGGGGAGAGTCCAGGCGATCAGGGCCAGTCGAGCAGCTCTGATCTCTAGGATATTGATGGGAAGCAGTTTTTCTGCCTCTGACCACTGCCCTTGCTGGGTCTGTCCTTCTAGAACTGCCCCCCAACCTGACAGGCTGGCATCCGTGGCTACTATCTTCCACGTGATGGGGCAAAAGGATTTCCCCTTTGACAAATTTTGAGGGACCAGCCACCAGAACAGGCTGCGCTGGACTCCTGGGGAGAGCACTAACAGACGATCTAACGCCTGAATGGACTTGTTCCAAGCAGAGAGAATGGCTGCCTGGAGATATCTGGTATGGATCTGGGCGTAGGGCACTGCCTCGAAGGCGGCCACCATCTTCCCCAGCAGTCGCATACATAGGCGAATAGTCGGCCTCTTCTTGCCTAAGATCACTTGAACTGCTTGAGTTATTGATCTGACCTTTGCTTGAGGTAAAAATATCCTCTGGCAGTCTGTATCTAGCCGAACTACTGCATGATTAAGGCTGGAAGCTGAGCTGTCGATAACCAGAAGATCGTCCAGGTATGCCAGGACCAAAATGCCTTCTGTCCTTAGGACGGCTAGCACCGGGGCTAACACCTTTGTGAATACCCGCTGAGCTGTTGCCAACCCGAAAGGGAGGGCTACGAACTGGTAATGACGGTGATCTATCATAAAACGAAGAAACTTGTGATGTGCCGGGTAGATCGGCACGTGCAGATACGCATCCTTTATGTCTATAGATGCTAGAAAGTCGTCTTGATGTAGGCTGGCTGCCACCGAACGTATGGACTCCATACGAAAGGTCTGAATCTTTAGAAAGCGATTTAGGCGTTTGAGGTCTAAGATAGGCCTGACGTCGCCATTGGGCTTTGAATGAATGAATGAATGAAGAACTTGTATAGCGCAGCACATGCGAAATAAATCGCCTCTGGGCGCTTGTTGTTCCTTTCTCCTTTGAGATCAAAAGAGATGCGTCTTGATCTTTCGCCTGAAGACCAGGTAGTTCTCCTCCAGTCGAATGCTGGCTGGTAAGGCGTTCCATAGTCTGGGACCTTGGACAGCGAATCTCCTGTCTCCTTTGGACTTGTATCTGGCTTTCGGTATCTGAAGCCGATTTTGGTTATTGGATCGTAGAATACGATTGGGATTGTAAATTTTTAATTTTTCGCATAGATAATGGGGAGCATTCCCATGGATACATCTATGCGTTAGACAGAGTGCTTTAAAGGTGATTCTGTCTTTGACTGGTAGCCAGTGAAGGGATCTCAACGAGGGTGAGATTGATTCCCAGGGTTTTTTCCCAGTCACAAGTCTGGCGGCCGTATTTTGAACGACTTGAAGACGAGTGATTTGGTACTTGGGAAGTCCGAGGTAAAGGGCATTTGCATAGTCCAATCTGGAGTTTACAATCGCTCCCACCACGACCGCTATGTCTTTCTTGGGAATAAAAGGCGTGAGTCTGCGTAGTAGGCGCAGCAGATAGTGAGATCCGCTGACTACTGCCCCTATTTGTGCGTTCATTGTCATGTCGGCGTCAAAAATGACCCCCAGACTTTTGACTTTGGCGCTAGGGGTGATGACTTTGCCCAGAATGGGCGGGGGGATCCAGGTTGTTATCGATTGATTGCTACGCTTGGCGTGAAACAGGAGAAGTTCTGTTTTCGCTCCGTTGAGTTTGAGATAACTCTTTGTCATCCAGTCCTCTATCAAAGAGAGGCATGTCTCTAGATTGAGGTGGTGATCCTTTTTATTGCAAATGCGGAAGTACAGTTGCGTGTCGTCTGCGTAAGAGTGATATAGCAGTTTTTGGCTGCTGATGATATCAAAAAGAGGACGCACATAGATGTTGAATAACATCGGCGACAGGGGAGATCCTTGAGGGACCCCGCACGATAATGTGCGTTGTTTAGAAGTGAAGGGTCCTAGCTTCACTATTTGCGATCGGTTTTCCAAAAAAGAGGAGAACCAAGATAGATCGCTTTCTGCGACTTTGGCTATTTTAGCCAGCCGAGTCAATAACAGCCTGTGATCAACTGTATCAAAGGCTGCGCTTAGGTCCAGCAGAACCAGAAGAGAAGATTCTCCTTCGTCTGCGGCCTCGAGAACGTCGTCCCATATCTTAAGCAATGCTGTTTCCGTCCCGTGTCCGGGACGGAATCCCGATTGCAATGGGTCGAGTAAGTTGTGGGTATCTAGATGCTGTTGCAGCTGCTGTACCACTACCTTCTCCATTACCTTGGAGAGAACATTTAGGCCTGTTATGGGGCGCCAGTTAAGTGGATCCTTAGGATCCAGGGTGGCTTTCTTCAAGATGGGTTGAATGAAGCCCTCCTTCAGCTGGGAGGGCATTTTGCCCTCCCTGAAGGATTGGTTAATAAGCTGCGTGACAGGAGGTGCCAGGATGTCGGCGCATTCCTTCAGCAGTTTGGTGGGGATAATATCATTTGGCGCAGTGCTGTTGCGCAGAGTGCCGATGATATTTTTAGTGGTCTGAATGGAGATGGGTTCCAGCGTGAACTCACCAAACTGTGGTGAATTGCTGCCGGTGCTGTGTAAATGGCTACGGGGGGGGCTGGGAGGGCAATTATTCTGCTGAATGCTTTGCCGGATTGCCTCAATTTTGTTAATGAAGCAATCCGACAACTCATCGCAAAATTCTTGTGTATCCAAGTTGGGGGCTTCAAGACATTCTGGATTCATGGTCTGAGTGACCAGCTTGAAGAGTTCGCGGGGGCGATTTAGGGCACCGTTGATAGCCTCAGAAAAATAGTTTTTCTTGGCTTCGAAGATTTGCTTGTAGTATTTCCTGGTAATTGCCTTGTAAATCGCGAGGTTCTCATCTGAAGGGTTTCTGAACCAGCCGGCGTTGTTTTTCCTGATCTGGGTCTTTCGTTTCGGCGCTATCAAGTCAGCTGACTGCAATAGTGCTGTATTTATGGCCTCTAATGTTTCATCCGCTGATTGGTGCGGCTGAATTGTGTTTATTTTTCCCCCTAACGTGGCTTTGAAGAGTTCCGAATGGAGCTTCTTCTGACATCTGGTCCAGTGTGTTGTCACTGGATTTGATGTTTTTGTTAAGGGGGGGAATTCGGCAATAATGAATTTGATTGCATGGTGATCTGTCCATGGCAATGGTTCATTTTCCAAGATTTTTATTTCCAGATCTTGTCTGAAAATAAGATCGAGCGTATGACCTGAAGCATGTGTGGGCCCACATACTAGTTGCTGAAGCCCTAATCCTTCCAGGTGGTCGATGCAGGCGTCGGCAATGGGGTCTTGCGGGGAGTTGGCCCAAAGGTTGAAATCCCCGAGCAACAAAAGGTGTTTGCTATTCAGGGTATAAGTGGAGACAAAGTCCGTCAAAGATGGGAGCAGCTGCGACTTGGGGCCAGGTGGCCTATAGCAGAGTAGAATCCGGACGGTCTCCTGGCCGTTTACTTGCAGTTGAAGAGTAAGGGTTTCCATGAATGGAAGCGGGTTTTGGAGGCTTGGTTTTGTGATCGCAAGACGCGTCTTATGGATCACCGCCAGTCCTCCTCCTCTTTGCCCTATTCTGTTTTCCGTTATAATACGGTAGTTTTCTGGCACCAATTCTCCTAGAATGGTGTTACAGTCGGCTGTGAGCCAGCTCTCTGTAATGAAGAGGCAGTCTAAGTCGTGTAGTAGAATGAAATCATGGATTTCAAGTCGATGTTTTACTGCCGATCTTGTGTTGATCAGAGCACATGAGATGCGCTTAGGTTGGGGTAAACGGCTAAAATTTTTGACGGTCGATCGTCGATCGATCCTCAAAAGGTGCTCAATTCTTAGGGTCTTTTTGGTGATGGCTGGCAGTATTGCGGCGAAACGCCTCAAATCCCAAATGGTTTCTGCGGAGTACCGCCGCTCAGCCATGGTCGCCATTCACCGGGGGAAAAGACGTTCCTTTTGGTGGCGATGAAGAGAGGATTCAATGAATCCTCCCGGCTTGGTCCAGAGGAAGGCAAAAAACCCCTACCGCTGCTATGCCAATTTGCCTTTGGTAGGGGAAAAAATTCCTTCCTGATCCCTGAAAGGCTTTGGTATTATGAAAAGGTTGGAGTAGAATCCCAGACCCCATTCCTGGGTTGGTACTTCTACAATTACTCCTTGGAGCAAGAGACGATCCAATGCTTTTACAAGAGAGGCCCTCTTTAATGGGTCGCTTGGAAGACTTGACCCCTGAAAATGAGGAGGGGGGACTTCCCGAAACTCTAGCTTGTAGCCCGTGGCTACCACGGACAGTACCCAAGAGTCGGGAATTCTGGCCTCCCACACTTCGGAGAAAAACCAAAGCCTTCCCCCCACCCAAGAGAGTGGGGCGCCCCTTCATGAATCTGACTTGATGACTGGTTTAACCGGCTTGCGAGACCATGGCCTCTTGCCTGCCGTGGCTTGTCCTTGTGGGCGGCTATTAAATGCTGAACGCCCGGGACGCCGTCGATACTGACGGGAAGTTGAAGGGGCCGAGCCTGCGAAGGCCTGTCGCTTAAACGCGGGCCCACGCGATCTTTTCTTGACAGGCAAGAAAGAACTTTTACCACTTGATATGGTCTGGATATATTTATCTAGGTCTTCACCGAATAGTCTCCCACCATGAAAGGGAAATCCTGCTAAAAGCCTTTTGCAGGGTGCCTCTGCTGACCAGTTCTTCAGCCACAAAAGGCGCCGCATATGAACCAACAGCAGAGATAAACGGGACGCCTGTTGAAGGGAGTCCTTAATAGCATCTACTGCAAAGCAGAGAGCCCTTGGGAGGTCAGCCAATTCACGAGCTTGCTGAGCCGGTATGTCCCTTAATATCTGTTTAGTCTGATCCTTTAAAGCCTGACAAACGCCAATGGCTGCCACCACTGGCTGAACCACGGCACCTACTGTGGTAAAAGAAGCCTTCAGTAGGGTCTCCAACTTTTTGTCGACTGGATCTTTAAACATCTGGACATTTTCAACCGGACAGGTCAGGGATTTATTTACGCAGGAAATGGCTGCGTCCACGGTAGGGAGTGCCCATTTCTTTGCAAATTCCTCTTCCATAGGATAGAGAATAGTGAACCTTTTAGGAGGGATAAAAATCCTATCAGGTTGAGCCCAATCCTGAAAAATCACGCTCTCCAGAAGGGGGTGAACCGGAAAAGACGCACCACTCAACGGTGCCTTCAAGGAACCTAAAGAGGATACCGCGGGGGCTAATTGTTCTGACACTGGAAGTTTAAAAGCAGTGCGAACCATATCTGTCAGAGACTGGATCCACAGACTCTCTGCTTGAGAAGCCGAAAAAATTTCATCTACAGTGGAACCCTCAATGTCTGAACCGTCGGGACTCGGGTCCGCTTGATCCCCCTGTGGGTCCAATTCCTCCGAAGAGAGGACCTCTGCATCTGAAAACACCAATCTAGGTGACGGGGATCTAGCCCGCTTGCCACCTGGCAAAGAGCGGGCAATTAAAGCAGTTAACCTTTCCTCTAGCCCACCCAGGGTGGTCGCTAGCATTTCTTCCGTAACGTAAACGGGAATGGGTTGATTGGGGGCCGCCTCTGCCCCTAGCACCCTCAATGGCTCCTGCAACATGCTGTTCGGTGGTCTATCTGGTGAGGGTGGGACCGCTAGAGCCTGGCCCAAATCCTCTGACCCCGATGGAGACCCCTTTAGTTTTTTGGTACCTTTTGCAGCCTTAGCTGGTCCTGATCCCTTGGGAGCCATTGCACAACCTTGAGACACCCCTAAAGCCAACACCCAACTGTTGTAGCTAGAAGTGAACCATTAATAAGAACAGGCTATGGTAAAAATGTTCCAAATTTTCATACGCCCGAGAAGGCGGCAATACCGAGGAAGTCCTGTGAGTATTGCCACACCAATGCTCGTTAGCTGGAGCCCAAGGTTGCACTGACTCAGATACTGCCAGATCTAAGGCTGAGTCCCTTTAAGAAAAAAAACTTTTTTTTTTTCTGGTCAGTATGGAGCTAAGTCCAGACCTGAAGATCCACAAACCCCCACTGGGTGTCACTGTATAGCCAGAAATGGCTCAGCTGCGCGCTCTGTGTCCTCAGCCTCCTCTGCTTTCAGGAGGGAATGACCAGCCAGGAAATGCTTTGCTGCTTTAACTGAGACCTGACGCTGCTGGCCCGCCCCCCCCACGCACTGACGCTGTAAAAGGCGGCACGCACGCGCGCGCGCCCCCCCCCCACGCTGAAACCAACATGGAGGAAGCAGAAAGCAGAGGAGAAGCCTGGACCAGCGCTAGCAACCAAACAGACACCAGGCAAGACACTAATCTTATTGTAGTGCACACATAGAGGAAGCTGTCCCCATAGGCTTCCTAAGAAACAGGAGTTTTGCCAGCATTTCCTCCTCATAGCACGTGGGGCTGCAGTATCATGCTAACAGGCAGATCTGGGGGGAGTAGCAAATACATATCTTTAAAAGCATACATATACCTACATGTTATCTGGGTAAACATTAGTACATCCCATCCTGCCTCAAAAGACATAGTGGAGATAGTGGCTGATGCACAAGCATACCATTAGCCGACCCAGAACCCCCAGGGGGATACCTACTGTCGAACCAAGTCCCGCAGGTTCCCTCTTACCTGCTCCACGCCGTAGGGTATTGCAAAATGCAAGAGGCCCAACCTTCCCCCATCTCCGTGGGTATTGTCTTGGACCTTCAGGGACCGGGGTCCTGTGTTAAGGAACCCACACACCTGGACCTATATAGCATCCTGGCATCAGTAGCGTTTAGTTCTTGGAAGAGACTAAGGCACTGGAGCCCAGAATCCAGCCCTCCAAGGAGAGGCATTATAGGCAAAACCCCACTCCAGCAGGGCCCGGGTACCGTACACCTTGGCTTTGAAGCACTTCGGACGGATCCGGCTAGCTATCCTGGGTCCTAAAACCTCCGAGGGACAGCTAGACGTGACCAACACCTAAGACACTGGCGAAAAAACTGAAGCACTCCCAGTGGGAGGGGGTTATATAGGGAGGAAACTTCCTGTGAAATTGATTACACCAGTGTCCATCACCTGAAGGTACCCATATAACCCAAGTGTAATGGCTATGCGCTCTGTGTCCCGTGATGTATGATAAAGAAATAAAAAATGTGATTTAGTAAAGGAATTTGAATCGATTTGAGTTTTCCGAATTTGGTCGAATTAAGTTTAATTCGACTAAATTTAGAAAATTTGAATCGATACAAGATTTAACAAAACTAATTCCGAATAAATTTAAAGAATTAAAAGAAGGAAACAAATTTATGTGGACAAGTCTTCTAATTGTGGATAACCCAACTATAGTTTATAGCACAAAATCCCCAGAATGGTTAAATAGACAAGAATGGTGTTGGGATCTTTTGAGGTGCAAAGAAAATCTAACAAATATATTTTAAAAATATTTATTTTGAGGAGCAAATAAAAAAAATAGATAAAAAATTGTATAGCAATGGCAAGTAAAAATGTATTTGTATGTATACATGGGGCCAGATTCAGGTAGAGTCAGGCGGCGTACACACGACCGAGGTTCTCGCTGGAAACCAGCGAGAACCTCGCTGGAAGCTGCATTCCAGCGAGGACCTCGGCCGTGTGTACGCTCTTGGCGAGCTTCCCGTCGGGAAGCCCGTCGAGCAGAAATAGAGAGCACGCTCTCTATTTGCTCGACGGCCCGCCTGGAAGAATGGCTGGTTGCCATTCCCGACGGGCGGGTCGCCGATTTCGATGGCCGGCAGGGAACCTCGACGGGCGGAACGATGTGTTCTGCCCGTCGAGGTTCTCTGCCGTGTGTACACGGCCTTAGGCTGGAGTATCAGTGATACGCCAGCATAACTGTCACTTTGAGTCAGCGTTTCTGTTTTCTGTAAGCAGAAAACAAGAAACGCCGGGTTGGAGTTCCTATACGAGCGGCGTAATTGTATTTCGCCGTCGTATCGGAACTGCAATTTTAAAAATGGCGCTCGGGGGCGTTCCCGCTGATTAACGCCGAGAATATGTTAATCAGCGAGAATCAGAAATTCACGATCGTTCTCGGGCCCGACGCAGTGACTTTCCGACGTTTTCGTAAGCGCAAAGAAAAACATGCCTCCTAGGTGGAGTATCCTATGTTAAGTATAGCCGTCGTCATCGCGTCAAATTTAAAAATGTTCACGTCGTTTGCGTAAAACGTCCGTGAATGGGGATTGACGTCATTGACGTTCACTGACAGAATTTGGAGCATGCGCACTGACAGTCGATGCATGCGCAGTACGTTCGCCGCTGGATCGCGCATAGTTTACATAATACACGCCCCCTACCCGCCCAATTTGAATTCCGCCGTCTCATTTTCGCTACGCCGCCGCAACTTTAGGAACTTTGTGAATACAGTACTTGCTCCTAAAGTTTCGGCGGAGTAACGTAAATGAGAAACGTTACTCTAAAATAAAGATTCGCCCATCTACCTGAATCTGGCCCATGGTATTTGTACTTGCCATTGCTATACAATTTTAAAGTATTTTTTAATTTGCTCCTCAAAATAAATATTTTTAAAATATATTTGATATATTTTCTTTGCACCTCTAAAAATCCCAACACCATTCTTGTCTATTTAAACAAATTTATTTACATAACTAATCGTAACAAAACAAATGTTTTCATTCTGCACATGTCTATGGACATGGACACCCCAACACCACAGCATGTATGGGCAAAAATGGTAAAAATTGCTCCGGTCGTGAAGTGTATGAAAACGCAAAACAGAATATAAAATAAAATAATAGAAAAAATAGAATAGAAAATAAAGGGATAGAATAAAAAAAGGATTAGAATAGAGTAAATCTCAAAATGAATTTGAATTTCAGAAGAGAATAAAAAAGAACAGAATGTAAAATAAAAGAATAGCAAAAAAATAGAATAGAAAATAAAGGGATAGAATAATAATTAAAAACAAAATGATTTAAAATAGAACATTAAACAATAGAATATAGTAAAACTCAAATTGAATTTGAATTTCAGAAGAGAGTAAAACAGAATGAAAAGTAAAAGAATTAAAAAAATAGAATAGAAAATAAAGGGACACATAGGCGTGCGCACAGGGTGTGCCAGGTGTGCCTGGGCACACCCTAATCAACCCATGTGCCAAACATTCCCCCTATTTTGGAAAAAAAAAATGAAACAAATAAAATTGTAAAAAAGAATACAACATAAAATAATACAAATAAAAACTACTGACACCATCCACTACCCTACTGACACCGTCCACTGCTCTAATGACACCGTCAGTATATATACACATGGGTTTGAGCTTTGGGGTGCACACCCTAATGCAATGGGCTGCGCACGCCTATGAAGGGACAGAATAAAAAAAGGGATAAGAATAAAACAGAACATAATAGAATAGCCTATAAAAGCACCATTAAACATGGTATATACAATTTAGCCGCACGTTGCCGCAACGCACGAAGTGTGAATGGGGCCCGTCAGGGTTTCCGCGCCTCCGCCGATCGGTTTTGCGGCATTCCTTCACAGAGAACAGAAACCTGTTTATCACAGAAGACGTTTTACACTTCCCTCCATCTTTGGGTCGCACAACAACTCAGCGAGAATAATGATTGTTAGATTGCCTGGGGAAGTGCGCGACCTCCTGACGCTCGCCGAGTAAATAACTGCGGTGAGAAGGAGCCCATTTATTTTCTGCACTGGGAATAACGTCACCGGGAAGGGAGGTGATGGCAGCAAAATAAGCTTCAGAGATGAGAAGAAAAAAATATAAAATCCTCCCCAGTACAGCGGGGGATTATTATACCGCCATGCTGCGACATTATATATATCCATGTGATTCATTACCCGCCATTAACTATTACAATAATGGTCGCCCGGAGCAGCGCCCTCCGTTCACCCAAACATGTGCGGCTGGGCTGACTCCAGGCAAGCAGCTAAATACATACATGAGATCCATAGAGGAGAGCGGTCTTGCCTGCCTGTGGATTGGGGGATTTGTATCCCTGTCCATCCAGTCCCGAGATTTACACAGCACAGGCAAAACACCTGGGGACCCGATTCAGAAAGCATTTACGTCAGCGTACCTAGAGATACACCGCGTAAATACTAAGAATAGCCGGCGTATCTTTTTTTGCTATTCAGAAAATAAAATACGCCGGCTTTCTTCTAAGATACGAGCGGCATAAGTTGCCTACACCGTCGTATCTTAGTTGCATAGGTGGCGCTTACGGCGGTTTTCGTGTAAAATATGCAAATGAGCGATTTACGCCGATTCCCGAACGTACTTGCGGCGGTGCGTCGTAGTTTACGTCGTTTGCGTTAGCGTTATAGCGGCGTAAGGTTACCCCTGCTATAGGAGGCGTAGCCAATGTTAAGTATGGACGTCGGGACCGCGTCGAATTGTACGTCGGTTACGTCATTCGCGTAAATCCTTCGGGAATGGGGCTCAACGTTAGTTACGTTTACGTTGTTTACATTGAGAAAAAGCAACGTGATTTTGCGCATGCGCACTGGGAACGACCATGCATGTGCCGTCCAAAAAAAATGTCAATTACGTGGGGTCATGATTCATTTACATGAATCACGCCCCCACTTCAGCAATTTGAATTGCGCAGCCTTCCGCCGCGCACTTTACGCTACGCCGCCGCATATTATGGAGCAAGTGCTTTCTGAATAAGGCACTTGCCCATAATATTTGCGGCGGTGGCGTAGCGTACAGAGGAAACGCTACGCCGCCGGAAAGATACACATTTGTATCTGAATCTGGCCCCTGATTTTTTTTTTTTTTTTTTTTATGTTTTATGTTGCATGATAAAAAAAAACAGAGGCTCTTTAGAATAAAAGAAACAAAAGAAAAACGTAGTTGCAGTTTTTTTATTTTGCACGATATTTGTCCAAATGTTTATGAAATCTAGTCATCATCAGTGCTGCCTATTGGTGCCCATCGGTGCCCATCGGTGCCCATATATATTTAGCAGAGACCCCAGAGAAAAAAATTGCAGTCGTTGAATTAAAGCTTAATGTGACGTTCTCAAGGAATTCAAAGAAAAAAGTGCAGCGCTCACTAATCTGTAAATCCAAATGTGGAGTCCATAGACAGGTGAAGGAATAAGCCTGTGCTGGAAAGTGGGGTGGGGGGCAGATATGTGATGGGGGCACTTTGTAGGGGAGAGGACTTGTGCTAGAAGGCGGGGTGGGGGGTCAGATAGGTGATAGGGGCACTTTGGAGGGGAGAGGACTTGTGCTAGTAGGTGGGGTGGGGGGCAGATATGTGATGGGGGGCACTTTGGAGGGGAGAGAACATGTGCTAGAAGGTGGGTTGGGGGGCAGATATGTGATGGGGAGCACTTTGGAGGGGAGATGACTTGTGCTAGAAAGTGGGGTCGGGGGCAGATATGTGATGGGGGCACTTTGGAGGAGAGAGGACTTGTGCTAGAAGGTGGGGTGGGGGGTCAGATAGGTGATAGGGGCACTTTGGAGGGGAGAGGACTTGTGCTAGTAGGTGGGGTGGGGGGCAGATATGTGATGGGGGGCACTTTGGAGGGGAGAGAACATGTGCTAGAAGGTGGGGGGGGGCAGATATGTGATGGGGGACACTTTGTAGGGGAGAGGACTTGTGCTAGAAGGTGGGGTGGGGGGGGGGGATCGGATAGGTGATAGGGGCACTTTGGAGGGGAGAGAACATGTGCTAGAAGGTGGGGGGGGCAGATATGTGATGGGGGGCACTTTGGAGGGGAGAGAACATGTGCTAGAAGGTGGGGGGGGCAGATATGTGATGGGGGCACTTTGTAGGGGAGAGGACTTGTGCCAAAAGGTGGGGTGGGGGGCAGATAAGTGATGGGGGCACTTTGGAGGGGAGAGGACATGTGCTAGAAGGTGGGGGGGGGGCAGATATGTGATGGGGGACACTTTGTAGGGGAGAGGACTTGTGCTAGAAGGTGGGGTGGGGGGGGGGGGTCGGATAGGTGATAGGGACACTTTGGAGGGGAGAGAACATGTGCTAGAAGGTGGGTTGGGGGGCAGATATGTGATGGGGAGCACTTTGGAGGGGAGATGACTTGTGCTAGAAAGTGGGGTCGGGGGCAGATATGTGATGGGGGCACTTTGGAGGAGAGAGGACTTGTGCTAGAAGGTGGGGTGGGGGGTCAGATAGGTGATAGGGGCACTTTGGAGGGGAGAGGACTTGTGCTAGAAGGTGGGGTCGGGGGGCAGATATGTGATAGGGGCACTTTGGAGGGGAGAGGACTTGTGCTAGTAGGTGGGGTGGGGGGCAGATATGTGATGGGGGGCACTTTGGAGGGGAGAGAACATGTGCTAGAAGGTGGGGGGGGGGGGGGGCAGATATGTGATGGGGGACACTTTGTAGGGGAGAGGACTTGTGCTAGAAGGTGGGGAGGGGGGGGATCGGATAGGTGATAGGGGCACTTTGGAGTGGAGAGTACATGTGCTAGAAGGTGGGGGGGGGCAGATATGTGATGGGGGGCACTTTGGAGGGGAGAGAACATGTGCTAGAAGGTGGGGGGGGGGGCAGATATGTGATGGGGGCACTTTGTAGGGGAGAGGACTTGTGCTAGAAGGTGGGGTGGGGGGCAGATAAGTGATGGGGGCACTTTGGAGGGGAGAGGACATGTGCTAGAAGGTGGGGGGGGGCAGATATGTGATGGGGGCACTTTGTAGGGGAGAGGACATGTGCTAGAAGGTGGGGGGGGGCAGATATGTGATGGGGGACACTTTGTAGGGGAGAGGACTTGTGCTAGAAGGTGGGGTGGGGGGGGGGGTCGGATAGGTGATAGGGACACTTTGGAGGGGAGAGAACATGTGCTAGAAGGTGGGTTGGGGGGCAGATATGTGATGGGGGGCACTTTGGAGGGGAGATGACTTGTGCTAGAAAGTGGGTCGGGGGCAGATATGTGATGGGGGGCACTTTGGAGGGGAGAGGATTTGTGCTAGAAGGTGGGGTGGGGGATAGGTGATAGGGGCACTTTGGAGGGGAAAGAAAATGTGCTAGAAGGTGGGGTGGGGGGCAGATATGTGATGGGGGCACTTTGGAGGGTAGAGGACTTGTGCTAGAAAGTGGGGTCGGGGGCAGTTATGTGATGGGGACACTTTGGAGGGGAGAGGACTTGTGCTAGAAGGTTGGGTGGGGGGGTCACATATGTGCTGGGGGGAGCTTTGGGACGGAAAATAAATTGCAATAGTAACAAATTTAAAGGAATCCGAAATAATGCAACAACATTTTCAAACAAAATTCATATTGTTTTCAACTCGAATATGAATAGTTTTCAAATTGAATTCAAATTTCAGAAAATAATAAAGGAATATAATAGAAAAGAATACATTAGAATAGAAAATAATAGAATAGAAAATAAAACAATAGAACATAATAGAGTAAAACAGAACAGAATGGAAAATAAAAGAATAGAAAACATTGAATAGAAAATAAAGGATTAGAATAGAAAACTAAGTAATAGAATAGAATGGAATAGAGTAAAACGGAACAAGATAGAATAGATTATAAAATAACAGAATAAAATAGAATAGAAAATAAAGGAATACAGTAGAATAAACTAGAAAGAATACCACATAGAATCCCCAAACATTATATATGTTTTTTTTTTAGCAGAGACCCTAGAGAATAAAATTGCGGTCGTTGCAACGTTTTATCTCACATGGTATTTGCGCAGCAATTTTTTTAAACGCATAAAAAAATAAAAATGTTCTTCTTGTATGATGTGAAAGATTAGGTTACGCTGAGTAAATAGATACCTAACATGTCACGTTTCAAAATTGCGTATGCTCGTGGAATGGCGCCAAACTTTGATACTTAAAAATCGCCATAGGCGACATTTTCAATTTTTTTTACAGGTTACATGTTTTCAGTTACAGAGGAGGTCTAGCGCTAGAATTACTGCTCTCGCTCTACCAATCACAGCGATACCTCACATATGTGGTTTGAACGCCGTTTACATATGTGGGCGTGACTTATGTGTTTGTTCGCTTCTGTGTGCGAGCACACGGGGACAGGGGCATTTTAAATTTAATTACATTTTTAATTTTTTTTACTGTTCATTTTACTTTTATTTTTCTAGTTTGACACTTCCTTGTGATTTGTTTTGATCACTTTTATTCCTTGTAATAGGAATAGTGAGTGACAGGTCCTCTTTACAGTGATATCTGGGGCTCTATAAGTCCTCACATCTCACCTCCAGGCTGGGAAGCCTTACATAAAAGAATAAAATAAAAAAAGATCTCAGCTTCCCAGCCAAGGCGGCGCCATTTTTTCAAACGATCAGAGAGACTCCCCGGACCATCTAGTCCACCGAAAATCTCTATGGTCAGCATCCAGCACCAACGGTTCCCTTCTTCGTCTAAGGGGTGAGTTGGTAGAGGCACCGGAGGACGGAATCATTCAGATATCACCGCTCAATGTCTGCGACGGCCCGCGATCAGTCTATCATTTTATTGGTTGGTTTATTTAACCCCTTCAATACCGAGCTTTTACACCCACCTCGATACCGGGCCTATTCTAGCACTTCTCTCCTACATGTACAAATCATTATTCTTTTGCTAGAAAATTACGCAGAACCCCCAAATATTGAATATGTTTTTTTTTAGCAGACACCCAAGGGAATAAAATAGCGGTCATTGCAACTTGTTATCTTGCACAGTATTTGCGCAATCATTTTTCAAACACCTTTTTTTAAAAAAAAAAACGGTTTCATAAATTAAAAAAATAACAAAAAAGTAAAGTTAGCTCAATTTTTTTGTAAAATATGAAAGATGATGTTACGCTGAGTAAATAGATACCTAACATGTCACGCTTTAAAATTGCGCACACTCATGGAATGACGCCAAATTTTGTTACTTAAAAATCTCCATAGGCGACGCTTTAAAACTTTTACAGGTTACCAGTTTAGAGTTACAGAGGAGGCCTAGTGCTAGAATTATTGCTCTCGCTCTAACACATGCGACGACACCTCACATGTGTGGTTTGAACGACGTTTACATACGTGGGTGGGACTTACGTGTGCATTCGCTTCTGAGCGCGAGCTAACGGGGACATGGGCGTTTTACATTTTTATTTTTATTTATTTATTTTACTTATTTATTACACTTTTTTATCACTTTTATTCCTATTACAAGGAATGTAAACATCCCTTGTAATAGAAATAGTGTGTGACAGGTTCTCTTTATTGAGAGATGCAGAGTTTATTCAGGCTGGAAAGCATGAGATTGTGAAAAAAAATTCACGAACCTCATGCTTACTAGCCGCAATTGGCCATTACTAGTAAAAAAAAAATGAATAATAAAAAATACCATAAAATTATCCCCTATTTGGTAGACGCTATGGGCCAGATTCAGGTACATCTGCGCATTATTGGACCGGCGTAGCGCACCGCCTTTACGTTAGACTTGCGCAATGTAGCCGAGCAATCACCCTATTCTCGTCGCTTTTACGCAAAAAATAGCGCCTGCGCAACGTTATTTCTGAGGCGCAAGGCGGAGTAATCCAAATTGGGAAGGACGTGGGCGTGTTACATTGAAATGAGCCGTGACCCCATGCAAATGAAGCTCACAACTCGGGAACAGCGCAATCAGTGAAATTGGAAGTGGACTCGGGCAAAATCATGAACTACGCAGACAGCATAAATAGACAGACACAAACGCACTTCCATTGCAAAAGTACATCCCTTTGTATCCCTCCCTATACAGCAAGGTGCCTTTGTTCCGTTGTTAGTTGCGTTGTGATTTGTACTTGTCAGATTTGTGTACTGTGTGATCTTGTGTTTGTTAGAAGATATTTGAAAGTGTTTTTTGCTAAGTGTTTGTGAGATATTTTGTTTGATATTTTTCTGTTTGTTTGTTTTCTTGCTTGATTGTTCCTGTTTGTTTTTGTGACTGCTTTTTGCTGAGTGTTTGTGAGACTTTTTGTTTGATATTTTTCTGTTTGTTTGTTTTCTTGCTTGATTGGTCGTGCTTGTTTTTGTTTCTGTGTTTTTTGTTGACTGGGAGTGTTTTTTTTTCAATATGACTGAGAGGAAGAGAAAATTAAAATTTTCTTTGAGGGAGAAACAAATTCTTGCCCGGGCCATTTCCGATTATGGGCGTTTCCTCCATGGCCCGGACAGTGCCAACACCACCCCGGCCATGAGGAGGGAGATTTTGGACATGATCACTGACCAGGTGAATTCAGCGGGGGAGGGGGAGACACGGACACGGTCGGGGATTGAGAAAAAGATAAATGACCTCCGGCGTCTGGGGAGGGGGTGAAAGGGAATATGTGGCAAGTGTGTGGATGCTCCAACCTGTGAATGTTTTGTGTCATCCACAGATGTGCAGGAGGGTGCTGGGCCATCTGGCCTGACCGCACCATCCCCAGGACAGCAGCCTAATGAGGCCCCCCCGACAAGGCCGGAGTCCACGGAGGAGGTTGAAGAGGAGGAGGTTGAAGAGGAGGAGGTTGAGGAGGAGGTGGAGTCCATGTCAGGCACTGGCCTATTGTTCTTGGAGGACTGTTCCCCTCTGGCTGGCAGCAGCCAGCCCTCCCTAAGGGGGAGCCCCCCCCCCTCCTCCCCCAACATGGCTCCCCTCCCAAGGGCCTCCCCTTCTCCCGGCCACAAGCATCAGCTGGAGGCAGGAAGGCGACCCAGAAGACCAGGGGGTGGCCGATCTCCTGCCCGCCACTCTGAGAAGGGACCAGTTCCTCCAGACCCGCCATCTGGGACAGGTCAGCCAGACATTGGTGCGGATGGAGGAGAGCCTGTCCTCCATCACGGATACGCTGGGGAACCTGGACTCCCACTCCCGGGCTTTCACAAACTGCCTTAACGACCTGCAGACTACATCAGCAGGCGTTGGGCAGGATGTGAGGGCCCTCACCCAGGCTATCCAGGCCAACACGGCAACAATAGGTGCTGCCCTCGACAGAATAGCCGTGGCCTTGGAGGGCAGGCCGCCAGGTGGGCAGAGACCAGGGGCTGCTCCTCCTTCCCCGGTTTACCCCCCCCCCTCCCCATGAGTCTCCCCTGAGGAGCCAGGGCCGTGGCCGGGGGCGCCCCAGGCGTGGCTCACGTCAAGGGCACCAATTTGTTTTTCCCCTTTTTTGGGGTTTTTTTTTTTTTTTGCTGGAAATTTTTGGATTTTGCTGGTAATTTTTTTTTTTTGGGTTGTGAATGCTGTTTGAATGTGGGGGTGACATTCCTTCCGGAAAAGGGGTGTCACCCTCAATTTTGGTGGAGAAGGGTTCCACAGGACCAGGGAGAAGTGATCCCCAGGTCCGTGTGAATGGTGTATGAATGTACAGTGACATAATTGGAGCCTTGGCGTGGCGTTGCTGCTCACAAGTCCTGCATGGTGGACTGGTGCCAATCCAATTTGATGAGGATGTGGGGTGTGTGTGCTAGGGACCACAGTGGTGTGCATGCATGCATTCTCATTGTGCCATGATTAATGTGTGTGTTTAACGTGCAAAGATGCCCAATGTGAGCTGTCTCCTGGCTGCTCTTCCCTCAGAAGATGGGGTAACCTCGGTTAGGGGGGGATTGTCTGGTTCAGGGGTCAGGTCATCACGTAGGTCAATCTGCAGGCCCTTTCTTACTGCGAAGTTGTGCAGCAGGCAACAGGCACCGATGATATGGCACACAAAGTTTGGGGAATACAAGAGGGTACCCCCAGACTTATCCAGGCATCGGAAACGTGACTTCAGGAGGCCAAAGGTGCGCTCCACCACTGCACGTGTTTGGGCGTGGGCTTGATTGTATCTTTCTTCTCCTGGGGTTTCGGAAAGGAGTCATGAGATGGGGTCCCAGTGGATATGCAGAGTCACCTGTAAGGGAAAAGACAGGAGGATGTTAGTCATGCATGTGCCCCTTGTGATGTGTGCATCATGGGAGGGGATAGCCATGCCTGCCACCCATGTCACTCACCAACCAGCCAGGTGTCCCCATACACGTTCTGTTCGAATTCCAATCGGATGTGGCTCTGATTGTATATGTAGCTGTCATGGCTGGACCCTGGGTGTTTGGCACGGACGTGCCATATGAGGCCTTGGGCATCGACTATCACCTGTACGTTGATGGAATGCTAATGCTTCCGATTGCGGTACATGTGCTCTGTCTCCTGGGGGGGCTGGAGTGCCACATGTGTGCAATCAATGGCCCCCACGGTGCGTGGGAATCTGTAAATTCTGTAGAAATCTGTCATTGCCTTCAGCCGCAGGTCCTCAGTGGTGGGTTTGATGATTTAGTTGGCCATGCGTCTGAGGATTGCAGGGACAACCTGCTGCACACATCTGCTCATGGAGGACTGTGACATCCCAGCCACCACTCCACTTGTACGCTGAAAAGAGCCACTGGCAAGGAAATGGAGTGTTGCCATGACCTTGACCAGTGGCTGCACTGCATGTGAGCGGTGTGTTGGGCTGGTGATGTCCTCCTGCAAGGTTGTGGTTAATTCCAGGATGGCATGAGGGGTGAATCTGAAGATGCGATACACCTCACAATCACTCATGCCAAACAGGTCTATGCGGGTGCGGTATATCCTCTCCCGTGCCCTCCTCCGTGCCCTCATCCTTCTTTGCTCATCTAAAGTCAGTAGTATAGCTATGAGCATGGATGCCACTGGCATGTTGGCATACAGATTGTTGTGCAACACGTGTGACTGCTGAGCTCCTCACTAACAGTGTTGCTTTATCTGACATGTAGATGATTTTTCTCTTTTTAGACCAGCTTTTATATGGTCTAATTTTAGACAGGACATTTTGCTGTTGAGCACACTGCGTAGCCTGCGCTGCCCCAACGTTCTTTTGTGGATCCCCGTAAGTCCCTCATTAGCATATTTGACTAGCAAATCAATGGGCTGTCTAGCGCAGTTTTGCGCGGACGGATGCGCCTGTCTAACGAAATGACGCTGGACAAAAAAAAGTAGATTTCTTGCGTATCTCGTTTTGGGGATGCCGTGCATCGAAACGCACGCGCACATTTAGACTTACGCCGCCCATCTCCTGTTACGCAGGCGTAATCGCTCTGTGAATCTGACCCTATAACTTTTGGGCAAATAAATCAATAAACGCTTATTGTGATTTTTTTTACCAAAAATAGGTAGAAGAATACGTATCGGCCTAAACTGAGGGAAAAAAAATGTTTTAGATATTTTTTGGGGATATTTATTATCGGCAAAAGTAAATTTTTTTATTTTTTTCAAAATTATTTTTTTTGTTTATACTGCAAAAAATAAAAATTGCAGAGGTAATCAAATAATGCCCCTCCTAACAGTCCAGACACAGAGGATATACCTCATGTTCCAACAGTCTGGGAACAATGTGTTTACTCAAGTCTCTGGCAGTCCGAGCACAGAGGACCTTACTCAAGTTCCTGGCAGTCTAGACACAGAGGAGTTCTCTCTTGTCCCCATAAGGAGATACCTCATGTTCCAACAGTCTGGGAACAACGGTGTTTACTCAAGTCTTCGGCAGTCCGAACACAGAGGACCTCACTCAAGTTCCTGTGGCAGTCTAGACACAAAGGGGTTCCCTCTTGTCCCCATCCAGTCCAGAAATTATGGGTTTCCTCACGTTCCTAACAGTCCAGACACAGAGGATATACCTCATGTTCCAACAGTCTGGGAACAACGTGTTTACTCAAGTCTCTGGCAGTCCGAGCACAGAGGACCTTACTCAAGTTCCTGGCAGTCTAGACACAGAGGAGTTCTCTCTTGTCCCCATAAGGAGATAACTCATGTTCCAACAGTCTGGGAATAACAGTGTTTACTCAAGTCTTTGGCAGTCCAAACACAGAGGACCTCACCCAAGTTCCTGGCAGTCTAGACACAGAGGAGTTCCCTCTTGTCCCCATCGAGTCAAGGAATGAGGGGTTTTCTTATGTCCCTAACAGTCCAAATACAGGGGATATACCTCATGTTCCAACAGTCTGGGAACAACGGTGTTTACTCAAGTCTCTGGCAGTCCAAACACAGAGGACCTTACTCAAGTTCCTGGCAGTCTAGACACAGAGGAGTTCCCTCTTGTCCCCATCTAGTCCAGAAATTAAGGGTTTCCTTATGTCCCTGACAGTCTGGAAACAAAGGCATGTACTCAAGTCCAGACATGGAGGAGTTTACTCACGTCCCTGACAAAATTAACACAGAAAAGTTTACTCAAATCCTAGACAGTCCACATACAGAGGAGTTCCCCAAGTCCCCTGCAGTCCAGAGACAGGGGACCTTCCTCTTGTTACTGGCACTCCAGAAACAAGGAGTTTCCTCATGTCCCCGGCAGTCCAGAATTTTTTTTCTCATGTCCCTGGCAAACCCGGAAACAACGATTTTTCCTCAAGTCCAGACTCAGAGAAGTTTAGACACGTCCCTAAAGTTTGGCTACAGGCCTCTACTTTTACCTCCTCCATGATGTTGAAGACGATGTCTGAAGATAAGTACGTGGGATTTTACAAGTTTGTTTTTGTCGTCACAAGCCACATGGTATGGTTACCTCTTGGAAACCATGACTGAAATGGACACTCTCCGCACATCCAGGCTTTTTTTGGCTCCTTCGTGTGTTCTATAAATGCCATCACCATGGCAATCCCAGGAGACCCGTCTCCATAGAAACACCTGTGATTTGGAAGGGGCTTACTGGGGGCACACACCGCTCTCTTGTTGGCATGGTAGCTTTCGTGAGCCGTCAAGATTTGTATTCAAAATGAGTAGCAAACAAAAAGAAAATATATTACTTCATGCTTGGGAGCCCACTGTTGTTGATTTAAAGATGTGCTTTTAGAATAAGGCTACATTTACCGACTAACTCCAACAAAAACTTTTTTCCATGTCTATATCAACTGAACAATTAAAAGTTTAGGCCCAACAGGGCATAGTGGTGTTGCACTTTAAAGACCATCCAAAACTCCATTTAGTAATTTGCTAAAAAGGAGAAAAATTATAAAGTTAAGATGTGATGGCCCATGGAGGTTTGAAAGGTTCAGCCGCAATGGCAGATTGGAGACCCATGGGAAGGCTCAGATGTCCACTGGAAAAAAAGAGGGGATAGGGGAGAGCACTTATATGCCGCGTACACACGATCGGAATTTCCGACAACAAATGTTCGATTTGAGCCTTTGGTTGGATATTCCGACCAGGGTTGTGGGGAAGAGGCTCTTGTCCTTGAATTATTTTTCCCATCATAGGTGACAGTGGGGCCCCATGTCAAGTTTTGCCTAAGGCCTCACCAAGCCTAGGGCCGCCTCTGGGAGCTTGTTGTCGGAAATTTCCGACCGTGTGTAGGCTCCATCGGACATTTGCTGTCGGAAATTTCCGACAACAAATGTATGAGAACTGGTTCTCAATTTTTCCGACAACAAAAAGTTCTTGTCGGAAATTCCAATCGTGTGTATCCAATTCCAGATTCATTTTTCTCGGCTCGTCGTAGTGTTGTACGTCATCGCGTTCTTGACGTTCAGAATTTTCAAGCAACATTTGTGTGCCCGTGTGTATGCAAGACAAGTTTGAGCCAACATCCGTCGGAAAAAAATTCACGGTTTTGTTGTCAGAAATTACGATTGTGTGTACTATTGTGCATTAGTGTATTATGTGACTCTATGTAGTTATTACCTTAAAAGGGTTTATCATCAGGATAGGAAAATAAATGACCTAAATTCTCAGAGGTTTCGGTAACCCTGTAGGATAAAAATACACAAATTTCCCTAGGTGCAGGTGGAGAAAACCTTGTGTCCATGGAGTGTTACTGTACATAGGTAATTCTCAATGCCACTGGGGTCCCAATTTTGGATCTTCTGAGAGGTTCCCAGGTGGGCGCTGTACTAGGCAAGTTGGGGGAGGTCAAAAGGCCATTCAAGTGTCCGAAAAACAGTCACCCTTTGTTTGTCTACAGATTGGTTGGAGTCATTTTTTAACACACATTGAACTATGTTATTTTATCAAAAAACGTGTTTTGTGGCTTTGTATTGCCACTTCTGTCGACTACCCACTCGGGCGAAACTGCAAACCAGGAATTTTTTGAGAGCCACAAAACATAATTTTTTGGTGAAATAAAGTAATTAGATGTTCGTTAAACCTGATGACTTTGGCCCACCCTTAGGCGCATGATAACGACCAGTTCTGCTGTTCGGACCACTGACAGGACTTTTGACCTCCTATGGCCAACTTAAAGGTGGTGATACGCTTTAAAGCGGAACTTGACCCTGAAAAGAAAGTTGCGCTTTTTATGCCTCCCCCCATACTCTTGAACTTTTAGACACTTTTTTCTTGGGGGGGGGGGGGGAGTTTGGGGGTCCATCTGGTTGTAACAGGTACCCGCTCCAGGGCTCAAGTCCTGCGGGAACGTGTGGGAACGGAGTTCCTGGACTTTTTTCACAGCAGGAACGCAGTTCCCTTTGCAGGACTAGAACAGCCGAGCCATCCGAGCCAATCCTTCACTAAGTGGCGATGCCCAACTCGAGTCACTGTCAGGGGCAGGCGAACCTTAGTAATCCTTTATGTTACTGGCCGCTTCGTGTATATGGATTCAATGGGTAGAGTGCGGGTTTTCTGTCACTTCCTTGATGCCGCAATGTCTCCTGGGAGCTTTTGTCATTGTTCCAAGGAGACATTGTGGCATCGAGGAAGTGGAAGTGACGAATCCATATACAGGAAGCGGCCAGTAACATAAATAGTTACTAAGGTACAGTGGATCGGAAAAAAAAACATGCGGTCTAGTAATTATGCATATGAGCGTATCATTTTTTTTTGGTGTGGGAGTGGATCTTGGGTGGGAGTTCCCACACTTTTTTCCCCAGGACATAACCCCTGACCCGCTCCCACTTCTGCTTGGATCACCTGGGCTCAGCTTCCCCTTCACCGGTACCATGAGACTGCAGAACCACAAGCCACATGGCAATGCCGAGTACCTGAAGACCAGTGAAAAACTGGCCTAGGTGATTATACTGTAGAGCTGGATCTCTGGATAGGTAAGTGTCCTTTTAATAACAGTCAGCAGCTAAGCATTTGTAAGCATCTGTCCCTCATTTTGGTCTGATCCATATAGTTGCATATAAAATGCACTTTTTATCTTTCAAAAAGTGTTTCCCAGTGCTAAACCTTTCATCTGATTTCTAAATTGTTGCATTTGTACATATTAACCACTTCCATACTGGGCACTTATACACCTTCCCGCCCAGACCAATTTTTAGCTTTCAGCACTGTTGCAATTTGAATGACAATTGCGCGGTCCTGCAATGCTGTACCTAAACTAAACTAAATTTTTATCATTTTGTTCCCACAAAAAGAGCTTTCTTTTGGTAGTATTTGATCACCTCTGGGATTTTTATTTTCTGCAAAAAAAAAATGACCGAAAATTTAGAATTTTTTTTTTTGTTTCTGTTATAAAACATTGTAAATAAGTACGTTTTGATATAAGTACTGATGGTACTGCACTAACGGGCACTGATAAGGCGGCACTGATGGGCACCGATGAGGTGGCACTGATGTGGTGGCATTGATGGGCACTAATATGCGGCACTGATGGGCGGTACGGATGGGCACGGATAGGCGGCACAGATAGGCGGCACCGATGGGCATGGATAGGCGGCACCGATGGGCACGGATAGGCAGCACCGATGGGCACGGTAGGCGGCATGAATGGGCACGGATAGGCGGGATGGATGGGCATGGATAGGCGGAACGGGTGGGCGCGGATAGGCGGCATGGATAGGCGGAACGGGTGGGCGCGGATAGGCGGCACGGATAGACGGCATGGATGGGCAAGGATAGGCGGCATTGAAGATGGGCAAGGATAGGCGGCATGGATAGGCGGCATGGATGGGCACTTTTATGTGGCACTAATGTATGTTTTGTACTAATGGATGCCAATCAGTGCCAAACAATGCCTGCCAATCAGTGATGCCCATTGTGGGCACTGATTGGCATTCATTGTCTGCACTGATTGGCATCCATTATTTGTGTTTGTTATCCCTGGTGGTCTAGGTGGGCATCTGTGATGGGCATCCCTGTTGGACTAGTGGCATCCCTGGTGGTCCAGTGGGGGGCAGGGGGCTGCGCTGATAATCGACCAGCGCAAACCCCCCCTGTCAGAGGAGCAGCCGATTGGCTCTCCTCTACTCGCGTCTGACAGACGCGAGTGAGGAAAAGCCGATTACCGGCTTTTCCTGTTTACATCGCGATCACCCGTAATTGGACACGGCTGATCAGGTGGTAAAGTGTCTCCTAGATCGGTGTTGCGGGGTGTCAGACTGACACCCTGCAACAACGATCGCCGCGATGCGCGCCCCCCGGGGGCGTGCAGCAGCTCAATATCCTGAGGACGTCATATGATGTCCATTCAGGATGGTGAAACCACTTTGCCAACGTCAATTTGTCATTGGCGGGCGGAAAGTGGTTAAAAGACAATATAAAGGAATAGTAGTGGGTAAAAAAAGTATGTTTTTTGGGTTAATTCTCCTTTAAGGGGGTGTGGCAGTGGGCGTGTCCTATGCCTGCATACGTTTGTTAGTAGGTGTCCCTCATTCCCATCTCAAAATGTTGAGAGGTATGCCTTGCCTTCCCTGGTGGAGTGATCTTCCTCCGCCCCCCCCCAATCCAGTAGTAGCTGGGGCCCGAAGAGTAAGACTTGACAGGCTGTGAGGCGGGCAGCGACGGGCAGAGAGTCGCTGATTGCCGCCATTACTAGTAAAGAAAAAATATGTCCCCAGATTTCATTTTAAAAATCTGGTCACCTTAGCTTTAATGTCGTTTTAACATACAAAATATCTCAGACGAGTTGGGGATGAAGAGCTCCTTAGGGAGTTGGGGATTCTCCTACCTGTCTCTGGTTCTCAGTCTCGAGCCTCAGCCTGGCTTCGACGCATCTTCTGGTCTCGAGAAAGGCTTGCCGCTGAGCCCGGTCTGACAGGTAGCTAATGAAGATTCCGGCTGTGTTCATACACATAAACAACAGAGCTTGTGCCACAATCTGCAAGAGAAGAGAAGTGGGAAAGTTTCAGGTCACGTCGCTTCCAAAAACCCAGAGAAATAAGTCTTCTCCTGTACAGAGATAATAGAAACAATGTCATACAAATATACAGCGCGGGATATGGATAGGAATAATGCCGCGTACACACGATCATTTTTTGTGATGAAAAAAAAAACGACGTTTTCTGTGAAGTAAAAAACAACGTTTTTGAAACGTCACTTTCAAAGACGATGTTGCATACACACCATTGTTTTTTCACAAAAAGCGAGGTTACGTTCACCACACTTTTCCATTGAAGCTCGCTTCATAACTAGCTTCTGGGCATGCGCGGGTTGAAAAACGTCGTTTTAAACAACGTTTTTGCTTACACACGGTGACTTTTTGTGAAACAAAAAATGACGTTTTGAAAAACGACACAAAAAATTCAAGCATGTTGGAATTTTTTTTTGGTCGTTTTTTTGAAGACAAAAAACTACGTTTTGCCCACACACGATCAATTTAAATGACGTTTTAAAAAACAACGTTTTTTTTTCATCGCAAAAAACGACCGTGTGTACGTGGCATAAGAGGTACTGTTGATTTTGTACTAAAGGACATTTACCTTCCTAAGACCTCATTCACACGAGGCACTGTGGCAGAGTCTGCCTGCTCCAGCCAGCTCAGCGGCAGATCAGTCCGCAGACCTCCGCTAGGCCGACGGATGACAAGCTCCTCTCTGCTCACTGAGTGGGGAGGGGCTTGTTGGGCACCGCTGATTGCTATGGAGCGATCTGATGAAAACAGACAGCATGTCCGTTTTCATCAAATCTTACCCGATACGATCCGCATGGACGGATGGGGACGTATCCCCCATACATCTGTTTTTAGCGGATCGGGTCGGATGTCAGCGGACATGTCTCCGCTGACATCCGACGCTCCATAGGGATGCATGGAGCGGCCATTCAAAACTGACAGGCGGACCTAAACGGTCCGTCAGTGTGAATGAGGCCTAATGCCGCGTACACACGACTGGAAATTCCAACAAGAAAACCATGGATTTTTTTCTGATGGAATGTTGGCCCAAACTATGGTGCATACACACGGTCACACAAATCTTCGACCGTCAAGAACGCGGTGATGACAAGACTTACAACGAGCTGAGATCAATGAATTTCAATAGACGTTTCGGCTCTTCTGCTTGATTGTGAGCATGCACGTTTTTTTGCGTGTGAGAATTGCATACAGACGATAGAAACTTTTTCTGTCTGAGAAATAGAGAACCTCAAGGCCAGAATCTCGTCAGGAAAAAAAATTTTGTTTTCCCTGATGAGATTCTTGGCAAGAATCTCTTGCCGCCCGAGTGTACAGACACTCCTTTCAAAAGAACCGCAGTTCTCTTGAAAGGCAAGAACGCGGTGACGTCATCGCGTACAAGGAGCATGCGCTTGTCACATTCGATGCCGTCGCTGCCAGGAAGTTACTGCGCGTGCGTCAAAGTCATTTTAAGCATGCACGTGTTTCCACGGCGACAGGTAAGTATACACACTCTCGGGTTTCTTGCCAGGAAAATTGCAGAGAACCACGACAAGAAAAATAAAGAACATGTTCTCTATTTTTCTCATCTAGATTCTGGGCAGTTTTCTTGTCGAGAAACCTGAAAGCCTCTTGGGCCGCGTACACACGTACGAGAACCTCGTCGGGCTAAACTCATCGTTCCGCCCGACGAGGTTCTCGGCCAGCCGTCGAGTTAGTCGACCAGGCTGTCGAAAAAGGCGTCGAGGCATTAGTCCCGAATCCCGATGGCCCATCAAGGAAATAGAGAACCTGCTCTCTATTTTGGCTTGACGCCTTGCTCGTCAGCTTGCTCGGCGAAAACGTACACACGATCGAACTTCTCGGCAGAATATGGATCCCAGCGAGCTTCTCGCTGGATTCTGCCGAGAAACTCGGTCGTGTGTACGGGACACACGCATGGTATACTCGGCAAGAAAGCTCTGCCAGCAGTTTTCTTGTTGGTTCTTGCCGAGTAAACCGAGCGTGTGTACGAGGCTTTAATCTTTTGTTGGCGGAAATTCCGACAGAAAAAGTCAGATGGACATTACACATGGTCCGAATTCCTGACAAAAAGCTCACATCGGACTTTTCTTGTGGGAATTTCCAATCGAGTGTACGCGGCATTAGGCTTCGTTCACACCAGTGTTAATTTTGGCACGCGGCCCAGAATCTCATCAGCAAAAAAACGTTTTTCCTGACGAGATTCTTGGTAAGATTCTCTTGCCGGCCGAGTGTACAGACACGCCATTCAAAAGAACCACCGTTCTTTTGAAATGCACGAACTCGGTGACATTATTGAGTACGACGAGCATGTGCTCGTCACATTCGATGCCGTTGCCACCAACTTGTTTCACCCTACCTATTCCTTGGAAGCTACCGCGCATGCATTAAAGTCATTTTCGAGCATGCGCAGGTTTCCATGGAGAGGTAAGTACCGTTTTTTTTGCACAAGTACCGAATTTATCGGCGTATAACGCTCACTTTTTCCCCCTTAAAATGAGGGGGAAATCGTGGGTGCACGATATACGCCAATCCCCGCTTCCCGCGCTGTGTTTGAAAGCTGCCGCCGACATATACCGAGCGCAGTACACTCGGGTACACTCGGCCAGGCTCGGGTCTCCTCTGGGTCAGGAGCCGAGCCTGGCCGAGCGTGCCCGAGTGTACTGCGCTTGGTATATGTCGGCGGCGGTGTTTAAACACAGTGCAGGAAGCGGGGATCGACTCAGAGACAGCGTTGGAGAATCAGGGAGGACACCGCGAAGGCCGCAGACAGACGGCGGACCGGACAAGGCCGCCGATGGATGCCGGGCAAGACACCGACAAGGGGCATTCAAACTGTAAGTATTTTATGTATTTCTTCTATAAATTTCCCTTCTAGGTTGGGGGTGCTCGCTATACGCCGATAAATACGGTATACAGACGCTCGGGTTTCTCGGCAGGCAAACAGAAAATCTCACAACGAGAAAAAAAGAGCAGATTCTCTATTTTTCTCGTTGAGATTCTGGGCAGTTTTCTTGATGAGAAACCTGAAAGCCTCGTACACATGCATGGTACACTCGGCAAGAAAGCTCTGCCAGCAGTTTTCTTGCCAAAATAAACGTGCGTGTGTAGGAGGCTTTAGTCTTATGCCCTGTACACACGATCAGTTCGTCTGATGGACCGTTTTCATCGGACGAACCGATCGTGTGTGGGCCCATCAGTTTTTTCCTCATCGGTGAAAAAAAATAGAACCGGTTTTAAAATTTCCACGTGGAAAAACATGCGTCTGCTTGCTGCATGAACAAGTAATGGCACCACAAACATGGAATGCGTTTTTCCTGTGTTTCGTAAATGTGTGCAAGAACACACGATTTTTGGGCGCAATTACAAAATGCTCAGATGTGAATGGGCACAAGTTAGACTATATAACAAACAGCGCTAAAGGGCTATGGAGCCTAACAGTCCCATATGGACAAAGTAATTAGTATAAAAGGTTTCTTCTAGAATAATTGTGGAGGTGGCTCATCTACGAAAGTCACAGATAAGAAAAGGACCTTGCTGCCCTCTTTAGAAGCTAAAAATAAATGGGAAAGTGTGCCCACCAGCCTTGTACATTACCATAAAAACAGTTTATTATAATACAGTAAAACTTTGGTTTGAGAGTAACTTGGTTTAGAAGAGTTTTGCAAGACAAGCAACATTTTTAAATACATTTTGACTTGATATACAAGCGGTGTCTTGATATACAAGTAGCGTCATGTCACAACTGAGTATAACAGAGAAGAGAGACGTCACTAAAGTGTAGCAATATGGTTACATTTAACCACTTTGCCGACCGATATACGTCGGCAAAGTGGCACAGTTGTGCAAAATCACGTAAGGGGACATTGGCCCTTTTAAGAGCTGTGCTGTCAGGGGAGAGAAGACATGTCGTTTGTTTGTGTTCAGCCAATCACGGATGTCCTCTGGTCTGAGGATGAAAGAATGTCCGTGATTGGCGGAACACTGAACATAGTGTCTGCTGGGAAACTGTCCGAGCATAATGGGACCTCGGAACGGAACGCCATGCCAGGAGGAAGCCGCGACTTTAAAATAATTAACGCCTGTCAAGAATTCAGGTACTCAGCACAGTGAGACTGCAATGGGCACAGTGAGGTATGGCACAGTGAGACTGCAATGGGCACAGTGAGGTATGGCACAGTGAGACTGCAATGGGCACAGTGAGGTATGGCACAGTGAGACTGCAATGGGCAGGTATGGCACAGTGAGACTGCAATGGGCACAGTGAGGTTGCAATGGGCACAGAGAGGCGTGCAAATGGGCATTGTTGACCCTCTTTTTTGCTTACAGTATCTGCTGCATTCTCACCCTAGGCTTATATTCGAGTCAATACCTTTTCCCAGTTGTTTGTTGTAACATTAGGTCCTCGGCTTATATTCGGTTCGGCTTATACTCGAGTATATACAGTAGTAGTTGTATGTACCCGAGGTACAGCCTAAAAACAATAGTGCACATTTTTTTGTCTTTAGCCTAAAACACACTGACACTAATTTAAAAAAAAATTGGTTCCAAAAAAAAAATACTTACCCTGAACCAAACACTAACCCTGGCACTGATCTAGATCAAACCTTAATTTGTGAATTTTTTTGTATTTTTTACTTTATTTTTTTATTATTATTAAATAAATAAATACATATAAACAAACAGCACAAAGCAAAGAAAGTAAATATATATTTAACCAATTGAGACCCGCGCTGTAGACGAAAGACGTCCACAGCGTGGCACTCAACTGCAGGGTGGACGTCCTATTTGTATTCCCCGCGCGCGCGGCGTTGGGGGGGGCGCAGCAGGGAAAAACTGTGCCCGGCGAATCGCTGAGCAGCCGATGAGCATGCCTGGCGGGCGGGATGTCCACCAGGTACCCGCGATCGACGGTGACAGCAGGGACGTGGAGCTCTGTGTGTAAACACAGAGCTCCAAATCCTGCCAGGGAGAGAGGAGACCGATCTGTGTCCCTTGTACATAAACCATCGGTCACCTCCCCCAGTCAGTCCCCTTCCCTTGACAGTAAGAATCACTCCCAGGGAATAGATTTACCCCCTTGACCGCCCCCTAGTGTAAACCCCTTCCCTGCCAGTCACATTTGTACAGCATTTTTATAGCACTGTTCGTTGTGTAAATGTGAATGGTCTCAAAATAGTGTCAAAAGTGTCCGATATGTCCGCGGCAATATCGCAGTCCTGACAAAAAAGAAAATAAAAAATCGCAGCTCGCCGCCAATACTAGTAAAAAAAAATACATAAATCTATCCCCTATTTTGTAGGCGCTATAACTTTTGCGCAAACCAATCAATAAACGCTTATTGCGATTTCTTTTTTACAAAAAATATGTAGAAGAATGCGTATCGGCCTAAACCGAGAAAAAACATTTTTTTTTTTTTTTTAATTTTTTTTTTAAATGGGATAATATTATAACAAAAAGTAAAAAATATTGTGTTTTTTTTCAAAATGTTCTGTCTATTTTTTGTATATAGCGCAAAAAAAAAAAAAAAAAAAACGCAGAGGTGATCAAATACCAGCAAATTAAAGCTCTGTTTGTGGGGGAAAAAAGATAAAAATATAATTTGGGTGTTGTATGACCGCGCAATTGTCATTCAAAATGCGTCAGCGCTGAAAGCTGAAAATTGGTCTGGGCAGGAAAGGGGTTTAAGTGCCCAGTAATGAACTGGTTAAAATGTATTAAACCATGGACGATGTTAGTAGGGCAGTGGACGGTGTCGGTGGGACTATACAGATCACTCACTGTATTCATTCAGAAAAGGAAGGGGCTGGTAAATTACATGTTTACCAGCTCCTTTCCGCACTTTCTATCTTGAAACATCCCCCTGTGTGCTGCAGCCCACGGGAGAGGAGAGGAGGGTAACTGTTTTGAGGGGGGGGGGCTGGGCAGCAGGGGGAATCTGTGGTGCAGAGTGTGATTAGGGTGTGCCCAGGCACACCTGGCACACCCTGTGCGCATGCCTATATCCCCCAGTCCTTCTTGTGCATGTCAGCACAAGGTTAAGGTTAAGGCACACAAGCTGGAGGCTCCATAGGACCCTGCAAGGCAACGGAGCCACCCGTGAACAGGAAACCAAGAGTGTTGATCTTCGGACCGGCTCAATTAAAAATCAAAGTCAACATTTTTAAGGAAGAAGTAGCAGATAAGGTGAGTGTCGGGGTAAGCTGCTTTCATTTATTAAGGTAAGAGTAAAGCCTCATACACACGATCGGATTATCCGATGGGAATTGTGTGATGACGGGCTGTTGATGGAAAATCCGACCGTTTTTTGTGTTTGTTGGCCAACAATTCTTTGCCGTTTGTATGCAAGACAAGTTCATGGCCAACGCCCTTCGGACAAATATCCTACATTTTGTCTGCAGAAAATCCGATCGTGTTTGAGGCTTAAAGAGGGTGTAGTGCTCACAACAGGAAGAAGTGCAATCTCGATGTGCACACCGCACAGGCGCCAGGGTTCCGTCTCTTCTCACACTAAACGCATCAAGCAGAAATAGAGAGTCGACAACTCTGTAGTCCTTATTCCAAGCGTTTATTGGCTACAGTGGAGTATCATAAAACAAACAGTTGACGGGTTTCAGCAAGAGCCTTAGTCATAACCACAACTAAGGCTCTCGCCGAAACGCGTCAGGTGTTTGTTTTATGATACTCCAGTGTAGCCAATAATATTTTGGAATAAGGACTACAGAGTTGCTGACTCTCCTTTTCTGAACATTTAACCACTTCCCTACCTCACACCCTCATATGACGTTGTTGACTTTTAGGGGAGTATCTAAATGATGGGCGCAGTTACAGGCATTATTCAGATATCATTATTTTAAGGCGGCGATTCTGTGCACGATAGCAGCAGTTCTGCCGACTGATCAGTCTAACAGGCGACGGGAGGGGAGCTGTGGCTCTGTCGCTCAGCTCTCTCCTCCTATCAGCATGCTTTTTGTCAGCATATGAACTGACTGGCTGCTTGTGCTGTTTCTTCCTCTTCCTCTTGCTGTACAGGGATGATACCAGGTCATATTCAGATTCTCACATAATGATGTAATAATAATCATTGAGGTGCAGCGATCTCCGTCTTTTAAATATTGCCTGGAGTTCAGCTTAGCATTCTATGGGCCAGATTCAGGTAGAGTTGCGCTGAAGTATTTCGATATGCGCCGCGTAACTGTGAATATGCGCCGTCGTTTCTATGTGGCCGTACCCACCAAACTAGATGCGACAGAAAACGGGCCATTTCCGATCGGCTTAAGTTTCCGACTCCAGAGTCTCGTTAGCGCATATTTTCGCTTGTCGCATCCGTCGCGCCTATTGATTTGCCATGCAAATATGCAAATGAGGGAGATTTCCCGATTCGCGAACGGATTAGCACCATATGCTGGCTACATGCGCCGCGCGTATCTCGTTCGTCCGGCGCAAAGTTATTTCTACAAATAGCTGCTTTATCTTTACTCCAGATGGCCTCAGGTCAGCAGGAGAGCAGCTACAGCAGCGTTACCGACGATAAGAGCTAGCTGAGCACCCCCACTTGCAGGACAACACCTCTGTCCATGCTTGTCTGTCAACTTTTACAGCCATGGAGGAAGACATCATAGGTCTCCATAGCCGAGATGACGGCTGACAGCTCCTGGCCATTAAAGTTCAGCTTTCTCCTGTGTGTTTGCGGGGAACGGGAGCAGCCATCTCAGAACAAAAGTAACTTCACTGCGGGGAGGGGGAACAGGATATACTTTAGTGCCGGAATGGCACATCTACGGGCGCATTTAAACGCCCAACGGAACGCATTGCGCTGACGTTTCCCGTGAAGTGGTGCCGACGGAAGTTGTGAGCATGCGCACAAGGGGGCGAGTGAAGCCTCACTTACTGAGCATGCTCCGTGGATGATGCGCTGAACGTAAGCCTCTGCGCTGGGCTCCGCCCATCATTTACATATGATCACACCCACTTCCACTTGCGTCGGGTTACGCCAGCGCATTTTCGTTACTCCTGCGCAAGTTTAGGAGCAAGTGCTATGTGAATTACAGTACTTGCGCCGAAAGTGTCGGCGGAGTAACGTAAATGAGAAACGTTACTTCAAAGTAAAGAAGCGCCCATGTACCTGAATCTGGCCCTTTATATGCAGAGTATGAGGGAAGCAATGCGAGAGGAAACCGGTGAAGGTTCCAGTAATGACATCCGTGTCGTCGTCTTTAATTTGAGCGATCCTAGCGGGAAATGGAATTACCATAATAATGCATGGCATTTCATGTACGGGAAAAGTCACACGCTAATTTTCATATCAGCCAAGCAGAAATTAAAGGGCAAATCAAGGTAAACGCATCGGTCAGTGGAAAAGCGCGGGATGGAAGAGGTTTTATCTGCCAAAAGATTTGCATCTTTCTCCATCCAGTTCTGAAGAATTACACAGCCACGTCACAGAGCACAGCCCTGATTTTGTTTTTCTCTACTGTTACTAAACCCAGGACTCTGAATTCACTATATCTGGTCCCCCACAGTACACAGGACATGGAAATGCAAATGATAAATACCTTTTCTCATCAGCAGTATATAGCAGTCTTGTGACTTTTATCAGTGTCTGGTTAAAGCTTGTAGGAGGAGTTTTCATTCTCCTCTGACTGTCCTATGAGGTTGCAGGACCCCTGACTTTCTGTCCGGAAAGTGCTGATTGGCCCTGTGCTGATCACATGCAGCCTCCCAAACCTCAAAACTAGCAATACACACTGAACTGGGCATGTGTACAATGCTTCCAAGGCTCTGTTCTATCAGGAGATAGATTAGGGAAAGGGGAAGAAGGGGAGGATCAGAGGTCAAACAGTTTTTTTACACAATGCACGGATTAACCCCTTAGGTTCCACAGTGAGTATAACAAGCATGCTTTCCTGCATTCCAGCTACATGGAAGCAAACCGTACCTCCCTCCGTTGGATTGTGGTTGCGCAGAGTAGAAGACATTACAAATCTAGAAGACCTAGTAGTGCTCACGGCCCAACACAAACAAGACGAGCACTCCAAGACCTGGTTGGCATGGAATATGTTCATTTTTTCTGACGAAGGACAGACCTTACTGAACTCTTAGGCCAGATTCACACCTATGCGAATTGGTTGAGGCTTAAACCGCATCTAATGCTAAAGAACATTTCTAAATACATTGTTTTCAATGAGGCTGGTTCACATATGTGCGATGCATTCGCACTGCGCATTGCAGAAAAAACGTGTGCGGATTTAATGCCTTGCGGTGCGGCTCATTATCTTCTATGGGTACGCAGCTGATTCGCAGATGTGTTCAGTTCTCTTCAGGAATTTCTCTCATTCAGCTCAATACACTTCTCCCCCACTCTCCTCTCACCCGGAACTTCTCCCAGGTCTCCAAATTCGCAGCTAAAACGCAATGGATCTGCTGAACACTTCTCTTAGGCTGGGTTCACACTAGTGCGGTGTGAATTTCAGCTCTCCTATCTCTGCAGATAGATAAGGGAAGTGTTCAGCAGATTAGCTCGGTTTTTAGCTGCGAATTTGGAGACTTGGGAGAAGTTCCGGGTGAGAGGAAAGTGGGAGAGAAGTGTATTGAGCTGAATGAGAGAAATTCCTGAAGAGAACTGAACACATCGGCGAATCAGCTGCATATCCCATAGAAGATAATAGGACTGAATTCGCACCTGAGCCGCACCACAAGGCATAAAATCCGCATACGTTTTTACCTCTAATGCGCAGTGCGAATGCATCGCACATATGTGAACCAGCCTCATTGAAAACAATGTATTTAGAAATGTTCTGCGTATTAGATGCGGTTTAAGCCGCACTCAATTTGCATAGGTGTGAACCCAGCCTTATCTATCTGCAGAGATTACAGAGCTGAAATTCGCACCACACAAGTGTGATTCCGGCCTTAAAGATCACACTAACACGGACTGATTGTGGGGCGATGCCCCTTGCAGTGTCCATCACGCTTGCGTTCCTAGACTACCCCCATTACACCCCCCCCCCTTTTTTTCCTCCTCTCTTCTCTCCCTTTTCTAATCCTTATCTGTTTTACCCCCTTTTTTCTCCCAACTAATAGCTCCAATTCCCTGGAGGCCATCCTTTTTCTTTCCCCCAGTTAGGCTAAGGACACCGGTGGTCCCATCGGGGATATTGCCCAGTAATTATAACAATATTAAAGGGTCACTAAAGGAAAAAATGTTTTTTGCTGAAATGACTGTTTACAGGGTATAGAGACATAAAAGTTAACTGATTCCTTTTCAAAATGATTAAAAATAGATACAAATCAATCATATAATGTGCCTGCAGGTTAGTTTCACTTTTGAACTGGCTTCATGTTTCTGTGAAGTAGAAATAGACACACAGAACAAAAACAAACAAATCCAGGGCAGTGTTTTGTTTTTAAAATGAATCTGATTGGTTCTGGGAAGTTTTAGACACACAGTAATGACAGCTCAGACCACAGTGAGAAAGCTCCCAGCACTGTGGTTATAAGGAAACAGACAAGCAGGAAGTGTGGAGATCAGAGCAGAATTACAGCAACTTCAAAGCAAAAACGAACAATAAGGACATGAAACCAGTACTGCAGTAAGGTAAAGGAAGCTATTTAGCTAAAAAAAAAAAATCCTTTAGTGATCCTTTAAGTATTTCTGTGTATGTGGTATGGCCTAGTTTTCGGGTCACATGTTGAGATCCATGTAATGTACTACCACGTCCTTTTCTGTGGATTTACATATGGTATGCTACCCACACGGGAGACTGAATGCAGACCTTCTATTGAAGACCTTTATATCTGTTGGACTGCCAAATTTGTCCACAGTTGTACTGTATCTTTTCTGTACCCCTCCCCCTTTTTGTTTTTCCCTTTGCAATTCTCAATAAATTTTATATTTGAAAAAAAAAAAAAAACAAGCATGCTTTACTGCATATAACTTTTGTGGGTTTAGTAACACTTTAACCATGTAAGCCCCGGTAAAAGACCTTGCCCCTTTATGCGATCCGGCACTGCGTCGATTTAACTGACAATTGCGCTGTCGTGCAATGCTGTACCCAAACAAAATTGACGTCTTTTTTTCCCCACAAATAGAGCTTTCTTTTGGTGGTATTTGATCATCTCTGCGGTTTTTATTTTTTTGCACTATAAACAAAAACAGAGCGACAATTTAAAAAAATATGCAATATTTTTAACTTTTTGCTGTAATAAATATCCCCCAAAAAAACCTCTACAAAAAAAAATCATTTTCCTCAGTTTAGGCCGATACGTATTCTTCTACATATTTTTGGTAAAAAAAAATCACAATAAGCGTTTATCGATTGGTTTGCGCAAAAGTTATAGGGCCAGATTCATGAAAGGTTACGCTGGCGGATCGAGTGATCCGCCAGCGTAACAGTGGCTTTGAGCCGGCGTTTCTGTTTTCTGTAACCAGAAAACAAGAAACGCCGGGTTGAAGTTCCGATGCGATGAGCGTAACTGAGTTTCGCCATCGCATCTTTACTTCAATTTAAAAATGGCGCCGGGGGCGTTCCCGCCGATTTACGCTCAAAAAATATGTTAATGAGCGAAAATCGGCAATTCACGATCGAAATCCGGCGCGACGCAGTGACGTTACGACGTTTCCGGACGGGATACGCGGCGCATAGTTATACCTACATGGGGTTGGAGTATCCTATGTTAGGTATAGGCGTCGTCATCGCGTCGAAAAAAAAAAAAAAAAAAACGTCGCTTGCGTAAAACGGTCATGAATGGGAATGTGACGTCATTGACGTTCATTCACAGATTTTGGAGCATGCGCACGGGGATGTTTTGACACTCGACGCATGCGCAGTACGTCGGCGGCGGGATCGCGCGTAGTTAGCATACTACACGCCCCGTACCCGCGACATTTGAATTCCGCCGGCTCATTTGCGATGCGCTGCCGCAACTTTAGGAGCAAGTGCTTCGTGAATGACAGCACTTGCTCCTAAAAATTCGGCAGCGCAACGCAAATCAGAAGCGTTACTCCAGAGCAAAGATGCTCTGGAATACGTGAATCTGGCCCATAGCGTTTACAAAATAGGGGATAGTTTTATAGCATTTTTATTAATATATATATTTTTGTTAATAGTAATGGCGGCGATCTGCGTTTTTTATCGTGACTGCGACATTATGGTGGACACATCGGACACTTTTGACATCATTTTGGGACCATTGTCATTTATACAGAGATCAGTGCTTTAAAAATGCACTGCTTACTGTAAAAATTACACTGGCAGTGAAGGGGTTAACCTGTAGGGGGCGCTAAGGGGTTAAGTGTGCCCTAAGGGAGTGATTCTTACTGAAGGGGGCGTGGCTGTAGGTGTGATGTCACTGATCGTTGCTCCCTATATCAGGGAACAGACGATCAGTGTCACTGCCACACAGAAGAACGGGGAAGGTTTGTTTACACTCACCTCTCCCCGTTCTTCAGCTCCTGTGACCGATCGCGGGACACTGGCGGACATCGAGTCCGCGGGTCCCACGGGCATGGTCACGGAGCTTGTGATTAGATTAAATGGTGTCTCCCCGCAGGGATGTAGTCCCAAGGGAGGGGGCGAGCACGCTGACTAAGCCCCAGCCAGAACGACTCGGGTTGATGGGGGCAACAGAGGAGGAACAGGAAGTGAGAAATTCAGACAAAGTAAAAAAAAAAAACATTTAGAAGGGAAATGGAAGGAAAAGGTAAGAGAACCAACAATGCACAAGCTTAAAGGAACTTATTTAGAAAATAAAAAATGAACCTTTACAACCCCTTTAACTTTATTCGGTTTCGAAAATCAGACAATCATTGTAAAGTCCTCCATCAACTTGCCAGGCTGGCTCCCTGCACATATCATCCAACATTATGTACATTATGATGATGATGATGATATAGGATTTATACTGCGTCAAATACGCCCCCTTAAGAGTGCGTCTAAGCGCACATTATATAAAAAAAAAATTTAAACCACAAAGATCCACCCAGTTATATTAACCACTTAAGGACCGCCGCACAACTATATACGTCGGCAGAATGGCACGGCTGGGCACATGGATGTATATATACGTCCCCTTTAAGAGCCCAGCCGTGGGTTGTGAGCGCGCCGCCGGTCCAAAGCTCCATTACCGCGCCCGCGGGACCGATCGCCACCTGTGTCTCTCAATTGGGTCACAGGAGCTGAAGAACGGGGAGAGGGGAGTGTAAGCACACTTTCCCCTTTCTTCTCTGTTGCAGTGTCAGTGATCGGCTGTTCCCTAATATAGGGAATAACGATCACTGACGTCACATGTCCAGCCCCACCCCCCTACAGTAAGAAACACACATGAGGTCACACTTAACCCCTACAGCATCCCATAGTGGTTAACTCCTTCACTGCCAGTGTCATTTTCACAGTAATCCGTGCATTTTTATAGCACTTTTCGCTGTGAAAATGTCAATGGTCCCAAAAATGTGTCAAAAGTGTCCGATGTGTGCGCCATAATGTCGCAGTCATGATAAAAATCGCTGAACGCTGCCATTAGTACTAAAAAAAACAATTATTGATAAAAATACCATAAAACTACCCCCTATTTTGTAAACGCTATAAATTTTGCGCAAACCAATCAATAAACGATTATTGCGATTTTTATTTTTTACCAAAAATAGGTAGAAGAATACGTATAGGCCTAAACTGAGGATATTTATTATAGCAAAAAGTAAAAAATATCGATTTTTTTTCAAAATTGTCACTCTATTTTTGTTTATAGCGCAAAAAATAAAAACCGCAGGGGTGATCAAATACCACCAAAAGAAAGCTCTATTTGTGGGAAAAAAAAATGTGTTTGGGAGCCACGTCGCACGACCGCACAATTGTCTGTTAAAGCGACGCAGTGTCCAATCGCAAAAAAAGGGGCCTGGTCCTTAACCTGCATAATGGTCCGGGTCTTAACCGGTAAACGCGTAGACCAGCTTTCCCCAGGCATTGCCTGAGTTAATGCCTTCTTTGCTTTTCCTATAACGGCATTAAATATTATGTGCTGGAATCTATGACAGCTTCCTTCAGTTTCTTCCTCAAATATTTTTTGAGTTATTATAATTATATTTGCTACTTGTTCCTTGTAATAGTCACAATTTTCCCAGCATGGCTGTTCTCTAATTGCCACAACTTCATAATATAAATTATCACGGGCATTGTTAATTATTCATGTCCCTCTTTGCTTGTTCCAGAACGTACAGAAACAGCAAAACAGCAAGCCATACTGCAGAGAGACTGAGGACCTTTAATTAAGTCCTTTGTGAGAAGGGTGAGACCCATATGATTCCATCACCGTATGTAGAGGTGTTTGTGCAACACAGAGCAATATAGAAATGTAGCAATAGATATACAGGCATATAGACAGATAGATAGATAGATAGATAGAT
>CM056053.1:446398182-446600682 GCA_029574335.1 Rana kukunoris | reverse complement strand
AACATTTTGGGCCAGATTCAGGTAGATGGACGAATCTTTATTCTGGCGTAACGTTGCTCATTTACGTTACTCCGCCGAAACTTTAGGAGAAAGTACTGTATTCATAAAGTACTTGCTCCTAAAGTTGCGGCGGCGTAGCGCAAATGGGCCGGCGGAATTCAAATTGGGCGGGTAGGGGGCGTGTAGTATTTAAACTAGGCGCGATCCCGCGGCGAACACACTGCGCATGCGCCGGCCGTCAATGTATCCCACTGCGCATGCTCCACATTAGGACTTTGTTTTCTACGTGAACGTGAATGACATCAATCCCCATTCACGGACGAGTTACGCAAACGACGTGAAACTTTTTCAATTTGACGCGGTCACGACGGCCATACTTAACATAGGATACGCGTGCTTTTTGTTGCTTTATCTTTACGCGGGAAACCCCTTACGGAAAAGTCGTAAAGTGACTGCGTCAGGCCCGCGTACGATCGTGAATATGTAAATCGTGTATCTCGCTGATTTACATATTCTCGGCGTAAATCAGCGGGAACGCCCCTAGCGGCCATTTTAAAATTGCAGTTCCGATACGACGGCGAAATACAATTACGCCGCTCGTATCTGAACTCAATCCCAGCATATCTTGTTTTCTGACTACAGAAAACGGATACGACGGCGTCGGTTAGAAGTTACGCGGCTTATCTACAGATAAGCCGCGTAACTTCTACCTGAATCTGGCCCTTTATGTTTGCAATGTTAAAGCTGCCACATACTAGAAAATGTGTAAGCTTGTCTAAGATTCAATAGCCCAGAAATCTTTTTAGGCCAGAAAATGCATGGTTTCTCCAAATGGTCCAGGTATGACCACTTGTAAGGGTTCAGGGCTTACTACATGTAGCGCTACCCCATTCAGGAGCCGCTGGTTGTTTTTGGGATTGGCGTATTAAGTTACCCTCTGTGGATTCTCTAGGGGTGATGGTAGTGAGCGAAAGTCCAGTCAGCAATGTATTTTTCGAATGCTTTATTTCCAAGGCCCAACACGGCCAACATCAACACGAAGTAGGATAGGAAAGGTTGATGAAGCAGAAGAAGAACATTTGCAGTATCAGGCCCAGGATAGATAGGAAAAGCAAGCCTGCTTTCATCAATAGCACAGTTCGTCGCCACTCCAGCCAGAGTGGGTGAAGCGCCTCCCGACAGACTCCTGTCACGAGCCTGGCAGCCGAAGTGTCACTTAGGTTGCTGGGAGGAACAGACCTCTGCCACAGGCCTAGTACTTGGATGAGCTGAATGGATTCTTGAGCGAATCCTCTCAGTAAATTCAATCAGGGTCACCGGTTGACAGTCTGAAGTGAACCTGTCAATCTCCCGGTCACCAGATCCCCGATGGTTCATTCAAGCCCTCTTGGATCACCTGCCTCTGGGTTCTCCTCAAGCCGATCCCCCACCGAACGGCATACAGCCTGGGATCATTTTTAGTGTAGCTGGGGACCCAGTAAGTCACTGGGGCCCCTCTCAGCATCCGCATGGGACTCCGTGCAGCATATGACCTCGGCCAGGTAGGCCATGTTGCCGGGGTTCGTTGGATGCGCACACCCTGAAGGTGGGTGCCGCACCTGGAACCCGTGAAGAACCAAAGACAATGGCATCCGCCACGGATGTACCCTCCCCCAGCATGCCCCGCAAGGGAAAACTCCTCTAATTGGCTACTGAGAAAAAGTGGCTCCGTCAGAACCCCTCTAGCGCCACCTGCCGCCCAGGGATAAGAACATCACCCCTGGAGCACAGACTGACCCACAGGACAGTTCTGAATGACAGCAGCGTAGCGCCCATACTGAAAGTAGGGGGGCGCTACATACACATGCACCAATGGCACATTTCCGCAAGAGGAAATCCATGCCAACTGAGCATGCGCCAAAGACGCCTCAGTGCGCCAACCCGCACCTGCGCAGAAGACCTGATGGAAAAAAGTCTGGAAAATGCCCAGGAGGCACACAGAAAGTGACCTCAACCTGATGGGAAAGGGCAGGAAAATACACAGGAGGTGCACAGGAAGTGACCTCAACCCGATGGAAAAAAGGTGGGAAAATGCCCAGGAGGCGCACAGGAAGTGACCTCAACTTGATGGAAAAAGGGCAGGAAAATGCTCAGGAGCAGCACAGGACGTGACCTCAACCTGATGGAAAAAAGGCGGGAAAATGCCCAGGAGGCACACAGGAAGTAACCTCAACTTGATGGAAAAAGGCAGGAATATACAACGGAGGCACACAGGAAGTGATCTTAACCTGATAGAAAAAAGGCTGGAAAATACCCAGGAGGCACACAGGAAGTGACTTCAAACTTCCTTATATAAGCCCAGCCCAGACACTGCCAAATTGATGGATTATCTTCAGCCCCCCCTTGTGCTAGTGTGTGATCTGTCTGAACTTGTTGTGACCTGAAAACCTATTTGACTACTCTTGTTTGCTGCTTTCCATTGACCTCGGATTTGTAACTTGACTATTCTACTTCTTTGCCCCTTTTGTACTCAGCTGCTAGATTGGATCTTGACCATTCTTCTTCTGATTAACCCTTCTGTACTTTGTTGCCAGAGCGGACTTGACCTCGGCTCGGAACTCAGACTAAGGCTTGCACCCGTGCCACTCAATGTCCACCAAGCCTCTCTCTCCATCTCCAGAGGCCTCCCCACTACTTCTGTCTCACCTCAGGTACTTGGCCCTCGTGACACCACTCTTTGGAGCTAAAGCTCCGATATTAGCTTCCTTTGTCTTATGTATTCAATCACCCAAAAAAAAAACATTGCATACATGAAGGTCTCCACTTAATGACCACGTCTCCCAAACATGCTTCAACACAAGTGGTGAAGCCGATTGCGGTAAAACGATTGCGATTGCGGTAAAACGCAATCTTTTTAGGCCAGATAAGGTATGGTTTCTCCTAATGGTCCATGTATGACCATTATTTGAAGCTAAAGCTCCAATATTAGCTTCTTTTGTATTATGCATTCAATCGACCAAAAAACATTGCATACATAAAGGTCTCCACCCAATGGCCACGCCTCCCAAACATGCTTCAACACAAGTGGTGAAGCCGATTGCGGTTAAACACAATGGGCCAGATTCTCTAAGAATTCCGGCGGCGTAGCGTAAGCCATTTACACTACGCCGCCGCATCGTACTAGAGCAAGTGCTTTATTCTCAAAGCACTTGCTCAGTATTTTTCACCGGCGTCGCGTAAATCGCCCAGCGTAAACCCGCGCAATTCAAATGGGGCGGCTTGTTTAAATTAAGCGCGCCCCCGCGTCGACCGAACTGCGCATGCGCCGGCCGGGGAAAAAGCCCAGTGCGCATGCTCCAGCTCACGTCGGAAAGCGTCGTTGAAAGCGACGTCAAAACGACGTGAGCGTCATTTACGCAACTCCCTATTCGCGAACGAGTTAGTAAAACGACGTAAGCGACGGAAAAAGCCGACGCTGACCCGACGCCATACTTAACATGGCATCCGACGGCACCCGACGGCATCCGACGGAACTTCGTAAGGTTACTCCACATAGAAGCTGGGGTAAACTTACGCGGACGAAAACGACGTACGCGACGACTGGGCGGCGTAAAAGCAATCGGGAATCGGCGTACTAGCCTCATTTGCATAGGCAAATGAGAAAACAACGTAAAGGCCACCTAGTGGCCGGAGTTGTCATTACACCTACGATCCGCAAGTGTAATGGTTTTACACTTGTCGAATGTTGCAGCGTATCTATGCAAAAGTGATGCTAAGCATCACTCGCATAGATACGAGGCAAAAAAAACGGCGATACGACGGGGTATCTGAGATACTCCGTCGTATCGCCGCTGAGAATCTGGCCCAATCTTTTTAGGCCAGATAAGGTATGGTTTCTCCTAATGGTCCGTGTATGACCACACTTTGAAGCTAAAGCTCTGATATTAGCTTATTTTGTCTTATGTATTCAATCACAGACAAAAAAAAAAAAAACGCATATATGAAGGTCTCCACCCAATGACCACGCCTCCCCAAAGCACTTCAACACAACTGGTGGAGCCGTTTGTGGTGAAACGCAATCTTTGTAGGCCAGAAAAGGTATGGTTTCTTATAATGTTCCTGGTGAGACCACTCTTGAGTTAAAGCTCTGTTATTTGCTATTTTTGTCATATTTATTCAATCATCCGAAAAACATTGCACACATGATATCCAATTTCCACGCTTCCTAAATGCGTTTAACACAACTGGTGAAGCCGAATGTGGTGAAATGCACTTGGAAAACATGGGAATTGGGTGGAGACCTTCATGTATGCAATGTATTTTGGATAATAGAATAAATAAGTACCAGGAGTGTGTAACGCTCCTGCTCTATGTCAGCTTCTTGTCTCATTCCAGCATTCTAGTTTTGGATGAGCTGTCCTCTTCCTGACTGACTATCTGCAGAGTGGTTGATGTTGACACAGTCTCTGGGTTTTTCTTAGTTTGTTATAACATTTTGTAAATAAGTAATTGTTCTCCTTCACTGATGGGCACTGATGATGTGGCACTGATGGGTACTGATGATGTGGCACTGTTTAGGTGGCACTGATGGGTACTGATGAGGCGGTACTGATGAAGTGGCACTGATGAGGTGGCGCTGATGAGGTGGCACTGATGAGGTGGCACTGATGAGGTGGCACTAATATGCAGCACTGATAGGTGGCACAGATATGCAGCACTGGTAGACACTGATAGGCGGCACTGATAGGTGGCACTGATGGACAGCACTGATGGGCAATGATGGGCGGCACTAATAGATGGCAATGTTAGGCAGCACCAATGTTGAAGCACTGACAGGCATTACTGATGGGAACAGATTGTCATCCTTGATGGGCACTGATTGGAATCCCTGGTGAGCACTGACTGGAATCCCTGATGGGCACTGATTGCCTTCCCTGGTGGTCACTAATTGGAATCCCTGATGGTTGACACTTGTGGGCATCCCTGATGGGTCTGCACTGATAATCAATGCGCTGATTATCAGCGCAGACCCCCCTGTCAGAAGAACCGCTGATCGGCTCTCCCCTACTCGCGCCTTGTCAGTGCGAATATAGGAAAAGCCGATAACCGGCCCTTCCTGGTTACCATGTGATCAGCTGTGATTGGACACAGCTGATCACATGGTAAAGGGTCAACGTCATAGGCTCTTTACCAAGATTAGAGATGCGGTGTGTCTGAGCGACACAAAGCAGTGCCGATCGCCGCGCAGCACGCCCTCAGGGGCACATGCGAGCTTCTTATCCTGCTGGACTCCATATGACGCGCAGTTAGGATATGAGTAAGCATCACATTTTTTCTGTTGTTCACTTCATTTTGACTGCATTGCTTTGGTTGTTTTTTGGATTTCATTTGTACAATAAAGACATCGTTTTAAGGAGTGCGGCAGTTCAGGATCTTCTTCTATCCAATGCACCTGTGCATAGGCAGCACCCTTTTGGTTTAGTGGGACGGAAGCAAAGCCAAGGGATCAGCAGTTTTTAGAGCGGTATTATCTCTCACTTCAACGACTTGGTGCGCATTCCCTCACCACCCAAACCACAACAAACCCCTAAAGGGTTCGTCTTTTATTTTCTAAATTGGTTCCTTTAAACACTTAAGACCCGGACCTTTAGGCAGGTAAAGGACCTGGTCAGTTTTTGCGATTCGGCACTATGTCGATTTAACAGACAATTGCGTGTGACGTGCGACGTGGCTCCCAAACAAAATTGGCGTCCTTTTTTTCCCACAAATAGAGCTTTCTTTTGGTGGTATTTGATCACCTCTGCGTTTTTTATTTTTTGCGCTATAAACAAAAATAGAGCGACAATTTTGAAAAAAATGCAATATGTTTAACATTTTTGCTATATTAAATATCCCCCAAAAATATATAAAAAATACTTTTTTTTCCTCAGTTTAGGCCGATACGTATTCTTCTACCTATTTTTGGTAAAAAAAAAATCGCAATAAGCGTTTATCGATTGGTTTGCGCAAAATTTATTATTAATATACTACTAATGGCAGCGATCAGCGATTTTTTTCGTGACATTATGGCGGACAATTTTGACACCTTTTTGGGACCATTGTCATTTTTACAGCAAAAAATGCATTAAAAATGCATTGTTTACTTTGAAAATGATAATGGGCAGTTTGGGAGTTAACCACTAGGGGGGGCTGAAGGGGTTAAGTGTGACCTCATCTGTGTTTCTAACTGTAGGGGGCGGGGCTGGACGTGTGACGTCATTGATTGTGTTTCCCTATATCAGGGAACACACGATCAATGACAGTGCCACAGTGAAGAACGGGGAAGGTGTGTTTACACTCAGCTCTCCTCGTTCATCCGCTCCGGGGAGCGATCGCGGGACTCCAGCGGCGATCGGGTCCACGAGTCCCGTGGCCACGGAACTTCGGACCGTGTCGCGGGTGCGCGCCCGCGACCCAGGGCTGGGCACTTAAAGCGGCGGTTCTGCGGGAAAAACGTTTTTTTTTTTTCCTGTCATTCGTGCACGGTTTGTATATGTAAACTTACACTCACCTCTCCCGTTCTTGCAGCCACACGTGTCCCCATTTTATCCAAAACGATGTTTTATAAAATACAGCGATGGACGTTTCCATTTTTAATGTGGGCACTCCTGAAGCCCACCTGTCTAGACATCCGGGATGCGGTGAATGCTGTCCCAGTAATCGGACCCGCGTCACTTCCGGTGCTCGTGCTCGGTGCTCTATGGAAGGCAGCTCCTCCCATAGAGGATACAATGTATACAGTAGACACGAGTCCCCCACACTCTATATACAATGTCCTCCCCTCCTCCGCTCTCAGCAGCAGGCTAGTGTCTGTTAGGGACAGGGCTGGAGGCGGTGCTGGCGATAATGTCATTCAGAATGTTGCTCCGCCTCCGCCCGCCCACCCGAGTCTATCAGTTTCACGGACCGAAAAAAGCGTCTGCGCATGCGCCGTGGACCCGCGATCAGCTGTGCTCTGACGTACGAGCACCGGAAGTGACGCGGGTCCGATTTCTGCATAGGTCCCGAGGATGATCAACGGCGAAATCTCGCGCTAACACAGCAGAGCGCGTCTCCTGGGATTGTGAGGACTGAGTCCCAGGAGACATAGCGCCGTCGGGGGAAAATCAAAACACACGCCCATTCCCCCGCGGTGGAAGATGATTGACAGGACAGAAAGCCTTGAAGAAAAGGGGTAAGGCTAAAGAAAAAATAAATAAAAAAAAACGTAGTTCTTTTCAATGCAATGCTGTTTTATTGCCATGAACTCAAAAATTAGGGTGAACCTCCGCTTTAAAGAGGATGTACAGGTACGTGATTGTGCCCAGCCGTGCCATTCTGCCGATGTTTATTTGCAGGAGGCGGTCCTTAAGTGGTTAAGCTAGTGCATTTTTGGTTCACTTACCTTTTCCTTCGATTTCGATGTCTTTTTTCTTTGTTTGAATTTCTCACTTCCTGTTTCTCTATAGTAAGCTTTCCACCATCATCCGAGCGGTGGAAAGTCATTTAGAACACTTTACTGAGGAGGAACAGGAAGTGAGAAATTCAGACAAAGAAAACAAAGAAGAAAAAACATTTAGAAGGGAAATCGAAGGAAAAGGTAAGTGAACCAACAATGCACTAGCTAAAAGGAACCTAGTTAAAAAATAAAAAATTAACCTTTACATCCACTTTAAGGGCAGGGCAGTGAAGAGCGGGTCCGTTCAGGATCTGAGGTCCATGCAGGAGCATACTACATAGCAGAATGGGGAACCCAAACAGTACATCTCCTTTACTGATCTGTTTCCACTATCCAAGCCAACACAGATTTTTTTTGATTTTTTTTAGCAGCGCTAAATGATAATTGTTTCTGCCAATAACGATTATTTAATTTGGAAATTGATAGCCGGAGAAGGAAAGAGAGAGACCCTTCAATCCTGGCACATTTATGACCTATATTCCAGAACGGCAAGGCCTGAAATTGTGTTTGGCTCAGGTCTTTCCCAATGTGTTACAGATGGCAAGCTCATCCGAAATCCCTGCACTGAACAGACTTCCACTAAAAGCATTAAGGAATTAGAGGAGAAGGGAAGACACTGGATGGCAAACACTCCATACAAGGCAAAAAATAGAAGATCAACATTCAGGCTTCAAGGATTAGGCATAACGGAGCATCATAGTAATACTGAGAAGAAGATGGAAATAATCACAACAGTCAGAATAGAAATGTGCAGCACAATATTCATTACACCCGGGACAGAAGTAGACCAATCCTACTGCAACCAGCAACGTTTCCCAAAGCACATTTTACCAGCCTGTTCAGGAGTGAAGCAAGGTCAGGACACGCATGGGCGACTCGCTGAACCCTTCAATTATATGTGTAGCGATCGCTAGCGATTAATCGCAGGTACCTGCTGGTGAATTTACTAGCACTATTGGCCCTGTGCACCCAGTAAGGCCCTGTACACACGAGTAAATCCCTTTGTTCAATCCGATTTGAACAAATCTGTCTGCTGGGATTTTGGTTTGCTCGCGTGTACACACGAGCAAACCAAAATCCCCGCCAGCAGACGGCGCGCTGACGTGTCAGTGACGTGGCGGTGACGTTTACGCCGCCACGTCACCGCACCCGGAAGTAAAACACTTCCGCGCATGCGTTGAAATCATTCGGCGCGTGTGCGAGAAGACATGTCTGCTGGTTAGCATACTAACCAGCAGACATGTCGGGCGGACGGGTTCCCAGCCGACAGATTTCAAAGCATGCTTTGAAATCTGTCGGGTGGCCAAATCCGTCTGTTTGCCCGTACACACGATCAAATCTGTCTGCTGAAACGGTCTAGCAGACCGTTTCCAGCAGACAGATTTGATCGTGTGTACGAGGCCTAAGGGACAGTTCAGACAACATACAGCCCAGTGCATTTTTTTTTCTGCATCAAAAATGCATGGATAGCAGGTTGTATGGTTTCCAATGGCATAGTTCCCTTCCTGGCAAACTGGCACGAGAGTATGGCCTCGTACACACGACCGTTTTCCTCAACAGAATCCATCAGGAAACTTGGTGGCAGAGCATTTTTGCAGAGGAAAACAGTTGTGTGTATGTTTTTCGTAGAAAAAAATAATGTGGAACTCGACGAGAAAAAAAAGAGAACAAGTTCTCTTTTTCCTCGTCGTGTTTCTCGTCGGGCGGGTTTACGAAGAGAAGCACGTTCGCGTGTATGCTTAGAAACCCGCGCATGCTCAGAATAAAGTATGAGACGGGAGCGCACCTTCGGTAAAAGTAGCGTTCATAATGGAGATAGCACATTCATCACGCTGTAAGGCGGCGTACCCACGATGAGACATGTCCACTCAAACATGTCCGACAGGCCGTTTGCAGCGGACATGTCTCATCGGATTTTGGTCCGATGGTGTGTACACACCATCGGACGAAAATCCCCTCGGGCTGAGGACGCGGTGACGTTAACGCCGCCACGTCACCACTCCAGGAAGTAAAATACTTCCACGCATGCGTCGAATCCATTCGACACATGCGCGGAGATTACTGTCCGCTGGTTAGTGTACTAACCAGCGGACATATCCGACGGACATGTCTCCGGCGGACACATTTCAAAGCATACTTTGAAATTTGTCCGCTGGGAAAACATGTCCGCTAGCCCGTACACACGATCGGATATGTCCGCTGAAATGGTCCGTCAGACCAGTTTCAGCAGATATATTCGATCGTGTGTACGCGGCCTAACAAACTGAAAAGTGCGAATCGTCTCTTACCAAACTTTTACTTAACACGCAGTAACATGAGATTAGCAAAAGCAGCCCCAAGGGTGGTGCCAGTGGAATGGAACTTCCCCTTTATAGTGCGGTCGTACGTGTTGTACGTCACCGCGTTTGAGAACGACGAGATTTTGTCTTGACAGTGTTTACGCAAAGAAAGCCTGACGAGAAACTCGTAGAGGAAAACGACATTTCATTTATGACGAGTTCCTCGGTCGTGTGTACGAGGCCTAAGAGAGAGAGTTGTGCATGATGTCATAAGCCTAGGCTAATGACAGACAAGGAACAGGTGGGCTGTATAAGGTACAGTGGAACCTCGGATTGTGAGTAACGCGGTTAACGAGCGTTTCGCAATACGAGCACTGTATTTAAAAAAAATTGTGACTCAGTTTGGGAAGGTTGTCTCGTAAAACAAGCACGATTCAGGCCAAATCGGTGTGCAGTACCACTTTTGGCTGAAGCCAAGCAGAGCCAAATGTCACCGATCACAGCGATTGGCGCCGTTTGGAAATGCACGGAAAGGCCAGAGGACAGCACGGCTGACCTCTGCAAATCTCGGGTAGGAAGTCTTTTCGAGGTTCGCGGAGGTCAGCCGAAGTGTCCTCGGGCCTTTTTGGCCATTTCCGAGGCTCTCCGCCACCTCCCCCCCACCTCTGGCTGCATGCGGTATTGCATCCCATTGAAGTCAATGCAGAACAAATTGTTTTAGTTTCCACTGACTTCAATGGGGAAACTCCCTTTGATATGCGAGTACTTTGGATTACAAGCATTCTCCTGGAATGGATTATGCTCATAATCCAAGGTTCCAATGTATTTACTGGCAGAACAAAAATGTTTTACTATCCAAAAAAGTTAAAACAAGGACAGAAGGTTTACTTGTAATAGACAGAAAGTTGGGGGGCAAACTGGCTGCATATGAGGCACAAACTGGCTGCATTTGGAGCACAAACTGGCTGCATTTGGGGCACAAACTGGCTGCATTTGGGGCACAAACTGGCTGCATTTGGGGCACAAACTGGCTGCATTTGGGGCACAAACTGGCTGCATTTGGGGCACAAACTGGCTACATTTGGAGGCACACACTGGCTGCAATTGAGTGGGACAAACTGGCTGCATTGGGGGGCACACACTGGCTGCATTTGGGGGGCACACACTGGCTGCATTTGGGGGGCACACACTGGCTGCAATTGGGGTGGGACAAACTGGCTGCATTTGGGGGCACAAACTGGGTGCATATAGGGGCACAAACTGGCTGCATTTAGGGGCACAAACTGGCTGCATTTAGGGGCACAAACTGGCTGCATATAGGGGCACAAACTGGGTGCATTTGGGGGCCCACACTGGCTGCAATTAGGAGGGACAAACTGGTTGCATTTGGGGGCACAAACTGGCTGCATTTGGGGGGGGGGCAAACTGGCTGCATTTGGGGGACAAACTGGCTGCATTTGGGGCACAAACTGGCTACATTTGGAGGCACACACTGGCTGCAATTGAGTGGGACAAACTGGCTGCATTTGGGGGCACAAACTGGCTGCATTTGGGGGGCACACACTGGCTGCATTTGGGGGGCACACACTGGCTGCAATTGGGGTGGGACAAACTGGCTGCATTTGGGGGCACACACACTGGGTGCATATAGGGGCACAAACTGGCTGCATTTAGGGGCACAAACTGGGTGCATATAGGGGCACAAACTGGGTGCATTTGGGGGCCCACACTGGCTGCAATTAGGAGGGACAAACTGGTTGCATTTGGGGGCACAAACTGGCTGCATTTGGGGGGGGCAAACTGGCTGCATTTGGGGGACAAACTGGCTGCATTTGGGGGGGCAAACTGGGTGCATTTGGGGGCACACACTGGGTGCATTTGGGGGCACAAACTGGCTGCATTTGGGGGCACACATGCTGCAATTGAGGGGGCACAAACTGACTGCATTTGGGGGCACACACTTGCTGCAATTGAGGGGGCACAAACTGGCTGCATTTGGGGGGGGGGAAACTGGCTGCATTTGGGAGCACAAACTGGCTGCATTTGGGGGGTCACAAACTGGCTGCATTTGGGGGCCCACACTGGCTGCATTTGGGGGCCCACACTGGCTGCATTTGGGGGCCCACACTGGCTGCATTTGGGGGGGCAAACTGGCAGCATTTGGGGGCCCACACTGGCTGCAATTGGGCAGGACAAATTGGCTGCATTTGGGGAGGCAAACTGGCTGCATTTGGGGGGGGGGGCAAAGTGGTTGCGTTTAAGGGGCACAGTGGCGGCAATTGAAGTTTTTTTTTTTTTCAGTTTGTTTACGCCCCCCAAAAAATTTGGAGCACCAGCCGCCACTGCACCATAGTGCACATAAAAGCCCAAAGTAGGAAAGAAGGAAGGGATTTTGGAAGTAATTATGGCGGCTGAACATAAAGTGGGCCCCTTTGGTGGGGTCAGATGATGTCAGCTCTAGTGATCTATCCAAGGCTTTCTATAAAGTGCAGAAAAGTTTCTTCCTAAGAGTCACATAAGGAGAACGTAGATTTTGTATTAATCGTGTAACGGTTCATCATTATTCATTTTGTGTAATCACATTTCGCCTCTGCAGAATGCACGCGCGACGCACTATTAATCCTTATCAACCTTTCCCATCCCCTTGTCAGACTCCGGACCTGTGACACCGAACATCTTCATCTTCAGCTACAATGTATCAGAGCTGTCACCGTCTGACATGTTCCCTGTGAAATTATTCACATACATCTTCATCTGGTGTGCAAATAAAGCGCCATGAAACAGCACAAAGGGAGGATGGTGTGTAGGCTAATCTTAATAGGAGAAATAAAAGGCCTTTAACGGTAAAAGAAAAAAAAATGCTAAATGCCGTTGTGATTAATCAGGAAAGGGAAGGGAAGGAAAAGAAGAAGGAAGAGAGAGTAAAGAGCAATGGAAAGAAAAAGGAACTCTAGAAAAGGAAAGGTAAGAAAGGAAAGAAGGAGAGGGAATGGGAGAGTGAAGGGAGGTGGAGAGGAGAGGGGAGAGAAGAGAGGGGAGGGGAGAGCGGAGGCAGGAGGAGAGGAGAGAGTTGAGGGGAGGAGGAGAGTAGAAGAGAGAGGAGGAGAGAGCAGAGGGAGGAGGAGAGGGGATGGGAGGGGAACGGGAAAGGAATGAGGAGTGGAGGGAGGAAGAGAGGAGAAGAGAGGGGAGAGCAAAGGGAGGAGAAGCAGAGGGAGGAGGAGAGTAGATGAGAGGAAGGAGGAGAGTAGAAAAGAGGAGAGAGGAGGAGAGAGTGAAGGGAGGAAGTGTGTAGGGAGGAGAGAAGAGAGGAGAGGAGAAGAGAGGAGAGGAGAAGAGAGGAGAGGAGAAGAGAGGAGAGGAGAAGAGAGGGGAAGGGAGAGCAAAGGGAGGAGGAACAGGGGGAGAAGAAGAGGAAAAGAGAGTGGAGGGGAGAGAGGAAAGGGGTGGAGAGGGGAGGGCAAAGAGAGGAGGAGCAGAGGGAGGTGTAGAGGAGAGGGGGAGTGGATGGGGAGAGAAGAGAGGAGGGGAGAGCGAAGAGAGGAGGAGAAGAGGGAGGAGGAGAGTAGAAGAGAGGAGAGAGCAGAAAGAGGAGGATAGTGGAGGGGAGAGTGAAGGGAGGAGGAGCAGAGGGAGGAGGATAGTAGATGGGAGGAGAGAGGAGGAGAGTAGAAAAGTAGAGAGAGGAGGAGAGAGCAAAGGGAGGAAGTGCGTAGGGAGGAGAGAAGAGAGGAGAAGGGAGAGCAAAGGGAGGAATACCAGGATGTAAGGAGAAGGAGACGAAAAGAGAGGGGAGGGAGGAGAGGAGAGGAAAGGGGAGGGCAAAGGGAGGAGGAGCAGAGGGAGGGGGAGAGGAGAGGGGGGAGTGGAGGGAAGAGGAGAGGGGAGAGCATAGGGAGGAGGAGGGGAGAGAAGGGAGGGGAGAGCGAAGGGAGGAGGAGAGTAGAAGAGAGCAGAAAGAGGAGGAGAGGAGAGGGGAAAGCGAAGTGAGGTGGAGCTGAGGGAGGAAGAGTGTAGACGAGAGGAGAGTAGAAAAGAGGAGAGAGTGAAGGGAGGAAGTTCGTAGGGAGGAGAGGAGAAAAGAGGGGAGGAGGGGAGGGGAGAGCAAAGGGAGACAGAACAGAGGGAGAAGGAGAGAAAAAGAGAGGAGAGGGGAGAGAGGAGAGGAGAGGGGAGGGCAAGGGGAGGAGGTGCAGATGGCCCCAAAAAAGGCCGCCACATTACCGCTTTACTCACTGACAGTACTTGTCCTGGCCGGGAATGCCTGGAGGAGCACAGTCCCCGCCCCCTGCTTGTGATTGGAGAAATCATAAATCCCGCCTCTTGTGTCCAATCACTGTGCTGTGATTCGTTACAGCACAAGCTGATTTTTGGAAGGGGTGGTGTCCCTGAATGGTAGTTTGGAAATGTGGTCACCCTACTGGTCAGGAAGGGCTTAAATCCTTCCGGAGGTCAAGTGGTTAAATCAAATAGGTTGTTTTACAAGGTGAGGGTTTACAAAAAAAAAAATTTTATCTTGTTATTTTTCTTTTTATTCTGAAAATGAAGACATTCTTGAGCAGGACTGAGCCCTCACGTAGCAGAAAGAATCCAGACTGAGTAGGTGATAATGAAACCCGTATCTCCTTAATCCCATTCGATGAAAAGAAGATGAAAATTAGATTCCGTTAATTCAGGGCATCCATAAAACTCCGACAAACAACAGAGTCATCTGTCTTCACAAAGACGTGTGATTAAAAAGAAAGATGGGCTTGCTGTATGTTTTTAAGTTTCTTTATTAGAGGTCACACACACACACAAGGCACTGCAATTGGGTGTACAAGGCTGATCAGAGCCATAGAATTCTTGGTCTTATCCCGACACAGATACACCACTGTACAGAGCGTGCTCAGTGATCTCCCATGGGGGATTGTCAAGCAGAGATTTGGCTGCATCCAACACGAATGTCAAACAAACTGAAAGATTCTGAAAAAAAACATCAATTACAGCCACTTTGCCCATCAAATGCAGCCACTCAGCGGCGTTGCTAGCCAGGTGCAGGGGGGGGGCGGGCCGCACCCGGGTTACACCCACCAGAGGGATGACACCCTTGGGTAGCGGCACCACACTAACACCGCCCGCCCACTGCCCTGTGCCTTGTGCCGAGGCTGTGTCTCACACTGTGTATACACCGCTGTGTGTATCTGCTGCTCTGTTCTGAGGTCTGTAAGGTTAGGGGGGGGCGTCTATACTGATGGGGAGAGGGGGTGTCTAATGCTGGGAGGGGGTGTCTATACTGCTGGGGTTTGCACTAGGGGGTTTGCACCAAGGGGGGTCTATAACTGAGGGGGTGTCTGTACTGAGGGGGGTCTGTAACTGAAGGGCGTGTCTGTCACTGAGGGGGGCCTGTACTGCTGGGGGGTCTGTAACTGAGGGGGTGTCTGTAACTGAGGGGGGTCTGCACTGGGGGGGTCTGTAACTGGGAGGTTGTCTGTAACTGAGGGGGTGTCTGTAACTGAGGGGGTGTCTGTAACTGAGGGGGTGTCTGTAACTGAGGGGGTGTCTGTAACTGAGGGGGTGTCTGTAACTGAGGGGGGTCTGCACTGGGGGTGTCTGTAACTGAAGGGGGTGTCTGTAACTGAAGGGGGTGTCTGTAACTGAGGGGGTGTCTGTAACTGAGGGGGTGTCTGTAACTGAGGGGATTTCTGTAACTGAGGGGGTCTGTACTGCTGGGGGGTCTGCACTGAGGTGGGGGTGTCTGTACTGATGGAGCGGTCTTCACTGAGGTGGGGGTGTCTGTACTGAGGGGGAGGTTTATACTGAGAAAGAGGGTCTTTATTGATGGAGGGGGGTCTGTACTTAGTGGGGGGTCTGTACTAAGGAAGGGGGAATCTATACTGTGGGAGGGGGGTCTGTACTGAGGGGGGACTATAGATGGTGGGGGGGCGACACCATTTTTTTTTCGCACCGGGTGACACCAACCCTAGTGCTGCCACTGCCTCCACTTTGCCCATCAAACGCAGCCACTGTGCCATCGAACGCAGCCACCGCCAGAGTGTGGGAGCTGGGCTACTGCCAGAGAACTCTCTACACTTGTTACATGAAAGAATCGGGAAACTCTGCAATAGAGATTGTGAGGGGGTCGAATCGAGATCGCGATTTTTTAACGATTAATTGTGTAGCTCTACTTGAAGCCCACTGAAGCCCCACCAAAGACCCACCAAAGACCCACCAAAGACCCACCAAAGACCCACCAAAGACCCACCAAAGACCCACCGAAGCCTCATCGAAGCACCAAGCAAAAGCAAGTGTAAGCAGGACTGTAAGCTAACCATTTTATTTAGTGACAGGAGCTTTGACTTGCATTCACAGAGCTTTAACAAAGCCTGTCCAAAGCCTTGTTTTGAAGCAAGTGTAAACTAGCCCTAAAGCTCTTGAAAACTGCCTCCCATTCTCTGCAATGAGTGCTTTCACACCCGGGTGGTGCGCTTGCCTGCGAGACATTAGAAAAAGTCCTGCAAGCAGCATCTTTGGGGCGGTTTGGGAGCGCTGTATACAGGGCTCCCATAACGCCCCTGACCATTGCAATGAATGGGCAGTGTTCCTGAAGCACCTGAAAAAGGCTGTGTAAGCGCTGCAACACGGGAGTTTGTAACCCCTTCTTTGGGGTTAAAAGCGCCCTGCTAGCGGCCGAAAAGCGGCGCAAAAGTGAAACTTAACCACTTGCCGGCCGCCGCCTGTACATATACGTCGGCAGAATGGCATGGCTGCGCAAAGTAATGTATATGTACGTGACCGTGCCTGCGGGCCCCGCAGACTCGATGTCAGCCGGTGTCCCGCAATCGTGTCACGGAGCTGCAGAACGGGGGGATGCTTATGTAAACAAGTCATCCTCCTCCTGTTCTGCCTAGTGACAGAACACTGATCTACTGCTCTCTGTCATCGGGAGCAGTGATCACTGTCGTGTCACTTGTAGCCCAGCCCCCCCCCCTCACAGTTAGAATCACCCCCTAGGACACACATAACCCCTTCCTCGCCCCTTATTGTTTAACCCCTTCCCTGCCAGTGTCATTCACACAGTAATCGGTGCATTTTTATAGCACTGATCACTGTATAAATTACAATGGTCCCAAAATAGCGTCAAAAGTGTCTGATGTGTCCGCCATAATGTCGCAGTCATGATAAAAATCGCTGATCGCCACCATTACTAATAATAAAAAAAATATTAATAAAAATGCCATAAAACGATCCCCTATTTTGTAGACACTATAACTTTCGTGCAAACCAATCATACGCTTATTGCGATTTTTACCAAAAATATGTAGAAGAATACGTATCGGCCTAAACTGAGGAAAAACATTTTTTTTATATATAGTTTTGGGGGATATTAAGTTAAAAATATTGATTTTTTTTTCAAAATGTTTTTGTTTATAGCGCAAAAAATAAAAACCACAGAGGTGATCAAATACCACCAAAAGAAAGCTCTATTTGTGTGAAGAAAAGGACGTAAATTTTTTTTTGGTACAACGTCGCACGTCCGCGCAATTGTCAAAAAATGGCCCAGTCATGGGGCAGCCAAATCCGGGGCTGAAGCGGTTAAATAGCAGTAAAGCGCAGCTCGTTTTAGCGCTCGGGTCAGCGCTTTTAGTGTAAATGCTGCCTTATATTAGGTGTGATGGTCAGGGCCGCCATCAGGAATTATGGGGCCCCTTAGACAGCTTTAGGCATGGGCCCCCTGGAGCAGAGAACCGGGGGGGGGGGGTGCGTCAGGGGGCTTTGGGTGCTGACGACGAACAAAAGAAAAAGGTGGGGTTGCCCTGGGGACCTCTGGGCCCCTTCCAAACAAAAAAAAAGAAATAAAAGAAAAAATGTGTATATATATATATATATATATATATATATATATAAAAAAAATTATAAAAAAAGGGGGGTAGCCATCCCAGGCCCTGGGTACCCTGGGCTCTTTAATAAAAATATTATATGAAAAGAAAATTACATTTTTTTTATAAAAAAAAGGGGGGGGGGTTGCCATCCGGGGCCCTGAGGACCTCTGAGCCGTTTAATTAAAGGGGTCTTCCAGTCATTTTTTATGTTTATTAAAAGTCAGCAGCTACAAAAAGTGTAGCTGCTGGCTTTTAATAAACAAACACTCACCTTCTCCATGGTTCCAGCGACACGCTGGCCGGGGCTCCGCTCCTCTCGCCCCCCCTCCCCGGCGTCTTCATTCTAAGAGTGGGCACCCAGCCGTGACAGCTTTCGGCTTCACGGCCGGGCACCCACTGCGCATGCACGAGCGGCACTGCGCATGCGGCGCTGCACCATTCAATTTGACAGGCGATCGCCTGGGACCTGTCACGTGTCCCAGGCGATCGCCTACGGGGAGGGGCTGCCAAAAGGCGATCTGACTTTCGCCTAAGCAGCCCCACGGCGGAAAGAGGAAGTGGGACAGGAAATCCCACTCCTGAAGCCCCCACTCCCCCCCCCCCAAAAAAAAAATTACATGCCAAATGTGGCATGTAAGGGGGCGAGGAGTGGATTAATCGGAAGTTCTACTTTTGGGTGAAACTCTGCTTTAAAAAAAAAAAGGGGAGGGTTGCCATCTGGGCCCCCGGGGACCTCCGGGCCCCTTACAGATGTACTGCCTTGGTGATGATCAGGAGATCACATACATATCTCTCTATATATATGTAGAAAACACAAAATGAAATACTGACTTGTCAGACAAAGGCTGTTGGCCAGATTCAGAAAGAGTTAGGACGGCGTCGTAACTCAGAATCTGCGCCGTCGTATCTTTAAGCGTATTCTCAAAGCGAGATACGTCGAAATGTTGCTAAGATACGACCGGCGTAAGTCTCCTACGCCGTCGTATCTTAGCTGCCTATTTACGCTGGCCGCTAGGGGCGTGTACGCTGATTTATGCCTAGAATATGTAAATCAGCGAGATACGCCTATTTACGAACGTACGCCCGGCCGTCGCAGTAAAGATACAATGTTTATGTAAGGCGTTTTCAGGCGTAAAGATAAACCACCAAAAAGATGTTAAGCATGGACGTCGGGACCGCGTCAAATTTTTCAAATGTTACGTCGTTTGCGTAACTCGTCCGTGAATGGGGCTGGACGTAAATTACGTTCACGTCGAAACCAATGAGTCTTAGCGGCGTAATTTGTAGCATGCGCACTGGGATACGTCCACGGACGGCGCATGCGCCGTTAGTAAAAAACTTCATTTACGTGGGGTCACACTTAATTTAAATAAAACACGCCCACATCAAAACACATTTGAATTCGGCGGGCTTACGCCGGCCCATTTACCCTACGCCGCCGCAACTTAGCTTGGTGAATACAGCACTTGCCTCTCTAATTAACAGCGGCGTAGCGCATCTGAGATACGCTACGGCCGCACAAAATTACGCCGCTCTACGTGAATCTAGCCATGTGTGTCTTTTTATCCGATTCTATCTTTAGTCAATTAACTTTCTTTCCCATCATAATCTTACCGAGAGTGAATTTTCCTGATCATTTAAAACCTATTAACCCCAAACATCAATAGAGTAAACCAAGTACAATTATTGCTAAAGCATAATTGTTATAATTATGTCTTCAGCGCTCTGCTCTGCTGAGATGCACTCAAGAGACACGGCAAAAAAAAATGAAAGCGATGAGGATATTTGAGCGAACGTTCTACAGCGTCTGAAACAATTCCGTTTAATTTTATTATTATCTCGTGTAAAACACAAAATATGATAAATCTGTAGGGCTAGATTCAGGTAGGAGAGCGTATCTTTGTGCGGCCGTAGCGTATCCTATTTACGCTACGCCTCCGCAACTTTTACAGGCAAGTGCCGTATTCACAAAGCACTTGCTCCGTAAGTTGCGGTGGCGGCGTAGCGTAAATTTGCCAGCGTAAGTGCGCGGAAATCAAATTAGGCATGTAGGGGGGCGCGTTGTATTGAAATTAATCGTGACCCCATGTAAATGACGCGTCGAACTAGCTGCACATGCGTCGGCCGTGGACGTATCCCAGTGCGCATGCTCAAAATTACGCCTCAAATACTCATTGGTTTCGACGTGAACGTAACTCACGCAAAGCCCTATTCGCGAACGTTTTACGCAAACGACGGAAAATTCTACGCCGGCCCGACTTACATACTTAACATTACGTACGCCTCAAATAGCAGGGGTAACTTTACGCCGGACTTACGCTTACGCAAACAAAGTAAAAAAATATGACCAGTCGCAAATACGTTCGTGAATCGGCGAATCTCCCTCATTTGCATATTCGACGCGTAAATCAACGGAAACGCCACCTAGCGGACAGCGTAAATATGCAACTAAGATACGACGGCGTAAGAGACTTACGCCGGTCACAGGGGCGGACTGACAACTCATGGGGCCCCCGGGCAATAGAAGATTATGGGGCCCCCAGGCTTACAGATGGCCACCATGCCAGGTGGCAGTACAGAGGCGGTGCAGCTAAAATCTCAGGATTTTCACATCAAAAGCATGTCGGTTTTGGACATAACAGGGACAGATGTAAAAAAAAAACACAGATTTTTACTAACTGTCCCTGGTAACCCTGATGGGGCCCCCTAGTGGCATGGGGCCCTCGGGCAGTGCCGAGTTCCTCAATGGTCAGTCCGCCCCTGGCCGGTCGGATCTAAGACAAATCTATGCGTAACTGATTCTAAGAATCAGGCGCATAGATACGACGCCGCTCACTCAGAGTTACGCCGGCGTATCTGGAGATACGCCGGCGTAACTCGTACGTGAATCTAGCCCATAGTCTTTGGTTTAGATCATATACAGGACTGGCATTGCTCCGTTCATTATTTTATAGTTACACTATATAGCCAAAAGTATTGGGACGCCTGCCTTTACACGCACATTAACTTTAATGGCATCCCAGTCTTAGTCCGTAGGGTTCAATATTGAGTTGGCTCCGCCCCTTTGCAGCTATAACAGCTTCAACTCTTCTGGGAAGGCCGTCCACAAGGTTTAGGAGTGTCTATGGGAATGTTTGAGCATTCTTCCAGAAGCGCATTTGTGAGGTCAGGCACTGATGTTGGACGAGAAGGCCTGACTTGCAGACTCCGCTCTAATTCATCCCAAAGGTGTTCTATAAGGTTGAGGTCAGGACAGTCAAGTTCCTCCACCCCAATCTCGCTTATCCATGTCTTTATGGACCTTGGTTTGTGCTCTAGTGTGCAGTCATGTTGGAACAGGAAGTCCCCAGACTGTTATTACAAAGTTGGGAGCATGAAATTGTCCAAAAAGTCTTGGTATACTGAGGCCTTGGTAAACGATCGTCTGTGGGTACGTCCATCGGTTAAAAATCCACGCATGCTCAGAATCAAGTCGAATGTTGATTCCTTGAACTTCATTTTTCTCAGCACGTCGTTGTGTTTTACGTCACCGCGTTCTGAAACGATCGTTTTTTTTTTAACCGATGGTGTGTAGGCACAACTGATGAAAGTCCATCAGACCGTTATCATCGGATGAACCGATCGTGTGTACAAGGCATTAAGAGTTCCATTCACTGGAACTAAGGGGCCAAGCCCAACCCCTGAGGGGCCAAGCCCAACCCCTGAAAAACAACCCCACACCATAAACCCCCCTCCACCAAATGATTTGGACCAGTGCACAAAGCAAGGTCCATAAAGACATGGGTGAGAGATTTTGGGGTCAAGGAGCGTGACTGGCCGGCACTGTTTATCAGGGGTTGGGCTTGGCCCCTTAGTTCCTGTGAAGGGAACTCTTAAGGCATCAGCATACCAAGATATTTTGGACAATTTGATGCTCCCAACAGGGCAGCCATCACAAATTTTGGGGGCCCCTTACACAGCTTTAGGCAGGCCCCCCCTGGAGCAGAGAACCAGGGGGGGCCCTCCTCTCTCCTGCCGTGAGATGATAAGCGGGACGGGGGGTTCGTGCTGACGAACAAAACAGGTGTAATGCCTGTACCCCACTGTTGGCGGCCCTGGCTCCCAACTTTGTGGGAACAGTTTGGGGGTGGCCCCTTCCTGTTCCAACATGACTGCACACCAGTGCACAAAGCAAGGCACATAAAGACATGGATGAGCGAGTTTGGGGTCAAGGAAAGTGACTGACCTGCACAGAGTCCTGACCTCAACCCGATAGAACACCTTTGGGATGAATTAGAGCGGAGACTGAGAGCCAGGCCTTCCCGTCCAACATCAGTGCCTGACCTCACAAATGTGCTTCTGGAAGAATGGTAACATTCCCATAGACACTCCTAAACCTTGTGGACAGTCTTCCCAGAAGAGTTGAAGCTGTTATAGCTGCAAAGGGCGGGGCCAACTCAATATTGAACTAAGGCTCCATTCAGACCTAGGCGTTTTGTCGCCTGAAGCCCGACGCTGAAGCAGCCTGACATACGCTGGAGGGGAGAATTTACATTGTCGGCTATGGAGATGGTTCACATCTCCACGCCAGACGCCTGAAGCCTGAAACAAGTCCCAGACCCTTTTTTTCAGGCGTATCGGGCGTTCGGCAATAGCCGACAATGTAAACATCACCGCTCCAGCAAAAAGAAAAGGGTGTTTTGTCGCCGCAAATCGCGGGGACAAAACGCCTTTTTCATGTCGCCCAAATACGCTGCTGCCGCAGACGCCTAGGTCTGAATGCAGGCTAAGACTGGGATGCCATTAAAGTTCATGTAAAGGCAGGCGTCCCAAAACTTTTGACAATATAGTGTATGTACAAAAGGGCCAAGGTTTCTTCCAAGGCCATAGCTACAGTATGTGTGGCAGGGCCCCACTGCAAAAACCATTAAGGGACCCATGTATCTCCTATCTCTAGCAGGAGTCCTGCACAGTATAGGAGGATGCCCACAACCCAGGACGTCGGCAGAATGGCACGGGCAGGCAAAGCAACGTACAGGTACGTTGCTTTGAATGTGCCGTGTGACCATGGGACCCGCGGACTCCATGTCCACCGATGTCCCGTGATGGTATCACTGGGAGAGAGGCAGAATGGGGAGATGTAAACAAGGCATTTCACGCACAGGGTGTGCCAGGTGTGCCTGGGCACACCCTAACCACCCTGTGATGGACAGGTTCCCTCCTGCTGCTTGGCTACAGAGAAAGAGACTGGGGAATCCCTGTTCTCAGTCGCAGTCCCTTTCTTTGTCTCAAAAGTGAGAGATCACCACTGATATTTCACCAAAAAACCCCAATGGGGCTCCTAATTTTTTTTTTTTTGTAAAAAAACAAAAAATGATTGTAAAAAATATAGAAATTATAAAAAAAATATTAAATTAATAAGCTACTTATTAAAAAAATATATATAAAAAATAAACTACTGACATCAACCGTTAACTGCTCTACCAACACTGTCCATCGCCCTACTGTCACTGGTAGCTCAGCCCCCACACAGTTAAAATCACTCCCTAGGACACACTTAAAGGATCACTAAAGGAATTTTTTTTTTTAGCTAAATAGCTTTCTTTACCTTACTGCAGTACTGGTTTCATGTCATTATTGTTCGTTTTTGCTTTGAAGTTGCTGTAATCCTGCTCTGATCTCCACACTTCCTGCTTGTCTGTTTCCTTATAACCACAGTGCTGGGAGCTTTCTCACGATGGTTTAAGCTGTCATTACTGTGTGTCTAAAACTTCCCAGAACCAATCAGATTCATTTTAAAAACAAAACACTGCCCTGGATTTGTTTGTTTTTGTTCTGTGTGTCTATTTCTACTTCACAGAAACATGAAGCCAGTTCAAAAGTGAAACTAACCTGCAGGCACATTATATGATTGATTTTTATCTATTTGTAATCATTTTGAAAAGGAATCAGTTAACTTTTATGTCTCTATACCCTGTAAACAGTCATTTCAGCAAAAAAATGTTTTTCCTTTAGTGACCCTTTAACCCCTTCCTTGCCCCCTAGTGTTTAACCCCTTCCCTGCCAGTGTCATTTACATGGTAATCAGTGCATTTTTATAGCATTGATCGCTGTATAAATGACAATGGTCCCAAAATAGTGTAAAAAGTGTCTGATGTGTCCGCCACAATGTCGCAGTCACGATAAAAATCGCAGATCTCGGCCATTACTAACAAAAAAAAAATGATAAAAAAAATGCCATAAAACTATCCCCTATTTTGTAGACGCAATATCTTTTGCGCAAACCAATCAATAAAAATATGTAGAAGAATACGTATCGGCCTAAATGAGTTTTTTTATATATTTTGGGGAAATATTTATTATAGCAAAAAGTAAAAAATATTGTTTTTTTTTTCAAAATAGTCGCTCTTCTTTTGTTTTTAGAGCAAAAAATAAAAACCGCAGAGGTGATCAAATACCACCAAAAGAAAGCACCCTAGTGTTTAACCCCTTCCCTGCCAGTGTCATTTACACAGTCGGTGCATTTTTATAGCACTGATCGCTGTATAAATAACAATGGTCCCAAAATAGCATCAAAAGTGTGCGATGTGTCCGCCATAATGTTGCAGTCAAGATAAAAATCGCAGATCGCCGCCATTACTAGTATAAAAAAATGCCATAAAAAAAATGCCATAAATCTATCCCCTATTTTGTAGACGCTATGGGCCAGATTCACAGAGCCCTTACTCCGGTCTATCTTGCGTTAGACTGGAGTACTTTCAAATTACGCGCGTTTTTTCACTACTCTGAAACCTCAAACCATGAAAAGACGGCTTCGGGCTTCAATCCGACTGGATTACGTGTTCGTACGCCTTCGGATCTACGCTGCAATAAAATTGCGGCCGCTGGGTGGAGTTCCCGTCGTTTTCCGCGTCGGGGTATGCAAATGAGCTTTTGCCGTCGATCCCCGAAATTACGATCTTCAATCGCAATCTCTTACGGCATCTTTAGTCATCTTTTTGCTGCGTAAAACTATACCAGCTTTTTGCTGCTCTAATATTAGACAGCCCATGTTAAGTATGGCCGTCGTTCCCGCGTTGCATTTCAACGTTTTCCAACGTCTTTTTTTATTTTTTACGTAAGTCGTCCGGGAATAGGAATGTGCGTAAACGACGCTACTCAAACAACGAATGACGTAACGACGTTATTTTGCGCAATGCACGGAGGGAAATTTCTGAACAGAGCATGCGCAGCTCGATCGCCGCGGGGACGCACCTAATTTAAATGCTTCACGCCCCCCAATCGCGTATTTCGATTCCACCACGAGAAATACACTACGCCGCCGTATCTTACGGGCCAAAATCTACATGAATTTGTCGTAGAGCCAGGTAAAATACGGCATCGTAGTGTATCTCTGATACTCTGCGCCAATGTAATTGTATCTGAATCTGGCCCTATAACTTTTGCGCAAACCAATCAATAAAAATATGTAGAAGAATACGTATCGGCCTAAATTCGTTTTTTATATATTTTTGGGGGATATTTATTATAGCCAAAAAATATTGCTTTTTTTTTCAAAATTGTTGCTCTTTTGTTTTTAGCGCAAAAAATAAAAACCGCAGAGGTGATCAAATACCACCAAATGAAAGCTCCCTAGTGTTTAACCCCTTCCCTGCCAGTGTCATTTACACAGTAATCAGTGCATTTTTATAGCACTGATCGATGTATAAATTACAATGGTCCCAAAATAGCGTCAAAAGTGTGCGATGTGTCCGCCATAATGTTGCAGTCAAGATAAAAATCGCAGATCGCCGCCATTACTAGTAAAAAAAAAATTATAAAATGAAATGCCATAAATCTATCCTATATTTTGTAGACGCTATAACTTTTGCACAAACCAATCAATAAAAATAGGTAGAAGAATACGTATCGGCCTAAACTAAGGAAAAACATTTTTTTATATATATTTTTGGGGGATATTTATTATAGCAAAAAGTAAAAAATATTGCATTTTTTTCAAAATTGTCGCTCTTTTTTTGTTTATAGCGCAAAAAATAAAAACCGCGGAGGTGATCAAATACCACCAAAAGAAAGCTCTATTTGTGGGGAAAAAAAGCACGTCAATTTAGTTTGGCAACGTCGCACGTCCACGCAACTGTCAGTTAAAGCGACCTAAACTGAGGAAAATTTTTTTTTTTTTTAGATATTTTTGGGGGATATTTATTATAGCAACAAGTTAAAAATATTGCTTTTTTTTCAAAATTGTCGCTCTATTTTTGTTTATAGCGCAAAAAATAAAAACCTGCAGAGGTGATCAAATACCACCAAAAAATTGACCAATTATCAGTTAAATCGACGCAGTGCCGAATAGACATGTGCAGACTGGAATATTTTGTTTCGTTTTTTCGTTTTCGTCCAGAAAATAAATTTATTTAGTTACTCCCGAAAATCGTTTTGATTTATTTCGTTTTCGTTGGGAAAGTTTTCGTCCGAAAAAGACGATTTTCGATGACTTTGTCGAATTAAACGACGGAAATTCGACAAAGCATCGAAAATCGTCGTTCTGAATACCGTGAATATACCTGTTCCCTGTATTCAGAACGACGATTTTCGATGACTTTGTGAAATTGAAAGACGGAAATTCGACAAAGCATCGAAAATCGTCGGATCTGAACGAAAACGAAAATAAAGCATTTTTTATGTCGGATCTTTCGGTTTTCGTTTCTTGCGCTTTCGTTTTCGTTCGTTAAAACGATAACGAAAATACCCGATTTTCGGACGAAAATGCATTCTAACGAAAACGAATGCACATGTCTAGTGCCGAATCGCAAAAACTGGCCTGGTCAGGAAGGGGGTAAATTCTTCCGGGGGTGCAACGAGTGCAACGGAGCGATCTCTTGGGCTAATCATAGTACATAACATACCACGCAATAACGGACTAAAAGTACAGCGCAAAAGCCGATGATGGATTCTCTTTAATTGCTGTGAAGCCATCGGCGTGCACGGCGATTCGCAGCGAAGGCTGACACCTCGCGCAGGCCATTATCTGAAATGGACAGAACATTCCATGGCTAGCCTGTTTCTTGGAAACCAAAGCCGAAGCTCGGAATGAGTGTCAGGAAACCGGCACGGCGTCAACAAGCCGACACTTACTGTAACTACGGCTAAGCAGATGCCTGAACGAGCGTGACTACTGTATGTGTCAATAACATCTACACCGCACTGTACATGGACCTCACGGGCGCTACATTAAAGGGTAACTCCAGATTTCAAGAAACCGCTAAACCAAACATAACAAATTGCTGTCTCCTTCTCCTCTCTTCCAGTCCAGTTTAGGATTTTAAAGCAGATATAAAAGATACAAATAAGTGTTCTTTAATACAGGTGGTGCTTACACTGATCAGCTTTTATTGCTTTAGGCAGAAAGGAAAAAAATATGTTGGCTGTAACTGATTGTAAAGTGTAAGCTAAAGTTTGGCTTCAATTTGTTAGTGTATCTAAATCTGCCAATACATCTAACACTCCCCTCCCCCAGACTGACAATACTGCTGTCCAAAGGTGCCCCCTGTGCTCCTGTATTTCAGAGTGGAGCTACTCTAGAACAGGAGGTGTGTTACTGGCCAGATCACCAGGTAAAAACAGAGGGAAAAAAAAAGGAAACTAATGCAGTCACTATATCTAATGATTGGTAAGCTGCAATGTATTACATTTTCAGTTTTGAGTTTACCAAATTAAAGCCTTCAAAAGAGATGTGCTGTTTCTACTCCGAGAACTGAGTGATCAAAGACCGCTGATTGCTCAATTCTCGGTTTTTAGTGAGAGGGGGTGACTGTAAGTCTCCAGTCTCACTAGAGCATTGGGCTATGGATGGGTGGGAGCGGCTGGCTCAGATATGGTTTTAGATTTAGGTATGCTTTAAAGAGAGTCACTGGGTGTCTGCATGCAGCCACAAGGCCACATTCATTGGAGGACAGGTGAGACATCAGGAGTCTAAGGGCCAGATTCTCAGCAGCGCTACGACGGAGTATCTCAATTTTTTTTGCCGTTTTTTTTGCCGGGTATCAATGCGAGTGATTCCTAGAATCACTTTGGCATAGATACGCCTGAAGATCCGACAAGTGTAATACCATTACACTTGCGGATCGTAGATGTAATGACAACTCTGGCCACTAGGTGGCCTTTACGTTGTTTTCTCATTTGCCTATGCAGGGTAAGGTTGCATCCGCGTAAGGTTACCCCTGCTAATATGAGGGTTAACCTTACGCAGTACTGTCGGATGCCATCGGGTGCCGTCGGATGCCATGTTAAGTATGGCGTCGGGTCAGTGTCGGCTTTTTCCGTTGCTTACGTAGTTTTACTAAGTCCTTCGCGAATAGGGCATTGCGTAGTGACGATCACGTCGTTTTGACGTTGGTTTCAACGACGCTTTCCGACGTGAGCTGCAGCATGCGCACTGGGCTTTTTCCCCGGCCGGTACATGCGCAGTTCGTTCGACGCGGGGGCGCGCTTAATTTAAATACAAGCCGCCCCCTTTGAATTACGCGGTGCTTACGCTGGGCGATTTACACTACGCCTCCGCAAACTACGGAGCAAGTGCATGGAGAATACGGCACTTGCTCTGTTACGTTGCGGCGGCGTAGTGTAAATAGCTTACGCTACACCGGCGAATTTGTATGAGAATCTGGCCCTAAATATTTTAAGCTCATTGGAGGACAGGTGAGACATCAGGAGTTTAAATCCATTAGGTTCATTGGAGAACAAGTGAGGCATCAGGGGTCTTTTATGCCCATGATGTCTCATTAATGGCAACCTGTCCCCATAAAAAGCATCACACTTTTTACACATTATGTTTTCTGACAGTATGTAAAAAAATAGGGATAATATGGGGGATATCTGCACTGTCCTGTCATTAGGTTCATTGGAGGACAGGTGAGACATCAGGGGGTCTAAATCCATTAGGTTCATTGGAAAACAAGTGAGACATCAGGGGTCTAAATCCATTAGGTTCATTGGAAAACAAGTGAGACATCAGGGGTCTAAATTCATTAGGTTCATTGGAAAACAAGTGAGACATCAGGGGTCTGAATCCATTTGGTTAATTGGAAAACAAGTGAGATATCAGGGGTCTAAATCCATTTGTTTCATTGGAAAACAAGTGAGACATCAGGGGTCTAAATCCATTAGGTTCATTGGAGAACAAGTAAGACAGCAGGAGTCTAAATCCATTAGGTTCATTGGAGGATAGGTGAGACATCAGGGGTCTAAATCTATTAGGCTCACTGGAGAACAGGTGACACATAAGGGGTCTGAATACATTAGGCTCATTGAAGAACGAGTGACACATCATAGGTCTAAATCCATTAGGTTCATTTGAGGACAGGTGAGACATCAGAGCTCTAAATCTATTAGGCTCATTGGAGAACAAGTGAGACATCAGGGGTATAAATCCATTAGGTACATTGGAGAACAAGTGAGACATCATGGTTCTAAATCCATTAGGTTCATTGGAGAACAAGTGAGGCATCAGGGGTCTTTTATGCCCATGATGTCTCATTAAAGGCAACCTGTCCCCATAAAATCATCACTCTTTTTACACATTATGTTTTCTGACAGTATGTAAAAAAAATAGGGATAATATGGGGGATATCTGCACTGTCCTGACATTAGGTTCATTGGAGGACAGGTGAGACATCCGGGGTCTAAATCCATTAGGTTTATTGGAGAACAAGTGAGATATCAGGGGTCTAAATCCATTAGGTTTATTGGAGAACAAGTAAGACATCATGGGTCTAAACCCATTAGGTTCATTCGAGGACAAGTGAGGCTTTAGGAGTCTTTTTGCCTATGATGTCTCATTAAAGGCAACTTGTCCCCATAAAAAGCATCACATTTTTTTACACATTATGGGCCAGATTCATCAAGAGTTACGACGGCGTATCTCGAGATAAGCCGCGTAACTTCTAAAATGCACCGGCGTATCTTTTTCCTGTATTCAGAAAACAAGATACGCCGGGATTGAGCTAAGATACGAGCGGCGTAATTGTATTACGCCGTCGTATCTTAGTTGCATATTTACGCTGGCCGCTAGGTGGCTCTTCCGTCGATTTACACGTCAAATATGTAAATTAGCTATGCCAATCCACGAACGTACGCCCGGCCGTCACAGTAAGATGCGCCGTTTACGTAAGGCCTTTTTCAGGCGTAAAGTTATTCCAACTAAAAGATGGCGCAGCCAATGTTAAGTATGGACTTCGGGACAGCGCCAACACTTTTAAATTTTACGTCGTTTGCGTAAGCCGATTCAGAATGGGGCTGGGCGTAAGTTACGTTCACGTCGGTTTCATCGACTATTTGCGACGTGATTTGGAGCATGCGCACTGGGCTACGTCCACGGCCGGCGCATGCGCAGTTCGTTCGGTGCGTCATTTACGTCGGGTCACCGTTCATTTCAATACAACACGCCCCCTACCTGCTAATTTGAATTCCGCGCGGATACGCCGGCCCATTTACGCTACACCGACGCAACATATGGCGCAAATGCTTTGTGAATACAGCACTTGCCTGTAAAAGTTGTGGAGGCGTAGCGTAAATCGGATACGCTATGCCCGCACAAAGATACGCGCTCCTACGTGAATCTGGCCCTATGTTTTTTGACAGTATGTAAAAAAAAATAGGGATAATATGGGGGATATCTGCACTGTCCTGACAAGAAATGAGATAGTACCGTCAGTATATCAGGTTTGATCAATGATATATACCATAGTTTGTGGACTGTATAACTTTCCTACAGACTAAATAATATACACCGATTGGGTTATTTTCACCAAAGAAATGTAGCAAAATATATTTTGGCTTAATTTACAAAGAAAGATTACCGTATTTATCTGCGTATAACGCGCACTTTTTTCCCCTTAAAATCAGGGGAAAATCGCGGGTGCGCGATATACGCCGATACTGCTGTTCCCGCTCCTGTTCCCGGGCGCTGCTGAAATAGACCGAATAGACTGCGCACTCGGCTAGGCTTGGCCACGCTCGGCTCCGCCCACAGCCACGCCAGAGGAGCCGAGAGAAGCCGAGAGGAGCCGAACACAGCGGAAATCTGTCTCTGCACGATGCCAAACTCAAACACACAACACTGCAACCCTCGGCAGACGGACGCGACGGACACCGACAAGGCTGGACGGACAGGGCAGACGGACGCGACGGACACCGACAAGGATGGACGGACCCCGCGCAAGGCCGCAGACGGACGCCAGACAAGGCCGCCGATGGATACCGTGCACGATAGCAGACAGACACCGACAAAGCTGGACGGACCCCGCGCAAGGCCGCAGACGATCGCCGGACAAGGCCACCGATGGACGCCGGACAAGGCCGTCGATGGATGCCGACAGCAGACGGACACCGACAAGGCTGAGCATCCAAAATGGAAGTTTTTTCCTAAACTTCCCTTCTAAGTTTGGAGTGCGCGTTATACGCCGGCGTGCGGTATACCCCGATAAATACGGTATTTATTTGAAGAAATTTGGAACAGAAAAAACAACAACTTTTTTTTCTTTTTTTTTGTTTAGCAAAAAAGAAAAAAACCTGGTGGTGATTAAATATCACCAAAAGGAAGCAATATTTGTGTTAACAAAATTATAAAAACTTTGGGCCAGATAGAATCTGCGGCGGCGTAGCGTAAGCCATTTACACTACGCCGCCGCAACTTAATGGAGCAAGTGCCGTATTCCCAAAGCACTTGCTCCGTAGTTTGCGGCGGCATAGTGTAAATGGCCCTGCGTATCCCCGCGTAATTCAAAGGGGGCGGCTTGTATTTAAATTAAGCGTCGATCGAACTGCGCATGCGCCGGCCGGGAAAAAAGCCCAGTGCGCATGCTCCAGCTCACGTCGGAAATCGTAGTTGAAACCGACGTCAAAACAACGTGATTGTCACTTACGCAATGCCCTATTCGCGAACGACTTAGTAAAACGACGTAACCGACGGAAAAAGACGTCGCTGACCCGACGCCATACTTAACATGGCAACGACGGAACTTCGTAAGCCTACCCCTCATATAGCAGGGGTAGGTTTACGCTTACGGAAACGACGTAAACGACGACGGGGCGGTGTAAAAACATTCGGGAATCGGCGTATTAGGCTCATTTGCATAGGCAAATGAGAAAACAATGTAAAGGCCACCTAGCGGCCAGCGAAGACATTACATCTACGATCCGACGGTGTAAGTGTTTTACACATGTCGGATCTTCACTGTATCTATGCGTAAGTGATTCTAAGAATCACACGCATAGATACCCAGTAAAAAAAAAAGAGATACGACGGTGTTTCCTGCGATACACCGTCGTATCTCTTTTGAGAATCCGGGCCTTTGAGTACAGTGTTGCATGAACGCACACGTGTGACAGCGCTGAAAGCTGAAAATTGGCCTGGGCAGGAAGGGGGTAAAAGTGCCTGGTATTGAAGGGACTTGCACCGACAATCAATACATCTATTTTTTATTTACTTCTTCTGAGTGGTTATTTTAGATTCTTTGTTGTGGAAGTTCCATTGTAAGAAGCATCTTTTCCAGGAACTGTCGATGAGCTCGCCGATGAAGTCCCGGTGTACCATAACCCAATGACAAAGACGGCCGAAGCCTTGTAGGCTAGTATGTCAGCGGCTCTCATTACTAATGCATTAGAGGACATTAGCCGTGCCTATTGTGTCTTCCTGCATTGCACAGAGGAAATAGATAGGCACATGCGGATGGGAGGATTTTGGCTACAGGAGAGCCGAATCGATCCAGACCAGCTGATTTCAGTGACTGTTGGAGGAGCACGGGCCTGGCGGCGGAGGAGCGTCACGCTGGGCTGCAGCAGGCAGATAAGGAAGAAGGGACTGGTGAGATCCTGCCAGGCTTATACCAACCTCAGTGCCATCCCTGTGTTCAGTAAACAAGGATATTACTGCAGACTATCCAGAGTGACATCTGTGATTGTTATTGGGTTGGAAGCACTCAGAAGGGCACAGAGACGTCTCTACAGCCCCCCGCTGTACAAACACTCTCTGCAATGAAGAAAAGTGACCTATCACCATCAAACAATATCATTGTCACCTGTCTATATTACATCAAGAGGATACTTTATTGTTCTGCTGCTCAATGCTACTGCGTGACAAACAAAGTATAACACAATTAAATTAGCAATACGAATGACATTCAGATCAGTGGATACATTAATAAATAAATCAATAGATAGATAGGTCAGGACAGGGCTCAAAATTTCAAGTCCAGGGCTACCATCCAGGCCTCAAGGGTTACTCGCCACCAGTTGTCCCACCCAACCCCTACCATGCCCCGCCCCAAATCCAATGCAGCCATGTGTCCCCAATGCAACTCCGTGTCCCCAATGCAGCTCTGTGTCCCCAATGCAACTCTGTGTCCCCAATGCAACTCCGTGTCCCCAATGCAGCTCTGTGTCCCTAATGCAGCCCTGTGTCCCCATTGCAGCCCTGTGTCCCCATTGCAGCCCTGTGTCCCCAATACAGCTTTGTCTTCCCAATGCAGCCCTATGTCCCTAATGCAGCTCTGTGTCCCCAATGCAGCTCTGTGTCTCCAATGCAGCTCTGTGTCCCCAATGCAGCCATGTGTCCCCAATGCAGCTCTGTGTCTCCAATGCAGCTCTGTGTCCCCAATGCAGCCATGTGTCCCCAATGCAGCTCTGTGTCTCCAATGCAGCTCTGTGTCCCCAATGCAGCTTTGTCTTCCCAATGCAGCCATATGTCCCCAATGCAGCCCTGTGTCCCCAATGCAGCTTTGTGTCCCCAATGCCTACCTGTGTACTGTGTAGGCCCGTAGTTAAGGAGAAAGGAGAGGAGAGACGCTGCCACCTGGTTGATCAGCGCGCAGGGAACAGCTTTCATTTCAATAGCTGTGTTCCCAGACCCGCGCCGAGATATACAGCCCCTCCCCCTTGTCCGAGGACGTCCGTGATAGGCGGAACACTAAACACAGACTCTGCTGAGAAACAGAGTGTTCCGCCTATCACGGAACAGCACAAGGAGGAGACGCGGCTTTTAAAACAATGGGCGCCTGCAGTCTGACTGTGCATATAGGTACCGGCGTATAAGACAACCCCCGATTTTTGGGGGATATTTTTAAGTACAAAAGGTCGTCTTATACGCTGGAAAATATGGTAGCCAGATATATAGATAGCGAATTAGATCATGGGTCTTCAAACTACGGCCCTCCAGTTTGTTCAGAAACTACAATTCCCATCATGCCTAGTCATGTCTGTGAATGTCAGTGTGTTACAATGCCTCATGGGATGTGTAGTTCTACAACAGCTGGAGGGCCGTAGTTTGAGGATCCCTGAATTAGATAGATAAACAGATAGATAGATAAACAGATAGATAGATAGATAATGACACATTGATAGATAGATTGGTAGATAGATGGATAGATCAATTCATTGATATTTTGATAGATAAACCAGTAAACAGTTACATTATTAGATAGATGGTATATACTGTAGATAATAAGATAGATGATTTATAGTTAAACAGATAAAAAGATAGATTTGAGAGTTAGTTTAATCGATAGATAAATCAATAGATAGCAGTGGCGGCTGGTGCTCAATATTTTGTATTTTGGGGGCGTGGCCTTGTGGGAGACAGACGGGAATTTGGCGATACAACCTGTCCCGCGCGCGGGAGACGGATGGGAATGCAGTGATACAACCCCCCCATACATACGCCAGAAATACGGCGACACACCCCCTCAGCACGGGAGTAGGACAGGAATGCGATGATCCCTCCCCCCGAACGGGCGACGGACAGGAATGTGGCGATACACCCCCCCCTGCAGGAGACAGATGGGAATGCGGCAATTACCTTAGGAAGGAGGCAGATCAGACAGACGTGGATCCAGGCTGCAGCTCCTCGCTCCAGGTCCATTGATTCTTCTCCAGACCAAACAGGAAGTGGGACCTGACTGAAACTCGATTGGCCAGGAGTCCTAAGACTCCCTGGACTCTTTATCCAATTGGGTCTCAGGAACTACTTCCTGATTGGCTGGGAGGAGAACCAGGAAGACAATAGCAAATATGAATTTGTTATTGTCACACAAGTGGGTGGGCTTGGGGAGCAGTGCTGAGACAAGTCTTTGTGATCTATTTGGTTAGCAGTGGCTTTGGCCTTGGAACATTCCCATGAATGCCATTTTTTCCCATTCTCTTTCTTATTGCTGAATCATGAACACTGACCTTACCTGAGGCAAGCGAGGCCTGCAGTTCTTTAGATATTGTTCTGGGGTCTTTTATGACCTCCTGGATGAGTCATTGTCATGCTTTTAGAGTACTTTTGGGTGGCCGGCCACTCCTGGGAAGGTTCACAGCTGTTCCAAGTTTTTTCCATTTGTGGATAATTGTTCTCACCGTGATTCCCTGGGGTCCCAAAGCCTGAGGTTCTAATGATGAGCTTAAAAAAAAAGGCTTTGGGTCTCCAGGGAATCACGGTGAGAGCCATTATCCACAAATGGAAAAAGCTTGGAACAGTGGTGAACCTTTCCAGTAGTGGCTGGCCAACCAAAATTACTCCAAGAGCATGAGGACGATTCACTCAGGAGGTCATAAAAAGAACCCGGAACAACATCTAAAGAACTGCAGGCCTCACTTGCCTCAGGTCAGATCAGTGTTCATGATTCAGCAAAAGGAAAGTGACTGGGCAAAAATGGCGTCCATGGGAGAGTTCCAAGGCCAAAGCCACTGCTGACCAAATAGAGCACAAAGACTTGTTTCACATTTTCCTCAAAAAAATCGTGATTATCCCCTAGACCTTTAGGCAAATATTCTGTGGACCGATGGGACAAAAGTTTAACTTTTTGGAAGGTGTGCGTCCCGTTACATCTGCCATAAAACTAACACAGCATTTCATAAAAAGAACATCATACCAACAGTCACACATGGTGGTGGTGGTAGGGTGATGGTCTGGGGCTGCTTTGTAGCCTCAGGATCAGGACAACTTGCCATAATTGATGGAACAATAAATTCTGAGCTCTACCAGAAAATCCTAAAGGAGAATATCCGGCCATCGGTCCCTGATTTAAGTTCAAGCGCACTTGGGTTATGCAGCAGGACAATGATCCGAAACACTCCAGCAAGTCCACCTCTGAATCACTAAAAAAAACTAAATTATGGTTTTGGAGTGGCCTAGTCAAAGTCCAGACCTAAATCTGATTGAGATGCTGTGGCATGATCTTAACCACTTGCCACCTGCCAATGACAGATTGACGTCGGCAAAGTGGTTTCAATAACCTGAGTGGACGTCATATGACGTCCTCAGGATATTGAGCCGCTGCGCGCCCCCGGGGGCGCGCATCGCGGCGATCGTTGTTGCAGGGTGTCAGTCTGACACCCCGCAACACCGATCTAGGTAAAGAGTCTCTCACGGATGATGAGTCTCTCACGGATGTACAATCACGGCTGATCACGATGTAAACAGGAAAAGCCGGTAATCGGACAGACGTGAGTAGAGGAGAGCCGATCAGGTGCTCCTATGACGGGGGGGTTTGGGCTGATCCATTATCAGCACAGCCCCCCCCCCCGAGGATGCCCACTGGACCACCAGGAATGCCCACTGGACCAGCAGGGATGCCACTAGACCACCAGTGATGCAAAACACAGGTATGCCACCCTAGACCACCAGGGATGACAATGACACAAATAATGGATGCCAATCAGTGCCCGCAATGGATGCCAATTAGTACCCACAATGGGCATCACTGATTGGAAGGCATTGTTTGGCACTGATTGGCATCCATTAGTACAACACATGCCGCCTATCAGTGCCCATCCGTGCCGCCCATCAGCGACGCATATTAGTGCCCATCATCAGTGCCCATCAATGCCACCACATCAGTGCCACCTTATCGGTGTACATCAGTGCCGTCTTATCAGTGCCCGTCAGTGCAGTACCATCAGTGCCCATCAGTGAAGGAGAAAACATACTTATTTACAATGTTTTATAACAGAAACAAAAATCTAAATTTTTGGTCATTTTTTAATTATTTTTGCAGAAAATAAAAATCCCAGAGGTGATCAAATACCACTAAAAGAAAGCTCTATTTGTGGGTACAAAATGATAAAAATTTGGTTTGGGTACAGCGTAGCACGACCGCGCAATTGTCATTCAAAGTGCAACAGCGCTGAAAGCTAAAAATTGGTCTGGGCGGGAAGGTGTATAAGTGCCCGGTATGGAAGGGGTTAAACAGTCTATTTATACTGGAAAACCCTCCAATGTGGCTGAATTAAAACAATTATTCCAAATGGAGTGGGCCAAAATTCCTCCACAGCGATGTGAAAGACTCATTGCCAGTTGGCGCAAACGTTTGATTGCAGTTGTTGCCGCCAAGGGTGGCACAACCAGTTATTAGGTATAGGGAGCAATTACTTTTTCTCATATGGCCTTTGGTCAGCTTTGGACAGCTTTTTTCCTTTAATGAATTAAATCAATTTAAAAAAGAAATTTTATATTTAATCAGGTTATCTTTGTGTAATATTAAAATGTGTTTGATGCTCTGAATAATTTAACCACTTCACCCCCGGAAGAATTTACCCCCTTCCTGACCAGAGCACTTTTTGCGATTCGGCACTGCGTCGCTTTAACTGACAATTGCGCGGTCGTGCGACGATGAACCCAAACAAAAACGTCCTTTTTTCCCCACAAATAGAGCTTTCTTTTAGTGGTATTTGATTACCTCTGCGGTTTTTATTTTTTTGCGGTATAAATAAAAAAGTTTTGAAAAAAAGCAATATTTTTTACCTTTTGCTGTAATAAATATCCCCAAAATATACTATATAAAAAATAAACAAATTTCTCAGTTTAGGCCGATATGTATTTTCCTACATATTTTTGGTAAAAAAAAAATGTGCGCAAAATTTATAGGCCCAGATTCAGAGAGCGATTACGCCTGTCTAACTGGTGTTAGACAGGAGTAATTTCAAATTTCGCGCGCCGTATCACTAGTTTGAATCCTCAAACCATGATACGGCGGCGTTGGGCTTCGATCTGACAGGCTTACGTCTTCGTACGCCTTCGGATCTACGCTGCGATCTTTTTGCGGCCGCTGGGTGGAGTTCGCGTCGTTTTCAGCGTCGGGGTATGCAAATGAGCTTTTTACGGAGATCCACGAAGTTACGAGCGTCGTTCGCGTACGTCATTTTTTCGCTACGTAAAGTTAAACCAGCTTTTAGCTGGTCTAACGTTACGCGGCCCATGTTAAGTATGGCCGTCGTTCCCGCGTCGACTTTCAATTTTTTTTTATTTTTTGCGTAAGTCGTCCGGGAATAGGAATGTCCGTAAATGACGCTACTCAAAAAAAAATGACGCAACGACGTGATTTCGCGCAATGCACGGCGGGAAATTTCTGAACGGAGCATGCCCAGTTCGATCGCGGCGGGGACGCGCTTAATTTAAATGCCTCACGCCCCATATTCGCGTATTTTGATTCCGCCGGGAGAAATACACTACGCCGCCGTACCTTACGGGCCAAAATCTCTCTGAATTCCTCATAGAGCCAGGTAAAATACGGCGGCGTAGTGTATCTCTGATACTCTGCGGGAATCTAATTCTTTCTGAATCTGGCCCATAGCGTCTACAAAATAGGGGATAGTTTTATGGCATTTTTATTAATATCTGTTTTTTTACTAGCAATAGTGTGGCGATCTGCGATTTTTATCGTGACTTTATGGCGGACACATCGGACACTTTTGATGCTATTTTGGAACCATTGTTATTGATACAGTGATCAGTGCTATAAAAGTGTGTCCTAGGGAGTCATTCTAACTGGGGGGGGCTGGGCTACAGACACTGGCAGGGAAGGGCAGTGGCATATCTAGGGTATGGCAGCCATGGCAAGTGCCATGGGCGCCAAATTAAGGGGGTGCTGTTGAATGGCTGGGCAGCAAAGCACTTACCAGGGTCTGAGGGTCTCTTCTCCCCTCCTCCTGAGCATAGGCAGGATCTCCCTTTTAGTACCTTTGCTAATGGACAATGGCAGCGCTATCCCTGCTGCGTTCAGCCACAGCCCTCCCCTGTTCTCCCTAACTCTCCCATTACATCTGGTTGGATTGGCAGAAACATCAGTTTCTCTCTCTCCTCTGTGAAAACTGAGGTCTTAAGTAGTGAAGATTTCATCACTTCCAGTATTGGTTCTGCATTTACCTGGCCTTGGAGGGCAGAGGAGGGATCAGGGGTCTAATAAACCCCAGATTTCTCCATAAAGAGGATATGTCACTACCCAAGGTATCACAAGGGATGATAAATATCATAGTTTTGTTAGCTGTTTTTTCGACAAGGTTATCTGAAAGACGGGTTACAAATATTTCGACAGGGGCGCAGTTTCAGTGCTTGCCATAGGCGCTATTTTCACTAGATACGCCTCTGGGGAAGGGGTTAACCACTAGGGGGCGAGAAAGTGGTTAAAGGGGTTGTAAAGGTACAATTTATTTCCTTAAATAGATTCCTTTACCTTAGTGCAGTCCTCATTCACTTACCTCATCCTTCCATTTTGCTTTTAAATGTCCTTATTTCTTCTGAGAAATCCTCACTTCCTGTTCTTCTGTCTGTAACTCCACACAGTAATGCAAGGCTTTCTTCCTGGTGTGGAGTGTCGTGCTCGCCCCCTCCCTTGGACTACAGGATATTTACAGCTCCTTTCTCTATCTGCAACGCAGAGAGCATCCTGACTCTCCTGTAGTCCAAGGGAGGGGGCGAGCACGACACTCCACACCAGGGAGAAAGCCTCTCATTACTGTGTGGAGTTACAGACAGAAGAACAGGAAGTGAGGATTTCTCAGAAGAAATAAGGACATTTAAAAGCAAAATGGAAGGATGAGGTAAGTGAAGGAGGACTGCACTAAGGTAAAGGAAGCTATTTAGGAAAAAAAAATTGTACCTTTACAACCCCTTCAAGTGTGTCCTAGGGAGTGATTCTAACTGTGTGGGGGCTGGGCTACAAGTGACACGACACTGATCGCTGATCCCGATGACAAGGAGCAGTAGATCAGTGTCCTGTCACTAGGCAGAACAGGGAAATGCCTTGTTTACATAGGCATCCCCTTGTTCTACAGCTCCGTGACATGATTGCGGGACACCGGTGGACATCGAGTCCGCGGGTCCTGAGGACACGGTCACAGAGCTTGTGGCATGCGCACTGCAGGAAATTCAAAGCGACTTACGGGTACGTTGCTTTGCCCAGCCAAGCCATTCTGGCGACGTATAAGTGCGTAAAACGCGTCGGCAAGTGGTTAAGTGTGACAAATATGTAAAAAATAAAAATAAAATCAGGACGGGGGCAAATACTTTTTCACAGCATTGTAAGGCAAGCAGGCAGACTGATACATGGGCGATCATGGCGGATACAAAAGAGGGAACTGTTTCAGGGCCCATAAGTTCAGGGGCCCGATGTTACGTTTCTCATTTACATTACACCGCCGCAACTTTACGCGCAAGTACTGTGTTCACAAAGCACTTGCTCCTAAAGTTTTGACGGCGTAGCGTAAATGGGCCAGCGGAATTCAAATTGGGCGGGTAGGGGGCGTGTAGTATTTAAAATAGGCGCGATCCCGCGGCGATTGTACTGCGAATGCGCCGGCCGTCAGTGTATCCCAGTGCGCAAATTATGACTGGGTTTTCGACGTGAACGTCAATCCCCATTCACGGACGAGTTACGCAAACGACGTAAAAATTTTCTAATTCGACGCGGTCACGACGTCCATACTTAACATAGGATGCGCCTGCTTTTTGGTGCTTTATCTTTACGCCGGGAAACCCCTTACGGAAACGGCGTAAATTCACTGCGTCGGGCGGGCGTACGTTCGGGAATTGGCGTATCTCGCTGATTTACATATTCTCGGCGCAAATCAGCGGGAACGCCCCAAGCGGCCATTTTAAAATTGCAGTTACGATACGACGGCGAAATACAATTACGCCGCTCGTATCTGAACTCAATCCCGGCGTATCTCGTTTTCTGAATGCAGAAAACAGATACACCGGCGTAGGTTAGAAGTCTAGAGATAAGCCGCGTAACTTCTACCAGAATCTGGCCCATAGTCTATTCTCCTAGATTCTATAGATTGATCCTAATGCCCCGAACACGCGATCGGAATGTCCGATGGGATCAAATCTGATGGAATTTTCCGTCGGAGTTCCGTTCAAGCTGTCGTGCATACACACTGTCAACCAAATTCCGACCGTCCAAAACGCGGTGATGTAAAACACGACGAGCCAAGAAAAATTAAGTTTGATGCTTCCGAGCATGCGTTGACTTGATTCTGAGCATGCGTGTTTTTTTCTCTGTCGGAGTTCCACACAGACGATCAGAAAAAAAAAAAAAACATGTTCTATTTCTAAACTCAGACCGAAAAAAGTCCAATGGTCGGAAAAAATCTGTATTTTTTCATCGTAAATTCCGATCGTGTGTACAAGGCATTAGGGAGCATTAATTCTTACGAAATAAAACGCAGTCACCTTATTGGTTACTACAGGCAATAGCAGACCTTTTTTTTTTTCATCGCTTTGATTTTCTTTAATGAGCCCGGTGTCTGCTAGATGAACTGTCATCTATGGTTACGGAGGCTGAAATTGGAGAAAAAGTGCGTCTCTCACACAGCCAATTCTTCATTTTAATTAAATGTCGTAGAGAAGAGATTGATTGCCTGCGTTTTATGCACAGCCTTGCTTCTCCAGATCTGATTGGTTGGTGCTGAGGTAGTGCGTGTGCGATGATCACCTGTTATAGTCGGCTCTCTGTTGCTTTCTAAGGTTCCATGACTACACAGGAATGTGTTGGCATCTAACTTATTAACAAAAGGCAAACTAACACTGAAGTATGATTCCTGGAGAAGATGCTGGTCTAGACTCCCTGCGGTGCTGTCAGGTGACCAAAAACTCAAAAGCAGAACTCCAGACAAAAATAAGACCATTGAAAGGTTAAAAAAAAGATTTTGTTTACTTTCCGTCCAAAGATTTTCCCTGCAAAACTTTTTTCTGCCACCAGATGTCTTCAGTCTGATGGCCAGCATTATTCAACTCATTTCCTCTGAGCCCAGGTCCAGGGTCGCCATCAGGGGGCTAGAGGCAGTACACCTGTAAGGGGCCCGGAGGTCCCCAGGGGCCTGGATGATAACCCCCCCCCCCTTTTTTTTTGCAAGGGGCCCCATTTTTATATATATATATACAGGGGCCGACTGACCATTGAGTCACTCAGGCACTGCCCGAGGCCCCATGCCACTAGGGGGCCCCATCAGGGTTGCCAGGCTCAGTAAAACCAGGGACAGTATGTAAAAATCTGTGTTTTTTTTTTTACATCTGTCCCTGATATGTCCGAAACTGACATGCTTTTGATGTGAAAATCCAGAGTTTTTAGCTGCCCCGCCTCTGCACTGCCTCCTGGCGTGGTGGCCATCCGTAAACCTGGGGCCCCATAATCTTCTATTGCCCCCCCCTTTTTTTTTTATAAAAATTGTATTTTTATATATATATATATATATATATATATATATATATATATATATATATATATATATATATATATTATTTCTGTTTTTTTTTTTTAGCTTTTGATTCAATTTGTTTTCTATTCAAAGTTTTTTCATGTTCTTTTTTTATTATTAAAGGGCCCAGAAGTCCCCAGGGCCCCGGATGGCAAGTCCCCTTTTTAAAAATTTTTTTTTTTTTTTTTTTTTTTTTTTTTTTTTTTTTTTTTTTTTTTTTTTTATATATTTTTCTTTATTAAAGGGCCCAGAGGTTCCCAGGGTCCCGGGTGGCAAGTCACCTTTTTAAAATTGTTTTTTGTTTATAACATTTTATTTTTTATTTATTTTTTATTTATTTTTTATATATTTTTTTTTTATTAAAGGGCCCAGAGGTCCTCAGGGTCACGAATGGCTACCCCCTCCCCTTTTTTAAATATATATTTTTTTTTTGTAAGGTACCCAGAGGTCCACAGGGCAACCCCCCCAATTTGTGGCACCCCCCCCCCTGCTATCCCCTATTTTGTAGACGCTATAACTTGTACTTGTACTCCCGCAAATACCCCTGATGCCTAAATAGAATACTTTCCCCCCCGCCTGCCGCCGCCGCATCGAAAGCTGCCGCATCGAAAGCCGCCGCCGCATGGGTTAAACAGCGTGCGGGAACATCACAGCTTTCATTTGAATAGCTGTAGTGTTCCCGCTGCGTATAGACACTCCCCCTTGCTCGGGATTGGATGGGTGATCATGATCTGTCCAATCCCGAGCAAGGGGGAGTGTCTATACGCGCGGGCAAAACAGCTATTCAAATGAATGCTGTGATGTTCTTCGTGCGGCGGCTTTCGGCAGCTAGGTATGAGGGACATGGCTGGAGGGACATGGCTAGAGGGACATGGCTAGAGGGACATGGCTGGAGGGACATGGCTGGAGGGACATGGCTGGAGGGACATGGCTAGAGGGACATGGCTAGAGGGACATGGCTAGAGGGACATGGCTAGAGGGACATGGCTAGAGGGACATGGCTAGAGGGACATGGCTGGAGGGACATGGCTGGAGGGACATGGCTGGAGGGACATGGCTGGAGGGACATGGCTGCATATGTGGGGGACATGGCTGGGGGGACATGGCTGCAATATGTGGGGGACATGGCTGCATATGTGGGGGACATGGCTGCATATGTGGAGGACATGGCTGCATATGTGGGGGACATGGCTGCATATGTGGGGGACATGGCTGCATATGTGGGGGACATGGCTGCATATGTGGGGGACATGGCTGCATATGTGGGGGACATGGCTGCATATGTGGGGGACATGGCTGCATATGTGGGGGACATGGCTGCATATGTGGGGGACATGGCTGCATATGTGGGGGACATGGCTGGGGGGACATGGCTGCAATATGTGGGGGACATGGCTGCATATGTGGGGGACATGGCTGCATATGTGGGGGACATTTTAAAAAAGTATTGGTATTCGGTATCGGTGAGTACATGAAAAAAAGTATCGGTACTTGTACTCGGTCCTAAAAAAGTGGTATCGGGACAACCCTAGCGCAAACCAATCTATATGCGCTTATTGAGATTTTTTTTTTAACAAAAATATGTAGAAGAATACGTATCGGCCTAAACTGCGGAAAACATTTTTTTTTATATACATTTTTGGGGGATATTTATTATAGCAAAAAGTTAAAAATACTGCTTTTTTTTCAAAATTGTCGCTCTTTGTTTATAGCACAAAAAAATAAAACCGCAGAGGTTTTATACCACCAAAAGAAAGCTCTATTTGTGGGGAAAAAAGGACACCAATTTTGTTTGGGTGCCACGTCGCACGACCGCGCAATGCTCAGTTAAAGCGACGCAGTGCCGAATCGCAAAAAGTGCTCTGGTCTTTGAGCAGCCAATTGGTCCGGGGCTAAAGTGGTTAAAATTATTTCAAGGGTTCCTCTGGGATAAAAAGGCTGATCTACAAGAACTGTCTCGGTCATTGCAAGCCTGATACCAATTTCCAGCTGGAGAGTGGCATCTCAGAATAAGAATACATGATATAAAATGATCCATATTTGATGTCTCTACCCCATTATTAGGAGAAGATGAAGCAGCATAGAAATGACAGTTTGTTGCCATGCATTGTTCTGTGGGCTTAGATGTCGGTCTGATGAAGTAAAAGAGTTTTTTTTTTATGATTTTTGTAATGATTAAACTGTCATCCTTCTCATGCACATTACAGTACATAAGCTGATTACGCTGCAGCTGCCCCCAACAAGCCGCTATCATGAGAACGAACGCTTCAGTCACGTTTGCGGTCTCTCCTCTCTGCAGGGTTTTATGGCTATTTGGACTGTTTATTGGTTGTCTGTTAATTGTTGATTTGTTGCACTTTATCGCTAATTTTTTACCAACTGAGGGCTTAAAGGAGTTGTTAAGGGAATTTTTTTTTTGGCTGAAATGACTGTTTACAGGGTATAGAGACATAATAGTTAACTGATTCCTTTTAAAAATGATTAAAAATAGATAAAAATCAATCATATAATGTGCCTGCAGTTTCAGTTTCGTTTTTTTTCTGTTGTTTCCTGTCTATCTGCTGTACAGAGCCAATAGAGGGCAGTGATGGTCTGGAAAACTAAACTGATTGGTGCTAAAGGGGTTTTAGACACACAGTAATCACACCTCCTTGATTAGTGACCACAGTGAGAAAGCTCCCAGTACTGTTGTCATCAGGAAACAGACAACCAGGAAGTGTCCAAAACAGAGAGGAATTACATCAACATCAAAGCAAAAACGAACAATGAGGACATTAAACCAGGACTGCGGTAAGGTAAAGGAAGCTATTTAGCTAAAAACAAAAATTCCTTTAGTGACCCTTTAATTCTTCGATATTAATTTCATTCTAGACATTTATAAATTACACTAAGGGGTCCGATATAAAAATATAAAAAAATCACTTTGTGAATATCTTTACATACAAATATATACATACATACATACAGTGCCTTCCAAAAGTATTCAACCCCCTTGGCTTTTTACCTATTTTGTTAAATTACAGTCTTTAGTTCAGGGCTCGACAAAATCCGGGCGCCAGGTCGCAATTGCAACAAGAAATTGTGACCTGGTGCCTGGGGAAGCTTAGGCCTGCAGAAGACCGCAATTACCGGACAGCACGGGGCATGATCGCGGCAGGCCCGCGCCCGCCGGTAATTGAGGCCGCGGATTTGCGCCCTTCTGCAGGCCTAAGCTTCCTTCTGTGATCTGGCGCCATCTTGTGGTGGCCGTTGCCATTACAAGTAGTTACATTACAAGTAGCAAAACAGCAGTTCTAATGTGTTTTTCACTGTTTTCACTGCCATCTCATTCCCTTTAATTAGAACCCCCAAACGTTATATATATTTTTTATTCTAACACCCTAGAGAATAAAATGGCGACCGTTGCAATACTCTGTCACACCGTATTTGCGCAGCGGTCTTACAAGCGCACTTTTTTGTGAAAAAATACACTTTTTTTAATTAAAAAATAAGTCAACAGTAATGTAACCTCAATTTTTTTATATTGTGAAAGATAATGTTACGCCGAGTAAATTGATACCCAACATGTCACACTTCAAAATTGCGTCCGCTCGTGGAATGGCGACAAACTTTTACCCTTTAAAATCTCCATAGGCAACGTTTAAAAAATAATACAGGTTGCTTTTTTGAGTTACAAATGAGGTCTAGAGCTAGAATTATTGCTCTCGCTCTACCAATCACAGCGATACCTCACATGTGCGGTTTGAAAACCGTTTACATGTACGGGCGCTACTCACGTATGCGTTCGCTTCTGCGCGCAAGCTTGGCGGGACGGGCTGCGTTTTTGGCTCCTAACTTTTTTAGCTGGCTCTTATGCCGTGTACACACGGTCGTTTTTTGCGATGAAAAAAAACTACGTTTTTTAAAACGTCATTTAAATTGATTGTGTGTGGGCAAAATGTCGTTTTTTTGTCTTCAAAAAAACGACCAAAAAAAAATTCCAACATGCTTGAATTTTTTGTGTCGCTTTTCAAAACGTCGTTTTTTGTTTCACAAAAAGTCACCGTGTGTAGCAAAAACGTTGTTTGAAACGACGTTTTTCAACCCGCGCATGCCCAGAAGCTAGTTATGAAGCGAGCTTCAATGGAAAAGAGTGGTGAACGTAACCTCGCTTTTTGTGAAAAAAACGATGGTGTGTATGCAACATCGTCTTTGAAAGTGACGTTTCAAAAACGTCGTTTTTTACTTCACAGAAAACTTCGTTTTTTTTTCATCTCAAAAAACGACCGTGTGTACGCGGCATTAGATTCCAAGCAAATTTGTCAAACCCTGCTTTAGTTCAATGTTTTTTTTTTTTTTTATCTGAATTATATGTGATGGATCAGAACACAATAGTCTAAGTTGGTGAAGTAAAATAAGAAAAATAAATTCATAAAACTATTTTTCAGAAATAAAAAACTGATAATTGGCATGTGTGTATGTATTCACCCCCTTGGTATAAAGCCCATAAAAAGCTCTGTGTGCCACCAATTACCTTCAGAAGTCACATAATTAGTGAAAAGATGTCCACCTGTGTGCAATCTAAGTGTCACATGATCTGTCATTACATAGACACACCTTTCTGAAAGGCCCCAGAGGCTGCAACACCTAAGCAGGAGGCACCACTAACCAAACACTGCCATGAAGACCAAGGAACTCTCCAAACAAATAAGGGACAATGTTGTTGAAAAGTACAAGTCAGGGTTAGGTTATAAAAAAATATCCAAATCTTTGATGATCCCGAGGAGCTCCATCAAATCTATCATAACCAAATGGAAAGAACATGGCACAACAGCAAACCTGCCAAGAGACGGCCGCACACCAAAACTCACGGACCGGGCAAGGAGGGCATTATTTAGAGAGGAGCACAGAGACCTAAGGTGACCCTGGAGGAGCTGCAGAGTTCCACAGCAGAGAATGGAGTATCTGTACATAGGATGACAATAAGCCGTACGCTCCATAGAGTTGGGCTTTATGGCAGAGTGGCCAGAAGAAAGACGTTACTTTCAGCAAAAAAACAAAATGGCACGTTTTGAGTTTGCGCAAAGGCATGTGGGAGACTCCCAAAATGTATGGGGGAAGGTGCTCTGTTCTGATGAGACTCAAATTAAACTTTTTGGCCATCAAAGAAAACGCTATGTCTGGCGCAAACCCAACACATCACATCACCCAAAGAACACCATCCCCACTGTGAAACATGGTGGTGGCAGCATCATACTGTGGGATGTTTTTCAGCAGTCGGGACTGGGAAACTGGTCAGAGTTGAGGGAAAGATGGATGGTGCTAAATACAGGGATATTCTGGAGCAAAACCTGTACCACTCTGTGTGTGATTTGAGGCTAGGACAGAGGTTCACCTTCCAGCAGGACAATGACCCCAAACACACTGCTAAAGCAACACTTGAGTGGTTTAAGGGGAAACATGTAAATGTGTTGGAATGGCCTAGTCAAAGCCTAGACCTCAATCCAATAGAAAATCTGTGGTCAGACTTAAAGATTGCTGTTCACAAGCACAAACCATCCAACTTGAAGGAGCTGGAGCAGTTTAGCAAGGAGGAGGAATGGGCAAAAATTCCAGTGGTAAGATGTGGCAAGCTCATAGAGACTTATCCAAAGTGACTTGGAGCTGTGATAGCCGCAAAAGGTGGCTCTACAAAGTACTGACTTTAGGGGGGTGAATAGTTTTGCACATTGACTTTTCCGGTTATTTTGTCCTATTTGTTGTTTGCTTCACAATAAAAAAACACATCTTCAAAATTGTGGGCGTGTTCTGTAAATTAAGTTAGGCAAATCCTCAGGCAATCCATGTTAATTCCGGGTTGTGAGGCAACAAAGCAAGAAAAATGCCAAGGGGGTGAATACTTTTACAAGGCACTGTATGTGTAACAAATAATCCCCACTTCCATGTCCAAATTTGGTCATGTCATGGATAACCCCGCCCCCTTATTTAATTTAACAGCAGGGACCCAGAGATGTATATCAATGCAAAGAAAGTGAACGGCTTGGGTGTGTTTTAGCGCTGTCTGTTTTCTTTTCTTTCAGCAGGTCTGCAGGCATTGTTCATTAACCACTTAAGACCCGGACCATTATGCAGGTAAAGGACCTGGCCCCTTTTTGCGATTCGGCACTGCGTCGCTTTAACGCGGGCGTGCGAAGTGGCTCCCAAAAAAAATTGGCGTCCTTTTTTTTCCCACAAATAGAGCTTTCTTTTGGTGGTATTTGATCACCTCTGCGGTTTTTATTTTTTGCTCTATAAAATAAATCGCAATAAGTGTTTATCGATTGGTTTGCACAAAATGTATAGCGTTTACAAAATAAGGGATAGTTTTATGGCATTTTTATTAATATTTTTTTTTCACTACTAATGGTGGGATCAGCGTTTTGTTCCGTGACTGCGACATTTTGGCGGACACATCGGACAATTTTGACACATTTTTGGGACCATTGTCATTTTCACAGCAAACATTGCTATAAAAATGCACTGTTTACTGTGAAAATGACAATTGCAGTTTAGGAGTTAACCACCAGGGAGACCTATAGGGGTTAACTGTGACCACGTATATGTTTCTAACTGTAGGGGGGGCGGGGCTGGACGTGTGACGTCACTGATCATCTTTCCCTATATCAGGGAACAGATGATCGCTGCCACTGCCACAATAAAGAACTGTGTTTACACTCACCTCTCCCAGTTCTTCAGCTCAGGTGACCAATCGCGGGACACGGGCGGCGATCGGGTCCCACGGGCGTGGCCATGGAGCTTTGGACCGGGTCGCGAATGCGCCGGCGGTGGCGCGCTCGCAACCCCACGGCTGGGCTTAAAGGGACAGGTACGTGATTGTGCCCAGCTGTGCCATATTGTCGGTAGGGGTTCCTTAAGTGGTTATTGCATAGAATGCAATTACCTTTACAACCCCTTTAACACAGCGCCACCACTTGGTAACTGATAAGAACAGATCCTACGCTTGGTCTTAGCCAAAAGGCCGATAGTAAGGCTGGGGAGGGATAGTCCTCCATTTAGGAAATGAGGTGGGCTCTGATTTGCTGCGGCGTCTAATGCACACTTTGAGAAGCTCGCAGTGTGCAGTGAAATCAGAGTAAACAATTTCAGTTCAGGAGAGTAGCCTGTATGTGCAAGACTGAAGGGAAAGCTGAAGTTCAGCTTTTTATCCTTGTTATCGCTTCCAGCACACAGCAGCGCTAATAATCATGTCTGGAAAGGCTTTAAAACTTTGACTGGAGAATTTTCTTTAACAAAAGGCAGACTTAGCTCAGCAGGAGAGATGATCCCATTACAGAACACAGCAGCAGCAGGAGGTATTAAAAAGCTTATTTTATCATCACAACACTCAGCTTTGGCAGGGAAACACCAGACAAAAGAAAATGACTAAAAGCAGCAAAAGAAAAAGCTACAACTATATTCAAAAGCTGCATAAAAAAGAAAAAATCCAAAAGGCGGACATAATAGGGGAACCAGAAATTGGTGATTTATTAGAAACTGCTACATATAAAATCAGATACTTTGTTTCATTTTCCCTAGATAATAAAACATGAAAACTAAATGAGTGCCATAGGCAAGTTCTCAACTTTTTATGGAGATCTGTTTTTTATCTGGTTCTTACAAGCAACCCTATTGTCTTCAAATACAAAAAAATAAGAAATGTCTGTCAATTAAAACCCAATTCCAATATATATGTATATACAGTGGAAACTCGGTTTAAGAGTAACTTGGTTTAAGAGTGTTTTGATTTGCAAGCAACTTTTTTTTAAATTCTGACTCGGTTTGCAAATGTGGACTCTCAAGACGAGCAAAATTCAAGCTGAATAGGCCTGCAGTACCTCATTTGGCCTGAGGTACAGGGGTGCAGAAGCCAAGCAAAGCCGAAAATAGGCCTGCAGTACCCCATTTGGCCTGAGGTACGGGGGTGCAGAAGCCAATCAAAGCCAAAAATAGGCCTGCAGTACCCCATTTGGCCTGAGGTACGGGGGTGCAGAAGCCAAGCAAAGCCGAAAATAGGCCTGCAGTACCCCATTTGGCCTGAGGTACAGGGGTGCAGAAGCCAAGCAAAGCCGAAAATAGGCCTGCAGTACCCCATTTGGCCTGAGGTACAGGGGTGCAGAAGCCAAGCAAAGCCGAAAATAGGCCTGCAGTACCCCATTTGACCTGAGGTACAGGGGTGCAGAAGCCGAGCAGAGCCGAAAATAGGCCTGCAGTACCCCATTTGGCCTGAGGTACGGGGGTGCAGAAGCCAAGCGAAGCCGAAAATAGGCCTGCAGTACCCCATTTGGCCTGAGGTACAGGGGTGCAGAAGCCAAGCAAAGCCGAAAATAGGCCTGCAGTACCCCATTTGACCTGAGGTACAGGGGTGCAGAAGCCGAGCAGAGCCGAAAATAGGCCTGCAGTACCCCATTTGGCCTGAGGTACGGGGGTGCAGAAGCCAAGCAAAGCCGAAAATAGGCCTGCAGTACCCCATTTGACCTGAGGTACGGGGGTGCAGAAGCCGAGCAGAGCTGAAAATAGGCCTGCAGTACCCCATTTGACCTGAGGTGCGGGGGTGCAGAAGCCGAGCAGAGCCGAAAATAGGCCTGCAGTACCTCATTTGGCCTGAGGTACGGGGGGCGCAGGAAAGTGTCCTTTGGCCTTTTTGGCAGTTTTCGGTGCTCTCTGGCACCCCCCCACCTCCGGCTCCATTTGGTATTGCATCCCATTGAAGTCAATGCGGAACACATTATTTTCGTTTCCATTGACTTCAATGGGAAAACTTGCTTTGATATGCGAGTACTTTGGATTATGAGCATACTCCTGAAAGCGAATACCCGTGTCATCGAAAGTATTTCTATGGGAGCGCTTCTTATACCCCATTTATGTTTTCTTAGTTGTTCACATTAACTACTAGTCGAAGATATATGCTCAATTTAAAATACTAAGCACATGATATCCATATCCAGGCTGTAACGGAAAAAAAAGTATCAGGACATTATGGGCCCACCCCTCAGGGGCCTGTACTAGAATTGGTATACACCGTGGCGGCTGGTGCACCATTTTTTTTGGGGGGGTGGCAAACAAACCACCCAACCCCCGGTCGCTCGGCGAACAAACCTGCCCACCAGCCTCGCACTTACCCCATCCAGGTCGCGGGCAGCTTCAGGGGCTTCCCCCTGCGTCTCCACCTCGGCGACTTCTCCCCTGCTTCTGCTCCCGGCCAATACGATGAGACCAAGATAAACGTATTTGGTTCAGATGGCATCAAGCATGCGTGGCGGCAACCAGGTGATTAGTACAAAGACAAGTGTGTCTTGCCTACAGTCTGGTCTGGGGCTGCTTGAGTGCTGCCGGCACTGGGGAGCTACAATTCGTTGAGGGAACCATGAATGCCAACATGTCCTGTGACATACTGAAGTAGAGCATAATCCCCTCCCTTCAGAGACTGGACCGCAGGGCAGTATTCCAACATGATAACCCCAAACACACCTCCAAGACGACCACTGCCTTGCTAAAGAAGCTGAGGGTAAAGGTGATGTCTCCAGACCTAAACCCTATTGAACATCTGTGGGGGATCCTCAAAACGGAAGGTGGAGGAGTGCAAGGTCTCTAACATCCACCAGCTCTGTGATGTCATCATGGAGGAGTGGAAGAGGACTCCAGTGGCAACCTGTGAAGCTCTGGTGAACTCCATACCCAAGAGGGTTAAGACAGTGCTGGAAAATAATGGTGGCCAAACACAATATTGACACTTTGGGCCCATTTTGGACATTTTCACTTAGGGGTGTACTCACTTTTGTTGCCAGCGGTTTAGACATTATTGGCTTTGTGTTGAGTTATTTTGAGGGGACAGCAAATTTACACTGTTATACAAGCTGTACACTCACTACACAACATTGTAGCAAAGTGTCATTTCTTCAGTGTTGTCACATGAAAAGACATCAAATACCAAAAAGGGGTTGTACTCACTTTTGTGAGATACAGTATATACCGGTATATAGTGTATATACTGTATATTTTTGCCAAGAATCACAAACTCTATGGAAATCTTCCATGTTATTATTAAAAATAGCTGAGAGATTTTGATTGATCATCACCCAGCTAAATGTTTAACCACTTAAGCCCCGGACCAATATGCTGCTAAATGCACAGAGGCGTTTTTATAATTCGGCACGGCGTCGCTTTAACAGACAATTGCGCGGTCGTGCGACGTGGCTCCCAAACAAAATTTGCGTCCTTTTCTTCCCACAAATAGAGCTTTCTTTTGACGCTATTTGATTGCCTCTGCGGTTTTTATTTTTTGTGCTATAAACAAAAATAGAGCGACATTTTTGAAAAAAAAACAATGTGTTTTAATTTTTGCTATAAGAAAAATTGAATAAACTAAATTTTAGTCAAACATTTAGGCCAAAATGTATTCAGCCACATGTCTTTAGTAAAAAAAAAAAAAATCGCAATAAAAAAAGTTACACGGCGGGGGCTCACGGGATTGGCTGGGAGCGATCATGAGGGGGCGGACAGAAACGAACAGCCTCCCCCTCAAGACGGATCGCTCCTGGAAGTAAGCCACCCGCCGCACGCAGCGGAGGGGGTCCCGATCGGACCCCCGACCCGCTAGAAGGCAGGGACGTATATATACGCCCATCTGCCTGTACGTGCCATTCTGTGGACGTACATAGTGAGTGAGTGAGTGAAAAACGTATAAAGCGCAACGCTTGCGAACTGAATCGCCTCTGGGCGCTGTTTCCATTCCTTGGATAAAGGAAGGCTTTGCCTCAGAAGAGATGAGTTTTAATCATTCTCCTGAAGGCCCGGTGGTCCGACTCCAGTCGGATGGTGGTAGGTAGTACATTCCACAGTCGAGGTCCTTGGACAGCAAATCTCCGATCTCCTTTGGATTTGTATCTTGCCTTGGGTATTTGCAGTAGGTTTTGATTTGTGGATCGCAGAATGCGATTGGGGTTGTGGGGTTTTATTTTTTCGCATAGATATTGGGGAGCGTTTCCTTGAATACACTTGTGTGTAAGGCAGAGTGCCTTAAAAGGGATTCTGTCTTTCACTGGTAGCCAGTGAAGGGATCTTAGCGAAAGGGAGATTGACTCCCATGTTTTTTTACCAGTCACTAATCGAGCGGCCGTATTTTGAAGGACTTGCAGACGAGTGATTTGGTATTTGGGAAGACCTAAATAGAGGGCATTTGCATAGTCGAGTCTGGAATTGACGATAGTTCCCACCACGACTGCAATGTCCTCTTTAGGAATAAAAGGGGTGAGTCGGCGTAACTGGCGCAGCAGATGATGGGATCCACTGACTACCGCCCCTATTTGTGCATCCATTGTCATGTAGGAGTCAAAAATGACTCCGAGACTTTTGACTTTGGCGCTCGGGGTGATAATTTTTCCCAGGATGGGCGGTGGGGTCCAAGTTGAGGTGGGGTGACTTTTTCTGTTTGCGTGAAACAGGAGAAGCTCCATTTTTGAACCATTGAGTTTAAGATAGCTGAATGTCATCCAGCTATCTATTAGGGTGAGAGTTCTCTCTAATCCGGGGGAGTAATCCTTTCCGTTACTGACGCGGAGATACAGTTGAGTGTCGTCTGCGTAGGAATGGTAAAGTAACTTCTGGTTGCTGATGATCTCAAAGAGGGGACGGAGATAGATATTGAACAGTACCGGTGACAAGGGAGATCCCTGAGGGACTCTGCATGATACCGTACGCATTTCTGACGTGAAAGATCCCAATTTCACCGTTTGTGATCTGTTTTCCAAGAAGGAAGAGAACCAGGGTAGATCCTCTTCTGCGACTTCAGCTAGCCTAGCCAGTAGTAGTCCGTGGTCTACCATGTCAAAGGCCGCACTTAGGTCCAACAGGATCAGGAGAGAAGATTCTCCTTCGTCTGCGGCCTCTAGAATATCATCCCATATTTTTACCAGAGCAGTTTCGGTTCCGTGCCCAGGCCGGAAACCTGATTGAAACGTATCAAGTAAATTTTGGGTTTCTAAATGTTGTTGTAACTGTTTTACAACTTCTTTCTCCATTATTTTGGAGAAAACATTTAGCCCCGTTATGGGCCTCCTATTGTTTGGGTCTTTCGGGTCAAGGGTGAGTTTTTTCAGGATAGGTTTTATGGTACCTTGTTTCAACAAGGAGGGCACCAAGCCCTCCTCGAATGATTGGTTTATGAGCTGCGTGATAGCTGGTGCCAGTATATCGGGACTTTCTTTTAGCAGTTTTGTTGGAATGATGTCATTGGGTGCTGTGCTGTTGCGCAGAGTCCCAATGATGTTTTTAGTGGCAGCGATGGAGATGGGTTTTAAGGTGAATTTCTGTGCTTGAGGCGGGTATATACTGGTATCAGGGATGGGATTCATGCAGATTCCATTTTGCTTAGTCGGATTCTTTTGATTTTATTAATGAAATAATCCGATAGTTTGTTGCAAAATTCTTGTGAATCAGCATTTGGGGGCTCTAGGCAGGCTGGATTCATCGATTGCGAAACCAGCTTGAAGAGTTCGCGAGGGCGGTTTAGGGCCTTGGTGATGATGTTGGCAAAATGATTTTTTTTCGCCATAAAGATTTCCTTATGATATTTCTTTGTTATTGTCTTATAAATAGTGAGGTTTCTATCTGAAGAGCTCCTTTCCCATGCAGCTTCTGGCATGCGGCGAGCGTTAAGTGGTTAAAGGGGTTGTAAACTATCCTGTTTTTTCACCTTAATGCATCCTATGCATTAAGGTAAAAAAACATCTGACAATTACCGGCCCCCCACCTGAGCCCTGGAATGTCCTACGACGAGGACGCGCTGCATTGATTGGATAGATTAATAGCAGTGCAGCCATTGGCTCCCGCTACTGTCAATCAAATCCAATGATGCGGACCCTGGGGGGCAGGGCCGAGTCCTGCATTCGGTGGCTATGGATGTCGAATGCCGGACACGGGAGCGCGCCCGCAAGGTAACCCCCTACGGAGAGCGCTTTCCAAAGGGGGTTATCTGATGCAGGGAGGAGCCGAGGGAGACGCCAGGGGACCCCAGAAAACGACATTCGGGGATACTCTGTGCAAAACGAGCTGCACAATAGAGGTAAGTATGACATGTTTGTTATTTTCATTTTTTTTATAAAATCTTTAGTATCGCTTTAAGTCATTTTTAAAATTAATAACCCAGCAATTGTAATTTTGGCCTTAAGACAGATAAAATACATTAGCTTTCTGGAATGTCTAGGAATTTAGGGGGGGAGGGGAGGTGGGACGATTGAGGAGAAGACTACGATTGACTACAGAAGCAGATTCAGATAAAAATATGTAAATAAGGGAATTAACTGTCAATTTATGGCTTTTTTCGAGTGCAGCTCACAGCCATAGAAAGCCCATAACCTGATATGTGAGTGTGACGGAAATTGTATCCTAAAGGCAGCTCTCCTTTCAGCCCCAATATGCAAATGCCATGACATCCTCCTTTTACAGAGAGCGAGGATTCTGCAGATATAATTAAATTTAGGAAAAAGGAAAGGAGGGGTTATCCTTGTTCAATTCTAAAAAACATACTGCGTTTTCTGATTAATATTCATTCAAGCCATTTGCCACAGCTTGGCAACACCGGGAGACTTCCACATGCAAAACATCACTGGGAAATAATTTATTAAGGCGGACGTTGATAAATTGGTCTTCAGGTCCCAGAGAACAAGATCATTATTCCCCGCTTTGTCATAAACTGCTGCCGAGCAATTTATTTACATTACGGCTGGTGTAATATTCGGTCTCATTTTACTGGAACTGTGAGAAGAAAGCTAAACACATAGCCAGCAGAAATATTTTTCTTTCAGATCTGCCTATCGATGCTCTATAACATGGGTCTTCAAACTATGGCCCTCCAGTTGTTCAGGAACTACAATTCCCATCATGCCTAGTCATGTCTGTGAATGTCAGAGTTTTACAATGCCTCATGGGATATGTAGTTCCGCCACAGCTGGAGGGCCGTAGTTTGAGGATCCCTGCTCTATAAGATGGGCAGGAGTCCCACCAAGCTTACCACCGCAGAGTTAGAGGAACGGTACAGGCACGTGACTTCATATAGTATACTATAGAAGCAATTCCCAGTGAAAAATAGATGCAAAAATTAATTACCAAAAACATTAAAATCACACAACCTATACGGGTAATGGCAGTGGTGATGTTGTGGTTTAGCAAAGGCCAAATCTTGAAGCTGATGGGTAGGGGTGAATAACACACTTGCCATACAAAATGGCATTTTACCAGAAAGGTTGTATATATGTAAAGTTATGCTGGGTGTATAGAAAAGCAAAGAAAAGCTGAGCTACAGACAAGCAGCTAACTATATAGTTGAATTACATAGGTGATTTATTCAGTTAAACCATATAGCTTGGTCCCGGACAAGACCCCAACTCAACACATGCTACAGTCTGATCCCAGACGAGCCCCCAACTAAACACAAGCTACAGTCTGATCCCAGACGAGCCCCCAACTCAACACAAGCTACAGTCTGATCTCAGACGAGCCCCCAACTCAACACAAGCTACAGTCTGATCCCAGACGAGTCCCCAACTAAACACAAGCTACAGTCTGATCCCAGACGAGCCCCCAACTCAACACAAGCTACAGTCTGATCCCAAACGAGCCCCCAACTCAACACAAGCTACCATCTGATCAAGGAAGAGCCCCCAACTCAACACAAGCTACAGTCTGATCCCGGACGAGCCCCCAACTCAACACAAGCTACAATCTGATCCCGAATGAGCCCCCAACTCAATACAAGCTACAGTCTGATCCCGGACAAGCCCCCAACTTAACACAAGCTACAGTCTGATCCCAGACGAGCCCCCAACTCAACACAAGATACAGTCTGATCCCGGACGAGCCCAATACTCAACACAAGCTACAGTCTGATCCTGGACGAGCCCAATACTCAACACAAGCTACAGTCTAATGCCGGACGAGACCCCAACTTAACACAAGCTACAGTCTGATCCGAGACGAGCCCCCAATTCAACACAAGCTACAGTCTGATCCCAGGCTAGCCCCCAACTCAACACAAGCTACAGTCTGATCCCGGACGAGCCCCCAACTCAACACAAGCTACAGTCTGATTCCAGACAAGCCCCCAACTCAACAGAATCTATTAGCCTCCATGCAGACTAGTGCTCCCCCTCCGTGCTAACTACTGCAGAATATCACTCCCAGGACCTTTCTCCTCCTGTACAAACAAATCCTTTACTGTAAACTGTATTGCCGCATACACACGGTCGTTTTTTGCGATGAAAAAAAACGACGCTTTTTAAAACGTCATTTAAATTGATCGTGTGTGGGCAAAACTTAGTTTTTTGTCTTAAAAAAAAACGACCAAAAGAAAATTCCAACATGCTGGAATTTTTTGTGTCGTTTTTCAAAACGTCGTTTTTTGTTTCACAAAAAGTCACCGTATGTAGCAAAAACGTTGTTTAAAACGACGTTTTTCAACCCGCGCATGCCCAGAAGCTAGTTATGAAGCGAGCTTCAATGGAAAAGAGTGGTGAACGTAACCTCGCTTTTTGTGAAAAAAACGATGGTGTGTATGCAACATCGTCTTTGAAAAGTGACGTTTCAAAAACGTCGTTTTTTACTTCACAGAAAACGTCGTTTTTTACTTCACAGAAAACGTCGTTTTTTTTCATCACAAAAAATGATCGTGTGTACGCGGCATTAGACTCTTGTCTCATCATCTTCAGTATGACAAAAGGGGATCACAAGGAATAACCCCAGCTTTCTGGCTGTACTCAGTTAATGTTACAAAGTTCCTTGAATGAGGTTACCTGAGCACTTTTACTAGGCCAGAGGTTTGCAGTACCTCTTCCTGGCGGCCTAGCAGTTTTAGTAGCACGTGGCAACAGGTGGAATACTGCTCCCAGCTAGTCTGACATGCAATTCCTGCACCCTCAGGCCACAGCGATTTGACAATACACCCCCACAGTCTCCTTTCTGCTCCAGGACTCCTCACCAATGACTGTAATGATGAGGACTTCATCCATGACTGGAGAAGAAGACTGGGGTAGGGAGAGTGTTGTGGTGTTTTTAGGAAGCCATGTACAGCATCCTGCTTGCCCTTCCCACCAGCCGTGACCTGCAAGCATTTTAAAGAGAGGCACAGAGACTCAATGATGATATCATCAGTTCTAAAATAAAGTCTGTAATACAATTGGAATTTTATCTAAAAATGTCCTTGGCATGTTGATGGAGGGGGGAGGAACCAGGATAGGTAATAAGCAGATTAAACTTCAATGCTAACATGTCAGAAGGCTCTGATACACTCAAGGAAAAGGGGGGCACGTCTATAAATTTAAAGTGGAAGTAAGCCCTCTTTTATAACCAGTGACGTGAACAGCCTCAGATGATACACAGAGATGAAACACATCTCCCTACATAAGTTTTACATGTATATCTGCTGTCTTCAGCTGTATATATTCTTCAGATTTTCTCTTCCTGGTTAGCACTGCAGTGACGCCTGGGCATACAGCCAAGACAGATGATTGGTTGAAAGGCACACCCCCTCTCCTAATAGGGAGAGACTTTCAAATCTGTTTGTTGAATGGTACAGCACTCTGCTAATCTATTTATAGCATCCTCCCCAACACAAACTCCGGCTGCTTTTATCTCCTGTGTCGGAAAACTTGTCAGACATTCTCATGCTGATAACAGAAGAACGGAGCAGGAGACAGCTACGGGGCATAGTGCTTTGAAGAGAGATAATAAAACACTGCAGATATATGTGCCCAGCTTAAATTCCATGAATTGGGTTTACGTCCACTTTAAGGGAAACCCTATTAGTGACGCTCCATCCAGTGGTCATAGAGATCAGCCAGTCCTCCTGCAACACCTGCAAACAATATTTACAACTGCTGCAAAAAACAAATTGGAGATATACTTGCAGTTTTGCAAGCATGCATTTTTTTTCCTAATATTTAGCAGAGATTGCATTAAATAAAAAATAAAAAAAAATATGTGCTTTAAGTTCTTCTCTACAAGTTCACAGGCAGCACTGTGGAGAAATTCTACAACCCGGGGGAATAACTACAAATCATGGCGCCCCCTAGCAAAATTCTGATGTGGCCCTCCGGCTAACTCTCTGTGTAGCAGATGGCAGTGTCAACTGAGGCAACGCGTGTCATTGATCTTAACATGAAGTATGCCTAAAATCAAGGGCAGGCAACAGGAGAGCTGTCAGCATAGTCAGTACACTACGAAGGACCAGAGCTTTGGATAAACAGTAAAGCTGCTAGTAGCAGTAGTAGCAATAATAACCATAAGAATTTTTTATACTATAACAAAATGTTTATTGCTCGAGCACACAATAACTATATGACCCGGTTACCAGATTCATTAACCACTTCAGCCCCAGACCATATTGCTGGTCAAAGACCAGAGCATTTTTTGCGATTCGGCACTGCGTCGCTTTAACTGACAATTGCGCAGTTGTGCAACGTGGCTCCCAAACAAAATTGGCGTCCTTTTCCTACAAATAGAGATTTCTTTTGGTGGTATTTGATCGCGGTTTTTAGTTTTTGCGCTATAAATAAAAATAGAGCGACAATTTTGAAAAAAATTAATATGTTTTACTTTTTGCTATAATACATATCCTCCCAAAAATATATAAAAAAACAATTTTTTTACTCAGTTTAGGCCGATACGTATTCTTCTACATATTTTTCGTAAAAAAAAAAAAATCACAATAAGCGTTTATCGATTGGTTTGCACAAAATGTATAGCGTTTACAAAATAGGGGATAGTTTTATGGCATTTTTATGATTTATTTTTTTTGCTACTAATGGTGGCGATCAGCGATTTTTTTCATGACCGCGGCATTATGGCGGACACATCGGACAATTTTGACACATTTTTGGGACCATTGTCATTTTCACAGCAAAAAATGCGATAAAAATGCATTGTTTACTGTGAAAATGACCATTGCAGTTTAGGAGTTAACCACTAGGGGGCGCTGTAGGGGTTATGTGTGACCTCATATGTGTTTCTAACTGTAGGGGGGCGGGGCTGGACGTGTGACGTCACTGATCGCCTTTCCCTATATCAAGGAACAGACGATCAGTGACATTGCCACTGTGAAGAACGGGTAAGGTGTGTTTACACTCACCTCTCCCTGTTCTTCAGCTCCTGTGACCCGATCACGGGACACTGGCGGCGATCGTATCTGCGGGTCCTGCGGCCGCGGTCACGAAGCTTCGGACTGGGTCACGGGCGCGCGCAACCCACGGCTGGGCACGTAAATGGGACGTACAGGTGCAGGAGGCGGTCCTTAAGTGGTTAAACTACAAACGTCAGCTGTTCTTTTCCACTTGCCGACCAGCGCACGACGATATATGTCGGCACAATGGCAAGGCTGCGCAAATGGGCATACAGGTATGTCTGAAAAAATGTGTTACTGCGCCAATCCTACAACCTTATTATTGTAATAGTGAACACAGTATAAATAACATTCATGCTATATATGCAAAGAAATCCAACCTATAAAAAATAAAATAATAATAATACCATATACCACATTCAGTGGTATTAAATAAATAAATAAAAATAAATAAACTGTGTCCATAAAAAAAGTCCAATGATATAGTGCTCCGTGTTATAACAAATAGATGATTGCTAATCCACCAAATCGTGCCACCATCACCAACTTCTGAAGTGGGCACTCACCAGAACTAAGTATAAGATACGCCTGTCGTTCAATCTCAGGTTGATCTATCCTGTCACTGTGGCTGGTCCGCCATTTGTTTCCACCAATGTACTCCAAACAATCTCCACTCTCCACTCTCATAGGTTTCCGGGTTATTGCTCTTTTTTGTAAGACAAGAGATTGATTATAGCGTAGTGTGTCTCAACTTTTATTAAAATATATAAATGTAAAATCACACTCACATGGTTTAGTGCCTCCAGACCGGCACCAAGTCTTTCTAGCAGTGCCGAGCGAAAGACGCTCACCAGTGTATGAATCCTCACAGCTGGCGTGCGCTCCATGCCTCAGTAGCAGCGCAGATCAACAGCAGGAGGTGACGTATGACGTGTGACGTCCAACGTGCTACCCAGAAGCCTCTACGCGTTTCGCAATCCGCCGTGCGTCATCAGGAAGCTGGGTGGATTGTGATAATTTTCCAAAATGTCTTGGTATGCTGACGCTTTAAAGCGGTTGTATACCCCAAATTATTACTGCGCACCTAAATTTGTATTTTAATAATAAAAATGTATTGCCATTATTCATTTTTACTCTACCTGCTTCCTTTGGTAGTTATCGATATATTGTGGAGTAATGACGTCTAAGGCCGCGTATACACGATCGGTTTGGACCGATGAAACTGGCCTTAAGACCAGTTTCATCGGTTCAAACCGATCGTGTGTACGGCCCATCGGACTGGCGTCCGTCGGACCAAAGTTTTAAAACTTGCTTTAAAATCGGACCGATAGACGCCTGACCATCGGGCCAAACCGATGGTTAGTACGCAAAAGCATCGGTCCAAAAACCCGCTAATGCTCAGAATCAAGTCGACGCATGCTTGGAAGCATTGAACTTCGTTTTTTCAGCACGTCGTTGTGTTCTACGTCACCGCGTTCTGACACGATCGGATTTTGGACTGATGGTGTGTACGCACATCAGACCACTTCAGCGGTGAACCGATGAAAACGGTCCGTCGGACCATTCTCATCGGGTTGGACCGATCGTGTGTACGCGGCCTAATGTGCATGCGTCTTATCCTCGATAATTCCGGCAAGCCGAGACCCTGCTGGAAAAATTCTGGGCCAGATTCTTAAAGGAATTACGTCAGTGTATGTACACATACACCGGCGTAATTCGAATTTCCCTCCGGCGTATCATTGTTTTCTATTCTGAAAACATGATACGCCGGTTTTAAGCTTGGATCCGACTGGTGTCATTTACACCGTCGAATCCTAAATGCAATACTACGACGGCCGCTAGGTGGCGTTCACGTCGATTTCACCACCGAATATGCAAATGAGCCGATACGCCGATTCTCGAACGTTTTTGCGTTGTGGCGACGTAGTTTACGTAGGTTGCGTACGCATAAGGTTACCCCTGCTATATGAGGGGTAGGTTTCCGAAGTTCCTTCGTTGCCATGTTAAGTATGGCGTCGGGTCAGCGCCGTCTTTTTCCGTCGGTTACGTCGTTTTACTAAGTCGTTCGCGAATAGGGAATTGCGTAAGTGACGATCACGTCGTTTTGACGACGGTTTCAACGGCGCTTTCCGACGTGAGCTGGAGCATGCGCACTGGGCTTTTTTCCCGGCGCATGCGCAGTTCGTTTGACGCGGGGGCGCGCTTAATTTAAATACAGCACGCCCCTTCCCTCACTATTTGAATTACGCGGCCTTACGACGCCGCATTTACGATACGGCGCCGAAAATTACGGAGCAAGTGCTTTGAGAATACGGCACTTGCTCCAGTAATTGGCGTAGGCATAGCGTAAATGCGATACGATACGCTACGCCGCCAGATACGCAATATTTTAAGAATCTGGCCCTCTGTGTCTATGTTGGGGCTGCGTAATTTCCTGTTGTAGACGTCAGCCCCGACATCCTGTGATGCTTCCTCGGAATTCTTCCCCAAGAGGATCATGGCTAGATGGGTGGAGAGGAGACAGACGGCGCGAGTTAGTGCGCATGCGCGGGATTACCAAGATGAGTATGTACTGTGGGCGGAAATTCAGACGCGTAAGACCACAGTGGAGATGGCGCCGGGTAATATGCTGAATAAACTTTGACAAGATCCAGGATATTTGCAGTAACAACGAAATTTTATATATATTCTAAGTCAGGAATTCTCAAACTACGGCCCTCTAGCTGTTGCGGAACTACACATCCCATGAGGCATTGTAAAACTCTGACATGCACAGACATGACTAGGCATGATGGGAATTGTAGTTCCTGAACAACTGGAGGGCCGTAGTTTAAAGACTCTTGTTCTAAGTGATCATTTGAATCGTAATTACCATTTCTTTCATAATATTGTGAAAATTGCATTTATGTGGAAGGGTTTACTCCCGCTTTAAGAATTCCCTTCACTGGAACTAATGCAGGCCATACACGGTCGAATTTCGAACAGATTTTCTTTTAGAAATCAGAAAGTTCATTTTTTTTGGAGATCCGATGATGCCACCATTGATTTTCGAAATTCGGCCGACCAAAACTTTCATGTTGCCGGGAATATTCGTTTCTCTCCGTAAATATTCTTTTCTCTCCGGGAATATTCTTTTCTTGCACATGCGCGTTTTTTTTTCTATTACATTTCTCGCACGATTCTCCCACCATTGATCAGAAAATCGCCCGTTTTTCCGAAAATTTCCAACATGCCGGATTTCTCAAATTTGTTTGCCACACGAAAATCTGCTGTTGCTGTAGCCCACTAACGGTGCGAAATACGAACGAAAATTCTTTGATGCGATTTTCGCAAGAAAATTCTTTCGAAATTCGAACCGTGTATGGCCGGCTTAAGGGACTAAGCCCAACTCCTGAAAAACAACCCCACACCATAATCCCCCCTCCACCAAATGATTTGGACCAGTGCACAAAGCAAGGTCCATAAAGAAATGGAAGAGCGAGTTTGGGGTGGAGGAATTTGACTGGTCTGTCCTGACCTCAACCCGATAGAACACCTTTGGGATGAATTTGAGCGGCGACTGTGAGCCAGGCCTTCCCGTCCAACAACAGTGCCTGACCTCACAAATGCACTTTTCGAAGAAGAATGGTCAAACATTCCTATAGACACTCCTAAACCTTGTGGACGCCTTCCTAGAAGAGTTGAAGCGGTTATAGCTGCAAAGGGCGGGGCCAACCCAATATTGAACCCTACGGACTAATGTCGCGTACACACTATAAGAACATCTGACAACAAAACCGTGGATATTTTTCCGATGGACTGCTGGCTCAAACTTGTCATACACACGGCCACACAAATGTTGTCGAAAATTCCGAACGCCAAGAACGCGGTGACGTACGACGGCGCTATTAAAGAGAAGTTCAATACCAGTCGTGTTAGTAGAAGTTTGGTGAAAGACGATTCGCGCTTTTGAGCCTCATGCTTTTCAGTCCGTTAGAGTGTTTTACCAGACCGAGCGCTTCCGTCTCGTACTTGATTCAGAGCATGCGGGGACTAAATTGTCTACAAGAACGGAATTTACAAGAACGGATTTTGTTGTCGCAAAATTTGAGAACCAGCTCTCAAATCTGTGTTGTCGGAAAATTCAGACAGCAAATGTCCGATGGAGCCTACACACTGTCAGAATTTATGACAAAAAGCTCCCATGTAAATTCCGACCGTGTGTACGCGGCATAAGACTGGGAGGCCATTAAAGTTCATGTGCGTGTAAAGGCAGGCATCCCAATACTTTTGGTAATATGGTGTAAGTATTAGGGGGCTGAGGGTGGCTTCTAGCATCATGGGCCCCTGGGCAAAGTAATGCTCTGGGGCCCCTACAATGGAGACAAACAGATATCAAGTAGGTAGGAGGCAGACAAGCGGAGCTTCCCCCCTTTGGGTGGAGCTCCGCATTAAAGTAGCTGTAAACCCTTACAGACCACTTTATGCTACAGGTAAGCCTATAATAAGGCTTTCCTGTAGCTACCCAGGATATCTCCTAATCCTGTACGGTTTAGGAGATATCCCCTGTCCCCTGCATGTGCCAATGTCATATGCACATGGGCACTGAAGCAACGGCACGTATGTGCCATTGTTTCAGTGAGTATGTCGTTACCAGCAGCTCCTGCGTGCATGAGCAGGAGTGACGTCATCGCGGCTCCGCCAAATCACCGTGCCAGGAAGTAACCCCCGGGAGAGATGACGGTTGCCGGAGCAGTGTATGAGGACGGCTGCAGGGGCTTCGATCTCAGCTAAGTAATTCATTGAGCTAGTATGCTATTTTCAGGGCAGCGTGGACTCAAGAACCAGCTGCTTTGGGGAAATTGCAGGGGCGCCACATGCAGCTGGGGCCCCTGGGCAGTGCCCAGGTGTGCCCTCTCATTAAGACAGCCCTGGCTGCACATAGAACGTTTTTGCATATGTAGCGATACTCCCTCAGGAGCCACTGGTTAGATGCGGGATCGGCATAAGTTAAAGGATCACTAAAGGAATTTTTTTTTTTAGCTAAATAGCTTCCTTTACCTTACTGCAGTCCTGGTTTCATATCCTCATTGTTCGTTTTTGCTTTGAAGTTGCTGTAATTCTGCTCTGATCGCCACACTCCCTGCTTGTCTGGCTCCTTATGAAAAATCTCATGGCAGCTTTTCACTGTGGTCCAAGCTGTGTGTCTAAAACTCCTCAGAACCAATCAGATTAGTTTTAAAAACAAAACACTGCCCTGGATTTGTTTGTTTTTGTTCTGTGTGTCTCTCTATTTCACAGAAACATGAAACCAGTTTAAAAACGAAAGTGAAACTAGAGGCACATTATATGATTGATTTTTATCTATTTTTAATCATTTTTAAAAGGAATCGGTTAACTTTTATGTCTCTATACCCTGTAAACAGTCATTTCAGCAAAAACATTTTTTTTCCTTTAGTGACCCTTTAAGTTACCTTTAAAGAGTCTAGGGAAATTGATTGCAGCAACTGTGAGAGTAGTAATAGAATGTCCAAGCCAAAGGTCAACGTTTTCTTAATGCTTTATTCCACGGTCAAACACGACCAACATCAACAGGAGGTAGACAGGACAGGTTGATGAAGTAAAGGAACCTTGCAGTATCAGGCTTGGATTGCCTGCTTTCAGTAGAGATAGTCACTATTCGTCGCCACTCCAGCCAGAGTGGGTGAAGTGCCCCCGGACAGACTTCTGCCACAAGCCTGGCAGCCGAAGTGTCACTTTAGATTGCTGGGAGGAAAACAAGCCCCTGCCACAGACCTGGCTCTAAGGATGCCTCTGCCACAGGCCTAGTACTTTTTAGTTTCTAATTGGGTGAGCCGATCCTCCCAGTAAATCACAGCTGGGTGACCGGTTGACAGTGGAAGTGTACCTCTCAGTGTGCCCAGGGCCGTTTGAAGGAATTTGGGGGCCCCAAGCAAAATGGGGGCCCCCAAGTACACCCCCCACACGCAAAGTCTACATTAGCACTACACTAATTTTTTACACCCATGTTCTTGCTCCTCCCTAGTCCCTATATTTTTCTATTCTCACCTCCCCTTCTTCCCTGAAGGCTGCCGCTGTAGTGTGGCCGAGCTCCTCTTCCTCCTGTTAGTTCGGTGTTCTATTATTATGGGTCCCCAGGACCGGGTACCGCGTGGTACAGGAGTCAGTTTCCTGTGTTCCCGGACAGAATGAAAGGAAGTGAGCACTCAGTGTGCACTTCCTGTCAGTCCGGCCGGGAACAGAAAACGGAATCTCCTGTACAACGAGCGGTACCCGGCTGGACTGACAGGACTCCAGGAAGAAGGAAGAGGAGCTCCGCCACGCTACAGCCTGGGAAGGGGAAGTTTGGGCCCCAAGGCAGCTCGGGGCCCCAAGCAATTGTTTGTTTTGCCTGTCCTGTAGCAACAGGCCTGAGTGTGCCGGTCACTAGATCCCCGATGGTTCGTTCAAGTCTCTCAGATCACCTGCCTCCGGGTTCTCTTTGAGCCGATCCCCCACCGTACAGCCCTCAGCTTAGGATTTCCTTAGTATAGCTGGGGACCCAGTAAGTCACTGGGGCCCCTTTCAGCATCCGCTTGGAACTCCGCGTAGCATGTGGCCCTCGGCCTGGAAGGCCATATCGCCAGGGCCCGTTGGATGCGCACACCCTAAAGGTGGGTGCCGCACCTGGAACACGCGAAGAACCAAAGAAAATGTCGTCTGCCACAGATATACCCTCCCCCAGCTTGCCCTGCGAGGGAAAAACCCTTCCAATCGGCTGCTGGGGAAAAGTGGCTCTGTCAGAACCCCTCTAGCGCCACCTGCCGCCCAGCGGCGGGAACATCACCCCCGGAGCGCAGACTGACCTATAGGACAGTTCGGAAATTACATCAGCCCAAACTTTAAAGCGGAGTTCCACCCTTAAAACCACTTTGTTTCATCCCATCCAGCATACTGGCGTCAGCGCCAGTATGCTGTTTTTTTTTTTATTCCATGTACTTACTTTATAATAGATCATGTAATTTTGGGCGCACCGCGGTATGTCGCCGCTATAAGGCGTCATGCCTTCCGGAAACAGCCGATTAGTGTTCGGCTCTTTTCGGCGCCTGCGCACAGACCCAGGAGCTGACTGCGCAGGCGCCGTAAATAGCCGGTCCTAGTTCGGCTTTTTTCGGAGGGCGTGACGCGGCTATATACGGCGCCTGTGCAGTCAGCTCCTGGGTCTGTGCGCAGGCGCCGAAAAGAGCCGAACGCTAATCGGCTGTTTCCGGAAGGCGTGACGCCTTATAGCGGCGACATACCGCGGTGCGCCCAAAATTACATGATCGATTATAAAGTAAGTACATGGAATAAAAAATAAATAAAAAAAAAACAGCATACTGGCGCTGACGCCAGTATGCTGGATGGGATGAAACAAAGTGGTTTTAAGGGTGGAACTCCGCTTTAACACAATTATGAATGGGAGCAAAATAACTCTCCCATTCCCCACTAACTTTAGCGTAGTGCCCATACCGAAAGTAAGGGGGCGCTTCACATAGAACCACGTTACTAAAAACTGAAGACGATTTTATATTTTATTTCAGACTGTAGCAGAAGGTCGGAGAGCAATTCATCTACATTGCAACGATATTCAGAAGCGGATCTGTGACTCGGGAAGATTCTGAGATCTGACTTCAGCCCTTCTACACTGGAAACTTCACAAGTTAACAGCCTTGCCAATGGGGCCCCCTCCTACCTCAGGCTCCATAGCAGCCGCGTGGGCCACTATGGCTATTGCTGCGCCATTGTCTTCAGCGGATGAATGTGTCTAGTCTGTCTAGAAGTGGAATGATGTCATAGTCCGGCTTCTGTTTCTGTTACAGTTCTCATGCTTTTTCTCTTTTTTGCTATACATTGCCTCCAAATGCAATAAAAAAACGAACAGCTAATTAGAAATTCCTCTTCCTATTATTTATCTGCCAATGTTGTTTGTTCAGCGGTCTTTTCTTTTACATGACGCACCTAGTGGCCTGTGATAAATGCACGGTAGAATATTGAGCAGTAAACTTTCCCCCCCGAACAAAGACGTGCCAACCTTTCCTTTGTATTTGGGCGGAGCGGCGGACGCGTATTTATTCTGATCCCCCTCCAGGAATGCAGACCAGAATGGGAGCACATTAGACCAGTAGGCCTGAAAAGGATGTACAAGGCCACATTCCTGGGGAGGCCGGATTAAAGCTCTCCGCCACCGCAGAATAGGCTAGAACAAATGTTTTCCTTTCAGAAAGCTGTGGGTGTAAATTTGCTATTAGTCTCGCTTGGCGCTTCAGCCATGAGATTAGAGTGCGGAGCGCTGCAGGGGGAGGATTCCTGACTTGGCTTTCTTCGAAATTAAAGTGTAGATACATTCTTTCATGTTAAGTCCATGTGTGTTAAGTATTAGACATGTGCAGACTGGAATATTTTGTTTTGCTTTTTCGTTTTCGTTTGGAAATAAATTTATTTAGTTACCCCCGAAAATCGTTTTGATTTATTTTGTTTTTCGTTGGGGAATAGCTTTAGTTCGAAAATCCAATAATACTTGGTTTCTGTTGAATGGTCAAAAGAATATTCGACGGAACGTCGAATCTTTCTGGTTGATGCCGAATGGTCAAACGGCCTATGGGCCGTGTTGCGTCGAATCTTTACGAAGCGTACATTTCCGTTCGAATATTCCACCTACAAGAATTCTAATGTTGTATGACTAGTAATAATGTTGAATCTATTCTCTGTAATGTCGAATCTATTATTTCTATAGTGTCTAATCTTTTCTCTATAATGTTGAATCTTTTCCCTATAATGTCGAATCTCTCTATATTGAATTTTTACCGCAACGAAAACGAAAATAAAGCATTTTTTATGTCGGATCTTTCGGTTTTCGTTTCTTGCACTTTCGTTATCGTTTGGTAAAACGATAACGAAAAAAAACGATTTTCGGACGAAAATGCATTCTAACGAAAACGAATGCACATGTCTATTAAGTATTCCCCTGCTGATAATGTGTGCCGTAGAATGGGTGAACCACCTGGTGCTAGGGGGACCACGTGTCCCAGATTGTCCAAGAAAGTCCCGCATTTTGCAGGTTCATTCATTCCAGGACAATACAATGTCCCGGAATTAAACTGACACAGCCAACACCCCCCCCCCCCGGGCCAATCTGATGCCCCCAAAAAGTCCACCACATCAACGCTTTACTCACTGAGAGTACTTGTCCTCGCCAGGAATGCCTGGAGGAGCACAGTCCCCGCCCCCTGCTTGTGATTGGAAAAATCATAAATCCTGCCTATTGTGTCCAATCACTGTGCTGTGATACGTTACAGCACAAGCTGATTTTTGGGAAGGGAGGGTGTCCCTGAATGGTAGCCTGGAAATGTGGTCACCCTAGGGAGGGGGGGGGGGGGGGTTTGACACCATGTTTTACCGCAACAGGTGAGACCAATCCTAGTGACATGCTGCAGGAGATGATCAGAGACTGCAGTCTTGATACAAGAGATGGTCAGGGACTGCGGACATTGTACAAGAGATGGTCAGAGACTGCAGTCATGATACAAAAGATGGTCAGAGACTGCGGACATTGTACAAAAGATGGTTAGAGACTGCAGTCATGATACAAGAGATGGTCAGAGACTGCAGTCATGATACAAAAGATGGCCAGGGACTGCGGACATTGTGCAAGAGATGGTCAGAGACTGCAGTCATGATACAAAAAATGGCCAGGGACTGTGGACATTGTACAAGAGATGGTCAGAGACTGCAGTCATGATACAAGAGATGGTCAGAGACTGCAGTCATGATACAAGAGATGGTCAGGGACTGCGGACATTATACAAGAGATGGTCAGAGACTGCAGTCATGATACAAGAGATAATCAGAGACTGCAGACATTGTACAAGAGATGGTCAGAGACTACAGTCATGATACAAAAGATGGTCAGGGACTGCAGTCATGATACAAGAGATGGTCAGAGACTGCAGTCATGATACAAGAGATGGTCAGAGACTACAGTCATGATACAAGAGATGGTCAGGGACTGCGGACATTGTACAAGAGATGGTCAGAGATTGAGAACATGCTGCAGGAGATGGTTAGAGACTGAACGTGCTATAGGAATTGTTGGAGATTGGGGATGTAACGTAGGACCCAGAGGCTTTTGAAGGATGTGGGGTACTCCTGTTTCAGCTTCACCAATGACTCTTGTGTCTAGGGTCATCCTATGTCCACTAGGGGCATAGGATGACTGAGAAATGATATCTTGAATTACATGAGATGGGACAGTAATGATAATTCACAATGTATTGCAGGATATCTTGAAATATTACAGGTGGTTAATTCTGAACCCAACAGGTCAATAGGAGAGTGATTCATTCAATGTGGAACATAGGCTGTTAAGGGGGTAATTAAGTCTGCTACTGTCATGTAAACGAGCCTTAGCCTGGCTTCTAAAGACGTTTTCGTTGTGTGATGCTAATTAACACTGTATTGTGTGAAAGTTCTATTGATGATAGATGTGGAATGTGCATTAGCACGATCTAAAAGGTCAGATGTCTGACTTATGTTTACTAAAGTAATGTGTATTGTATTGAGGTGAAAAGAGCTTAACTCGGAGTCACCTTGTCTGGGTAAAAGGATTAGTAATTAACTCATGTAGATTATATCGGTGCCAGAAAGTCTGACTAAAAATGTGTATTGAGTTCCTTGTGTCATGTTGTGGGTGGAGTTGAGTCATTGTTCATATTTGGTTGCTAACTGTATAAAAGCCTGAGTTTTACCATTAAACATCTATCTGTTTTGAACCAGAGAACAGAGCTGTGTGTCTCGTTTCTGGGGAATCCTATGGGCCGTGTTCGTCTGCTGGATTGTGGAGTGTCGATAAGCTGTCGTGGGTTGGTGGAACGGAATATCGTAAACGGTGTTAACCCCTGACTGTTACAGGGGACATGCTTCAGGAGACGGTCATAGACTGGAAATATATTACACAAGACTGATAGAAATCATTACAATAACAGGGCAATAGGGAAACACCCATTAGTGCCTGCAGGATCCTTGAGGGCCGCATTAAAAGTGCCAAAGAGGTACTCGTGGCCCCCAGGCCATGGGTTGGGCATCAGAGACCTATAGAAATGAGAACCTTCACCAATACAATGCTCAAACCCCATTTTTGGGTGTAATGGACCTTTAAATATTTTGCTCCAGATAACATTCTGGCTGATGTCTCATTTCACCAAACGATCTCCCATCTCACACAGCTGTAAACAACATGCAGCCGTCACGTCAGATTCGGCTTAATAAGCACCTTGCATCAGTGGAAAGACAGAAGCTGTAAAAACAGAATCTCGTTCCCCAGCGTGAGTCACCTCCAGTACTCTGCCGCTATTTCACACTTTTTCCACCAGCATGCGTCTGCTGTAATTCTAGGTTTCCTACAATGTTACCTTCATTCTTCTACTGCTAACAGAAGTCGTTTTAAAGATTTACTAGCTGAAGTGTTCCCGTTCATTCACCAGGCTGGAATCCGGGACTCCTAATGTTTGACAATACTGTGAGGATTGGAGCTATGAAGTGTACAACGCACAGCACAGCCTTTAGAGTGGAAAGGGTGTCAAGTATGTACCATACTGCACAATGTGTTAGTCCGGTGTCTTTCACACCCACCCAGGGCTCATCAAATGCAGCCTCACCAGCACTCATTAAATTCAGCCCACCAGGGCCCATCAAATGCAGCCCAACAGCACCCATCAAATGCAGCCTAACAGCGCCAATCAAATGCAGCCCACCAGCACCCATCAACTTCAGCCTCACCAGCACCCATCAAATGCAGCCTCACCAGCACCCATTAAATGCAGCCCACTAGGGCCCATCAAATGCAGCCTCACCAGCACTCATTAAATTCAGCCCACCAGCACCCATCAAATGCACCCCAACAGCACCCATCAAATGCAGCCTAACAGCACTCTTCAACTTCAGCCCACCAGCGCCCATCAAATGCAGCCCACCAGCGCCCATCAACTTCAGCCTCACCAGCACTCATCAACTTCAGCCTCACCAGTGGCCACCAATGCAGCCTCACCAGCGCCTATCAAATGCAGCCTCACGACCTCCCATCAAATGTAGCCTCACCAGCGCCCATTAAATGCAGCCTCACCAGCGCCCATCAAATGCAGCCTCACCAGCGCCCATCAAATGCAGCCTCACCAGCGCCCATCAAATGCAGCCTCACCAGCGCCCATCAAATGCAGCCCACCAGCACCCATCAAATGCAGCCCACCAGCACCCATCAAATGCTGCCCACCAGCACCCAATAAATGCAGCCCATCAGCACCCATCAATGGCAGCCTCACCATCACCCATCAAATGCAGCCTCACCAGCACCCATCAAATGCAGACCAACAGCGCCCATCAATACAGCCTCACCAGCGCCCATCAATGGCAGCCCACCAGCACCCATTAAATTCAGCCCACCAGCACCCATCAAATGCACCCCAACAGCATACATCAAATGCAGCCCACCAGCACCCATCAAATGCAGCCCACCAGCACTCATCAACTTCAGCCCACCAGTGCCCATCAAATGCAGCCCACCAGCACCCATCAATGCAGCCCACCAGCACCCATCAATGCAGCCTCACCAGTGGCCACCAAGGCAGCCTCACCAGCACCTATTAAATGCAGCCTCACCACCTCCCATGAAATGTAGCCTCACCAGCGCCCATCAAATGGAGCCCACCAGCACCCATTAAATGCAGCCCACCAGCACCCATCAAATGCAGCCCACCAGCACCCATCAAATGCACCCCAACAGCATACATCAAATGCAGCCCAACAGCACTCATCAACTTCAGCCCACCAGCGCCCATCAAATGCAGCCCACCAGCACCCATCAAATGCAGCCCACCAGCACCCATCAAATGCAGCCCACCAGCACCCATCAAATGCAGCCCACCAGCACCCAATAAATGCAGCCATCAAATTCAGCCTCACCAGCACCCATCAAAGCAGCCTTACCAGTGCCCATCAAAGCAGCCTCACTAGCGCCCATCAATGCAGCCTCACCAGTGCCTATTAAATGCAGCCTCACCACCTCCCATCAATGCAGCCTACCAGTGCTCATCAATGAATGTTTGTTTGCTTCCATTCAATTGGAACTCGAGACACAGACAGTCCTCCACCACCGCTGTGCCCCGGACACTGTGTGTGAACGGAGCGGCAGCTAAGACTTAGTTGCTTGCTGCAAAGAGAAGAGAATAGGAACACCAGTGGTGAGGCACCCTAGACAGCTGCCTAGTAGTAGCACTGGCCCTGCACCCACCACAAAGAGTGGATTGGTTCAGAGAATATAACATATGGCACAGCTTTCAGAGTAGAAGGGGTGTCGAATATGTAGCATGTGGTAAAATATTCAGAATGAGGACGTCCAGGGTGTATGTCACAGCCAGCACAGTATACAGACTGGATTGTTTCAGAGAATGAATCTATGTATTTCAGTGGCGGTGCAAGAGCCAGAGGGGGCAGCGCTCCGGTGCCCTCTATGGACGAACCGCCACTGACGCCAAAACACATTATGGTGAAATAAATGGGTCTATGATGCACCATAAACGTTCTAATCATCCCAATGCATTATGGTGGAATCAACAGGCTTCTGACATACCAAAATGACCCAATGGGGGTGGAAACAATGGGTCTCTGATGGTGGAATCAATGGGTCTCTGATGCACCTAAACATCCTAACACACCACTGCGCATTATGGTGAAATGAATGGACTTCCAACTGACCAAAACGTCCCAATGCACCACTACGCAATAGGGTGAAGTCAGTGGGTTTACAACACACCAAAACTCTGCAACACACCAAAACACATCATTGTGGAATCAATGGGATTCCGACATACCAAAAACAATCCAACACACCACTACAGATTATGATGGAATCAATGGGGTACAAGATGCCTAGAAGTTGCCTAGAAGTCGGATTGAAGTAGTACAGGAACCTTTTCTGAAGTCGGAGCAACCTCAGTAGTGTACATTAAGACGGCTCTCATTCACTTCCATTCATTTTCTCGACTGCACGACTTGCGGCAACTTGGGGCGACTTGAAGTCGGATCCCAGGTCGCCCCCGTGTGAACTGTCTCTAAGAGTGGCAACACGAGACAACCTTCCAACTTCCGTACCCAAGGATGGTCCCACATTAGAGTTGTCCCGATAGCGCTTTTTTAAGACCGAATACAAGTACCGATATTTTTATTCAAGTACTCGCCGATACCGATTACCAATACCTTTTTTTAATGTCATGTGACAGTGGCACATGTCAGTATTTTTTATTTATATTATATATATATTTTTTTACTATCTTTTATTATGTTTTTTTTTTTTTGGAAAATGCTTTCTTTTTTTTAGGGGGGGGGGGGGGTCGATGGTGTCAGTGTGTTTTTTTTTTTAATTTTTATTATCTTTTGTTATTTATTTTTTTTTTTTTGCTAATTTTTTTTTTTATAGCCATGTTGGGGGGGGGGCTTTGGTGAGATATCAGGGGTCTTGACAGAGAAAGTGACTTAGGACACAGATTCCCCAGTCCCTTTCTCAGCAGCCTCAGCTGCACTGAAAATGAATGGACAGGAGACAGAAGCTCCTCTCCATTCATAAACTGAAGCATCGTAAACACAGGTTACGATGTTTCAGTTATATGAATGGGCAGAGTCAGTGATCACTGACTCTGTTCATTCGGAAAAGGAGGAGGAGGATTTACCAGCTCCTACCTCCGCTCTCAATCCTGACAGATTGAGAACAGAGGGGGCAGAGGAGGACACAGAGCATGGAGGGGGACAGGAGCACAACGGAGGAAGACACTGAGTACGGAGGGGGTACATGGAGCGGAGTACGGAGGGGGGACATAGAGTGGCGCGTGGACGGAGCACGGAGGGGGAACACGGACTGCGGACAGGGAGAGCAGAACAACGAAGGGGGACACGGAGGAGGACAGCAGCAGTATGGAGGGGGGACTGGAGGAGGATACAGTCAGCGGTGATTGGTGCGGCTTTGGGGGGAGTTACAAGCACCGATCACTGCTGTAAATATTTCACTAAAGCAGCTGAAAAGGGGGGGGTCCGGGGAGAAGCTGTCAGGCTTTATAGAAACTTTTACAGGGTGATCGGTGTTTGTAACTCCCACAGCTGCACCAATCATCCCTGACTACCCAGGTATCGGGCAAAGCATCGGAGAATTTACCCGAGTACAAGCACTAGGGCAAATGCTCGGTATTGGTAACGGTACTGATACTAGTATCGGCATCAGGACAACCCTATCCCAAGTGTTCAAAAACTGCTCACTAACTTAAAAAAATGCAAGGTGTGCTTCCAAAGTGGTTGAGAGCATTGAATAGCCAAGGCCAGTGGAGTCAGCTTCTTACAAGAAAGAGCGAAGGCTCTTAGGAAAAAGTATAAAATGAAGGCCGCCTGCATCTATTTACCTTTTGGTTTACAGGGTCCACAGCTACATGGCACATGGGAGAAAATAAATTGCGCAGTTACCGATTATTCATCTTGCCGCCAGATTCTGATGGATCATTAACAAGACGACACGGGGGTTGCAATTAGCAAATGTGTAAGTTAATGGATTGCATAACCTGCCACTCCTTAGGTAATTTTTCTTTCTGACAAGGCACGGAAAGCCTTTAACATACTAAATAACCTTTTATTAAAACGCTTTTTACTTCTTAAAGTGGAAGTAAACCCATCGGGTTACCAGTTTCAAAAACAGTTATATTTCTGATGCGTGCCAGGAATTTAACGGTCACATTAGCTGTGCTCTCAACCAAACTGTCAAGTCATCCAAATGCTGGTGTCATAACTGATCACATGTGCAGCATCATGGCAGCTGAAGATCAAACAAGATGGCCAAAATGGCAGCTTCCTTGGCTGAAAATGATAGGAGGGTTTCCTCGACTTTAACCACTTAATCACTGGGCCTATTCTGGCACTTTTCTCCTTCATGTAAAAATCAAAATTTTTATGCTAAAAAATTAATCAGAACCCCCAAACATTATATATTTTTTTTAGCAGACACCCTAGGGAATAAAATGGCGGTCATTGGAACTTTTTTTCTTGCACAGTATTTGCGCAATCATTTTTCAAACGCCTTTTTTTAGGGAAAAAACTGTTTCTTGAATTAAAAAATATCAAAAGAGTAAAGTTAGCCCAATATTTTTGTATAATGTGAAAGATGATGTTACGCTGAGTAAATAAATACCTAACATGTCACGCTTTAAAATTGCGCACACTCATGGAATGGCGCCAAACTTCAGTACTTAAAAATCTCCATAGGCGTCGCTCTAATTTTTTTTACAGGGGAGTTACAGAGGAGGTCTAGTGCTAGTGCTAGAATTGTTGTTGACACTAACGCACGCGATGATACCTCACATGTGGGGTTTGAACGGTGCTGACATATGTGGGCGGGGCTTGCATGCGTGTTTGCTTCTGCACGCGAGCGACCAGGACAGGGGCGTTTTAAATAAAAATGTTTATTTTTTTTATTTTTTTACACTTTAAAAAAAAAAAAAAATTATATCACTTTTATTCCTATTACAAGGAATGTAAACATCCCTTGTAATAGGAATAGTGTGCGACAGATCCTCTTTATGGAGAGATGTGGGGTCAATAAGACCCCACATCTCTCCTCCAGGCTGGAAAGCATTAGATCGTGAATTTTTTTTTACCGATCTAATGCATTCAGCCACGATTGCGGCTGTGTTTACATTCCGGGTACCGTGCGTGACGTCATAACGTTGCGCCCGGTCCTCTGATGGTCATAAAGATGGTCACCAGTCATCTCTATGGTTTTGCTGCGAACGGCGGCCGATTTGCTCTCCGGGCCCCCGATGGCATGGGAGAGCCCGGAGAAGCACCGGATGGCGGCGGGAGGGGAGGACGTTCCCTCCCGCCGCCTATAAGAACGATCAAGCGGCGGAACCGCCGCTTTGATCATTCTTATGGTGCACAGAATCGCCGGCTGAAGATGGCGATATCTGAATGATGCCTGTGGCTGCAGGCATCACTCAGATATCCCCGCACAAAGTGGAGGACGTCATATGACGTCCTAAGGTGAGCAAGTGGTTAAAGTAGGGTGACCAGACATCCCCGGTTTCAGGGGACAGTCCCCGGATTGAGGACACTGTCCCCAGACCAAGTCTGTCCCCAGTTTTGTTCCCAGATTGGATTTGAACAGGGGCTGGGGCAAGTTCAAAGACATTCAGTGCAGAAAAAAAAAAAAAATCTAAAATCACACACCTCCATTCCGCCGCCCCTACTGGCTTGGGAGGGGGGTGTGTATTTTTTTCCATTGTATGTGCCCCTTTCTGATGATCATATGCTGTCCGGAGCGGAGGGAATATTTCTTCAGTTCCTGGCCAGCCGCCTGCCTGTTTTTTTCCTTGCCTTCCCTGGCAGAGTGATCTTTCTCCGCACCCCACCCAGTAGTAGCCTGGGGCCGGAGAGTGAGTCGTGACAGGCTGTGAGGTGGGCGGAGGCAGTGACGGGCAGAGAGTCGCTGATGCCGCCATTACTAGTAAAAAAAATATGTCCCCGGATTTAATTTAAAAAATCTGGTCACCTTAGGTTAAAGAGATTAGAAAATTGATAGACTTGCATAGACTGGAGTGTAAATTGCCATCATCCCTGGATAGATTAAAGATACAGAACCTCAAAATGGGATTTTAAAGGTGATTTTGGAGAAAATAAGAAGGAATTGTATATATATATATAAAAGATATAATTTATTAATACAACAAAAGATCATAAAATTTGCATTCTTATGGAAAACCACAAGAGAAAGTATACATGTACATGCATTGTAAGTATTAGGCCTCGTACACATGATCGGACATATCTGATGAAAACGGTCCGCGGACCATTTCCATCGGATATGTCCGATCGGGAGTTTGATCCGATGGCGTGTACACACCATCGGATCAAATTCCCCGCCGCCGGACGGTGCGGTGACGTGGCGGTGACGTTGACGCCGCCACGTCACCGCACCAGGAAGTTAAACACTTCCGCGCATGCGCCGAATCCATTCGGCGGCGGCGTGGCGGTGGTGGGGGACGACATGTCTGCTGGTAAGTGTACTAACCAGCAGACATGTCGGGCGGACAGATTCCACCGGATAGATTTCAAAGCTTGCTTTGAAATCTGTCGGGTGGAGAAATCTGTCCGCTAGCCCATACACACGAGCGGAGATGTCTGCTGAAACGGTCCATCGGACCGTTTTCAGCGGACATATCCCCTCGTGTGTACGAGGCCTTACACAATGGTTAACAGAAGTGGTAGAATCATACTACAAAAATGTAAACCATCCGTGCAGATTGCCAAAGATGGTGAGTAGTGGAAAAGTCCAACGCTTTTCGAAAAGTGCATAAATTATAATCTTCATTAGGGACTGTTACCACCTCTGAAAATGTAAAATACAATATAATGCATTAGGTACAAAATTACATTGAACCATTTAAAGTGGAGTTCCACCCATTTTTTATGTTTGTCTGTGCTGCATGCCCTAATCTCATAGTGTTCAGAATGGATAATTTGTATTTATTTTGTTGCTTGTAAATACCTTTATTTTGTAGTCCTTCATTACTTCCTCCTCCTTATTAGCCTAGGCTAATAAGCCACAAGGCTATTTGCAAGGGTTTCTGGGATAGGCATCATGTTTCCCAGTAGTCCTTGCAAACCTGACTGAAACCTATTACATTGCTTGTGCAGCACTGAGCATGTGCGAGATATGCAAAGCTGAAATCCAGTAAGTCATACAGTCTGGCTTCATGATGCCCACACTTAAGATGGCCACGGTCTATTTCTAGATTATAAACTAATCCAAATGCTGTAACAACCTAACAAAACGGACCTTGGTTTACAGACTAACTTTACTAGAATACATTAAGCTTGTGTATTACAGGGGTATTTATATTTAAAAAGTGAAATTGTGGGTAGAACTCCCCTTTAAGTACAAGATTAAAGTGGTTGTAAACCCACTGTGACAACTTGCACCTACAGGTAATCCTAGATAAAGTTAAAGGATAACTAAAGGAAACATTTTTTTAGCTAAATAGCTTCCTTTACCTTAATGCAGTGCTGTTTTCATGTTATCATTGTTCGTTTTTGCTTTGAAGTAGCTGTAATACTTCTCTGATCTCTACACTTTCTGGTTGTCTGGCTCCTTATGAAAAAACTCATGGCAGATTTTCACTGTGGTCTAAGCTGTGTGTCTAAAACTCCTTCATTTTAAAAACAAAACACTGCCTTGGATTTGTTTGTTTTTGTTCTGTGTGTCTTCTCTACTTCACAGAAACATGAAACCAGTTTAAATACGAAAGTGAAACTAGGGGCACATTATATGATTGATTTTTATCTATTTTTTTTTTTCATTTTTAAAAGGAATCAGTTAACTTTTATGTCTCTATACCCTGTACACAGTCATTTCAGCAAAAACATTTTTCTCCTTTAGTGACACTTTAAGGAGATATTTTCAGAAAACACTGCACCGATGTCTAGGGTGCAGGCGCACTGAGCGTGCCGGTTTTCTGAAATGCCGATCCCGCGTGCATGGAGTGACGTCATCGCCACTCCGGCCAATCACAGCGCCGGAGCGGTGATACCCAGAAGAAGGTCAGAGGGCACATGGCAGTGGAGCGAGGAGTGCTTCGATCTCAGGTAAGTGACACATAATGAGCTTTTTTCAGGGGGGAGGGGGTTACTTCCTCTTTAACTTTGGCGTATAATAAACACCCATCAATCAAGTCAACAAACTTACATGTCAAATAAATTGATTTGGAGAAAATATTCCTTCAACACCTTCAACATCATCCTGGAAGTTTTTATAAGCCTTTCATCACACAGATTTATTTATGTGAAAAAAAAACTGTCATTCAAAGTGTGACAGCGCAAAAAAATAGGCCTGGGTAGGAAGGGGGTAAATGTGCCCAGCAGGCAAGTGGTTAAACTTTTCATAAGCACATGGAACCAGGAAAGGCAAAATATAAGCAGATTAAATTTCATCTTCAAAAGGCTGTGCCCCACTGCAAATATTCTTATTTCCTGATCCGTCCTGAGGAAGTCCAATCAGGACGTAACTCGTCAGATGAGAGTGTCTATGATTTCATCACGCTAGCTGGAGCTGTGCGGGAATCCAAATCTGTCAAGGCTGCCTACACTGAATAGCAGCTGATCCGAGATACATGTAAACTGAAGGCTGTGTAATCATAGTTATACTTGTGAGTGTTTTCATTCAATTGGGTCTTAAATAAATAAATATACACGGAGAGCGCTATGTATTGCTTTATTTTCTCTGCACGGGTGGCACCGTTAAAATATGCTGAGGAGTGATAAAGCCGCACAGGAAAGAGAAAAGTGAAGTTAGTCCTTATGCCGCGTACACGCGACCGTTTTTTCCGATGGATTTCCGCTCAAGCTGACACACCAAATTCCGATCGTCAAAAACACGGTGACGTACAACACTACGACAAGTCTAGAGAAATGAAGTTCAACGCTTCTGAGTATAATTGAATATAATTCCGTCGAATTGTTTTCGAGCATGCATGTTTTTTCCAAAAGGAATTTTTTCCATCGGAAAAAAAGAGAACATATTGGGCCAGATTCTCAAAAGAGATAGGACGGTGTATCGCAGGAAACACCGTTGTTTTTTCCCCGGGTAGCTATGCGTCTGATTCCTAGAATCATTTACGCATAGATACGGCGAAGATCCGACAGGTGTAAGACACTTACACCGTCGGATCTTAGATGTAATTCCTTCGCTGGCCGCTAGATGGCCTTTACGTTGATTTCTCATTTGCCAATGCAAATGAGCCTAATACGCCGATTCCCGAACGTTTTTACGCCGCCTCGTCGTCATTTATGTCGTTTCCGTAAGCGTAAACCTACCCCTGCTATATGAGGGGTAAGTTTACGAAGGTCCGTCGTATGTCATGTTAAGTATGGCGTCGTCTTTTTCCGTCGGTTACGTCGTTTAACGAAGTCGTTCGCGAATAGGGCATTGCGTAAGTGAAGATCACGTCGTTGTCAGGTCGGTTTCAACAACGTTTTCCGACGTGAGCTGGTGCATGTGCACTGGGCTTTTTTCCCGGCCGGCGCATGCGCAGTTCGATCGACACAGGGGGGCGCTCTTAATTTAAATACAGGCCGCCCCCTTTCATTTACGCGGGGATATGCCAGGCCATTTACACTACACCGCCGCAACTTACGGAGCAAGCGCTTTGAGAATACGGCACTTGCTCATTTAAGTTGCGGCGGCGTAGTGTAAATGGCATACGCTACGCCGACGCAGCCGGTACGTGAATATGGCCCATTCTCTTCCTATGTCTGTCAGAATTTCCGACTGAAAAAGTCCGATGGGGTAAAAAAATTCCGTCATACTTTTTCCAATGGAAATCCCAACCGTGTGTACGCGGCATAAGGCTGTTTAAGCACTGATGACCTCCATTGTCCATTGTCTAAAGAGAAGGGCTCCGTAGAAGAAGAAAACAATTAAATTTGCCCAAGAGGATTGAAAATTGCTGAATATATGAGGACTTTATTATTTTTGCACGCTTGGACTTGACTTTATTACACAAGAGCTTTTGCATTATTTCTGCACACAAGTTTTGTTCATAAAGAATCACATTGCAGATTTTTCAGCACATGGCTTTTCACATACAGGCAGTCTCCGAGTTACGAACATTGGACTTGCGAATCACTCCTACTTACGAAAGGGAGGCGGCATGACGTCTTTGCCATTCTGCGCATTGCGGGGACACTTTTAGGCTGCGTACACACGTTCAGAACGGTCAAACCAAATTGATCGTGTGTACGGCCCATCGGACCGTTGTCCATCGGACTAAAGTTTTAAAACTTGCTTTAAAATCTGTCCGATGGAAACCTGTCTGTCGGACCAAAACGATGGTTAGTACACAAAAGCATCGGACCAAAAATCCGCGCATTCTCAGAATCAGGTGGACTGTGGAATTTGAGATTTTTTTTATATATATATAATACAAATATATACAGTACAGACCAAAAGTTTGGAAACACCTTCTCATTCAAAGGAGTTTTCTTTATTTTCATGACTATGAACATTGTAGAGTCACACTGAAGGCATCAAAACTATGAATTAACACATGTGGAATTATATACATAACAAAAAGTGTGAAACAACTGAAAATATGTCATATTCTAGGTTCTTCAAAGTAGCCACCTTTTGCAGCAGACACATCTCTAGAACAACTGGTAAGAGGAGACTGTGTGAATCCGGCCTTCATGGTAGAATATCTGCTAGGAAACCACTGCTAAAGAAAGGCAACAAGCAGAAGAGACTTGTTTGGGCTAAAGAACACAAGGAATGGACATTAGACCAGTGGAAATCTGTGCTTTGGTCTGATGAGTCCAAATTGGAGATCTTTAGTTCCAACCACTGTGTCTTTGTGCGACGCAGAAAAGGTGAACGGATGGACTCTACATGCCTGGTTCCCACCGTGAAGCATGGAGGAGGAGGTGTGATGGTGTGGGGGTGCTGTGCTGGTGACACTGTTGGGGATTTATACTGAACCAGCATGGCTACCACAGCATCTTGCAGCGGCATGCTATTCCATCCGGTTTGCGTTTAGTTGGACCATCATTTATTTTTCAACAGGACAATGACCCCAAACACACCTCCAGGCAGGGGAAGGGCTATTTGACCAAGAAGGAGAGTGACCTGGCCTCCACAGTCACCGGACCTGAACCCAATCGAGATGGTTTGGGGTGAGCTGGACCGCAGAGTGAAGGCAAAAGGGCCAACAAGTGCTAAGCATCTCTGGGAACTCCTTCAAGACTGTTGGAAGACCATTTCAGGTGACGACCTCTTGAAGCTCCTCAAGAGAATGCCAAGAGTGTGCAAAGCAGTAATCAAAGCAAAATAACCTAGAATATTACATATTTTCAGTTGTTTTCAGTTGTTTCACACTTTTTTTGTTATGTATATAATTCCACGTGTGTTAATTCATAGTTTTGATGCCTTCAGTGTGAATCTACAATTTTCATAGTCATGAAAATAAAGAAAACTCTTTGAATGGGAAGGTGTGTCCAAACTTTTGGTCTGTACTGTATATATATATATATATGCACTGTATATGTGCTTATTTGCACACATTGGGCCAGATTCTCAGAGGTGCTACGACAGAGTATCTCAGATACCCCGTCGTAACAACGTTTTTTTTGCCGGGTATCTATGCGAGTGATTCCTTGAATCACTTTGGCATAGATACACCTGAAGATCCGACAAGTGTAATACAATTACACTTGCGGATCGTAGTTGTAATGACAACTTCGGCCACTAGGTGGCCATTACGTTGTTTTCTCATTTGCCTATGCAAATGAGGCTACTACGCAGATTCCCGAACGCTTTTACGCCGCCCCGTCGTCGCGTACGTCGTTTTGGTCCGCGTAAGGTTACCCCTGCTAATATGAGGGGTAACCTTACGCAGTACCGTCGGGTGCCGTCGGATGCCATGTTAAGCATGGCGTCGGGTCAGCGTCTGCTTTTTCCGTCGCTTACGTCGTTTTACTAACTCGTTCGCGAATAGGGCATTGCGTAGTGACGATCACGTCGTTTTGACGTCGGTCTCAACGACGCTTTCCGACGTGAGCTGGAGCATGCGCACTGGGCTTTTTTCCCGGCCGGCGCATGCGCAGTTCGATCGACGCGGGGGCGCGCTTAATTTAAATACAAGCCGCCCCCTTTGAATTACGCGGCCTTTCGCTGGGCCATTTATACTACGCCTCCGCAAACTACGGAGCAAGTGCATGGAGAATACGGCAGTTGCTCTGTTAAGTTGCGGCGGCGTAGTGTAAATGGCTTACGCTACGCCGCCGGAATTATGTGAGAATCTGGCCTATTGTGTGGTTTTATAACAATCAATATATAAGGATTTAGGGATTGTGTGCATTATTTTTGTTGTAGCAAAAGGAGCACTATACTTGTTTATTCACTGATATTTTATTATATTATAATAAAATACATTTTTGTATATTCTAAATTATATACGAAGTGCATACTATTTTTCCATAGGAACTAAATTGGGAATTAATTTTAAAACAAAATATAGTGACCCTGCATATTTAATCTGTAAATAAATCTCTGCAGCATTGCAACATGTTCTTTTTTGAAAATAATCAGGTTGTTTTTCTTCTTACTCCACAATCTCCTAAGGGAAGATTAATTTTAGTTCTGTGCAGATGTTATGCTACATTAAAGCATTTGCAGGTCATCTATTTACCGTGTAAACAGATATCTTTTTTATTTATTTTTTTATTTTATTTTAGAGACTGCAAAAAATCTGCTAATATTAAAGTAAGGATACATTTTATTTTTTTATTTTTTTCTATTATTACATAATGCTGACCTTAGATTTTAGTTAATGCTGAGCTCCAGGTAGATATAAAGGAAATAAATGAATCTCTTTATTAATGCATACAATTTTTCCGATTATATGCCAGCAGTCTAAGTCCCGGATTCACAAAGCACTTATGCCGACGTATCTCGAGATACGCCACGTAAGTGTAAATATGCGCCGTCGTATCTATGCGCCGTGCCCACAGAACTAAGATACGCCTAAAAACAGACTTTATCCGACCAACGTAACTTTTCTACGCCGGCGTATAGTGGGCGCATAGTTACGCCGGACGCATTTGGCACTCCCATCGATTTTATGCTAATGAGGGAGATACGCCGATTCACGAACGTACTTGCGCCCGGCACATGTTTTAAGCTATTTGCATAATGTTTAAGTCCGGCGTAAATTTATTCCCCAGATTACGTTCACGTCGTAGGGAGTGTTTCGACGTATCTTAGGCAGTTGTTTCTACATGACTGTGAGCATGCGCACTGAGATGCGTCCAAGGTACATTTTAAGTACTTGTCTGAAGCTCAGCCCATTATTTGCATGGGGTCACGCTTCATTTAAATGTATCACGCCCACTTCCACTTACGCTGACTTACGCCTCGGAATATACGCTACGCCGGCGCAGAGTTGGGAGCATTTGTTTTGTGAATTCCGTGCTTCCCTCTCCGCGCTGCGCCGGCGTAGCGTAAAACACATACGCTACGGCGGCATATATATGCGCCAATGTATGTGAATCCGGGCCAAAGTACCCAGATTTGAATTTATATTAGACTTTTATAGTCAAAATACAGAGTTACAGTATATATTAGATTTAAAAAATAACGAAGTCTGTCTAGTTCAACCAATAGAAAAAAAAATGTTAAATAGAAAACTTCCACATACTTACCGTAGTTTATACAGGGGAAGGCAAAAAATAAAAAATAAAATAACAATAAAACTTCCTTCCTGATCCCCTAGGAGTTAATCAGACATTCCCTGAATTAGTGATCCCTGGTGCTATTACTTAAACATGTCAATAAACACAGCAGAGCTCAGACTGATCAATATATTGTGTGTCCATCTTTGCCCCGAAAACAGTACCAATTCACTTAGGTACGAATGCACACAACTGTTGCCATTGTGTAAGATTTTTTTTTTTTTATGCTAAACTGCTTCAGTGACCTCAACCTGTTAGAGCGGAGATCCACCCAATTTTTTTTTTTTTTAAAAAGCCAGAAGCTCTTTAACTGGATGACTGGATACTATTGGCATCTTTCTTGGAGAAGAAGGAAAATGTATATTTTCACACTACAAAGGACTTTTTCTTACCGTGTTTCCCCCGGAAATAAGCCCAGGTCTTATATTAATTTTGTCAATAAAAGACACAGTAGGGTTTATTTTCGGGGTAGGGCTTATATTGCACCCCTTCTGGAAAATCTAGGTCTTATTTTCGGGGAAACACGTATCTAGTTTTGGGTTCACATCTGTGCAAGTGGTGCCACTGCGGGTGGTGGCAAATACCGGCAGCTGCAACCACCCACAACACAAGTGGGACCTGTGGACAGGTGCCATTAATCCCAATGACATGTCGACCACAATGGAAATCGCACCCATACTGGGAACCACAAGTTCCCGTGTCGGCTGCAATTCCAAAAATAGTGCAGGGACTTCTTTCCTGTGTGTTGCGGCGCATGGCAGCCCATTCAAATGCATGGGCTCTCGTGCCCACGCAAAACTGCTGTCCGCACAGCCGCACAGGTGTGAACCAAGAGTTTTTTTAACTTATATTGACCTGTAAAGGTTTTCTTATGCCTTGTACACACGATAGGTTAACCAGAGGACAACAGTCTGATGAACCGTTTTCATCGGTCAAAACCGATCGTGTGTGGGCCCATAGGTTATTTAAACTTTGGTTAAAAAAAAGCCAACTTGCTTTAAATTTAACCGATGGATTCCTAACCGATAGGTCAAAACCGATCGTTAGTAGGCACCACCATCGGTTAAAAATACACGCATGCTCAGAATCAAGTCGGCGCATGCTTGGAAGCATTGAACTTAATCTTTTTCAGCACGTCGTTGTGTTTTACGTCACCACGGTCTTACACGATCGGTTATTTAGACCGTTCTCATTGGATGAATTGATCGTGTGTACGAGGCTTCAGACACTCCTAGTGTGTGCACGTATAAGACTGATGGTTACAATTATTTGTTTGCATATGATTTGTGATATTTCGTCAACTCTTTAAAACGCTCTAGCAGGCGCGAACACACCTTCGAAGGCGCGAGTGCCCGCAGCGGGTCCCCGGAGCCGATGCGAGTGTCCGGCGGGCATCGATTGTGACAGAGCGAGAACCAGGATGTGTGTGTGTAAACACACAAATCCTGGTTCTGTCAGGGGAGAGGAGACAGATTGTGTGTTCCTACTACATAGGAACAGTGATCTGTCTCCTCCTCTAATCAGCCACATTCTCCCACAGTTAGAACATGCAGAGAACACAGTTAACCCCTTGATCGCCCCCTAACGTTAACCCCTTCCCTGCCAGTGACATTTATACAATAATCAGTGGCTATTTTAGCTCTGATCGCTGTATAAATGTCAATGCTCCCAAAAAAAAATTCAAAAGTGTCCGATCTGTACGCCACTATGTGCCAGTCCTGATAAAAATTGCAGAATACCGCCATTACTAGTAAAAAAAAAAAAAAAAATTATAATAAAAATTACATTAATTATCCCCTAATTGGTAGACACTATAACATTTGCGCAAACCAATCCATATACGCTTATTTTTTTCTTACCAGAAATATATAGAAGAGTACATATCCGCCTAAACTGAGGAAGAAATTTGTTTTGTTTATTTAAAATTGGAGGATATTTATTAGAGCAAAAAGTAAAAAATATTTTTATTTGTTTTCAAAATTGTCGCTCTTTTTTTGTTTAACCCCTTAACGCTACATGCGGCGGTCGGAAAACCGCGGGGAGCGATCCGGGATGAGGGCGCGGCTATTCGTTTCTAGCCGCCCGCTCGCGATCGCTCCCCGGAGCTGAAGAACGGGGAGAGCCGTATGTAAACACGGCTTCCCTGTGCTTCACTGTGGCGGCTACACCGATTGAGTGATCCCTTTTATAGGGAGACTCGATCGATGACGTCAGACCTACAACCACACCCCCCTACAGTTGTAAACACACACAGGGAACACACAATTCCTACAGCGCCCCTGTCATTTTCTCAATAAACAATTTAAATGCATTTTTTGCTGTGAAAATGACAATGGTCCCAAAAATGTGTCAAAATTGTCTGAAGTGTCCTCCATAATGTCGCAGTCACGAAAAAAAATCGCTGATCGGCGCCATTAGTAGTAAAAAAAATAATAATAATAAAAATGCAATAAAACTATCCCTTATTTTGTAAACGCTATAAATCGATAAATGCTTATTGCGATTTTTTTTACCAAAAATAGGTAGAAGAATACGTATCGGCCTAAACTGAGGAAAAAAAAATATTTTATATATGTTTTTGGGGGATATTTATTATAGCAAAAAGTAAAAAATATTGCATTTTTTTTAAAATTGTCGCTCTATTTTTGTTTATAGCGCAACAAATAAAAACCGCAGAGGTGATCAAATACCACCAAAAGAAAGCTCTATTTGTGGGGAAAAAAGGACGCCAATTTTGTTTCTTGTAGTTTTTTTCTGTTAATGCACTCTGTAGGTTGTTAATTGATAGAGAGAGAAAGAGAGAGAGAGAGAGAGAGAGAGATATCTGCCCACATATATGTGAGTGGTGCCTGGTGCCGATCAGCCAAGTATGTAGATAGAGGATCGGGGGTCATAGGCACTCACAACAGGGACATGACATGAGAAAAACAAATTAGCTGAACAATTTATTGCTTGTCTGATGTGCAGGCCACTTTTCTCATTAATGCCTATTGTGAGAACCAGCTACAAATGGTTGTCCATTACAGAGGTTGTAAAGGCTAAAGGATGTTCACGTTAACCGCTTCAGCCCCGGGAGATTTTACCCCCTTCCTGACCAGAGCACTTTACAATTTGGCACTGCATTAATTTAACTGACAATTGCGCGGTCATGCGATGTTGTACCTAAACAACATTTGCGTCCTTTTTGTCCCCTATAAATAGAGCTTTCTTTTGGTGGTATTAGATCACTTCTGCGTTTTTTTTTTCTTTAAACAAAAGAACGGTGACATTTAAAAAAAAAAAAAAAAAAACACAATGTGCCAGATCCAGGAAGCATTTACGCCGGCGTGTCTCCAGATACGCCGCCATAATTTCAAATGTGCGCCGTCGCATCTTTGCGCCGATTCACAAAGCGAGATACGCCGAAAAACATGGCTTCAACCGTCCAACGTAACTTGCCTATGCCGGCGTAGCGCGGGCACATAGTTACGCTGGACGCATTCGGCATTCCCATTATAAATATGCAAATGAGTAAGATACGCCAATTCATGACCGTAGATGCGCCCGGCCGCTTCATATGCGCGCTTTGCGTAAGGCTTACGTCCGGCATAAAGTTACCCCTGCTATATGAGGCGCAGCTAATGCAAAGGTATGGGCCAGGGAACGACGTCATCAAATTTTACATCGTTTACGTAGTACGTGAATAGGGCTGGGTATAGGTTACGTTCACACGTCGTAGGCATTGCACGACAACGTCACTTAGGGAATATATGCAACGTGATTCTGAGCATGCGCGTGCATGTCCAGTTCGGCCGGCCATTCATTTGCATGGGGTCACGCTTAATTTAAATAGATGACGCCCACCTCCTTCCTACTTTGAATTAGGCGGGCTTACGCCGGCCAATTTACGCTACGCCGCCGCAACTTACGGAGCAAGTTCTTTGTGAATACAGCACTTGCCTCTCTAAGTTGCGGCGGCGTAGTGTAAAGAAGATACGCTACACCCGCACAAAGATGCGCCCGGGTACGTGAATCTTTTTTTAAAAAAAAAAAATTCCTCAGTTTAGACCGATATGTATTCTTCGACATATTTTTGGTAAAATAAAAAATCTCAATAAGCGAATTTTGATTGGTTTGCGCAAAAGTTATCGCGTCTACAAAATAGGGGATAGAATTATGGCATTTTTATTACTATTATTTTTTTTTTCTAGTAATGGCGGCGATCTGTGATTTATATCGGGACTGTGACATTATGGCGGACACTTCACTTTTGACAAATTTTGGGGATCACTGACAATTTTACAGCAATCAGTGCTATAAAAAGGCACTGTTTGCTGTAAAAATGTCACTGGCAGGGAAGGGGTTAACACTAGGGGGCGATTAAGTGTGTCCTAGGGAGTGGTTCTAACTCTGGGGGGGGGGGACTTACTAAGGGAAATGACAGATCGCTGTTCATACTTTGTATGAACAGACGATCAGTCATTTCTCCCCCTGAAAGAACCTGGGAGCTGTGTGTTTACACATACAGATCCCGGTTCTCATTCTGTCACAAGCAATCGTGGGTGCCCGGCGGTCATCGGCTCCAGGGGCGAGCAGAAGGCACGTGCCCCTAGTAGCCACAGGGCAAAGCGACGCAACATAACGTTGTTTCGTCCAGCCGAACCATGCTGCCGCAGTTAAAACTGCAGCAGCTGGTTGGCAAGTGGTTAATGTATTCTCTGGATTAAAGGAGAAATACAGTTCGTGAGGCTGTGCTTATTCTATGGATCACAGGAGTGCAGTTTGTTCTGCACTCCTGTGACCCGTTTTCAGCAGACACAGAGTCGGTCAAGGTTGGGGCAAGATCCTTTTTTGATAACATTCATCTTGCCATCAATTTTGACCAAATTTCCTGTGCCTTTGTAGCTCACACATCTCCAAAACATCAGCGATCCACCTCCATGTTTCACAGTAGGAATGGTGTACCTTTCATCATAGGCCTTGTTGACTCCATTTCAAATGTAGTGTTTATGGTTGTGGCCAAAAAGCTCAATTTTGGTCTCATGACTCCAAATGACTTTGTGTCAGAAGGTTTGAGGCTTGTCTCTGTGCTGTTTGGAGTATTGTAAGCAGGAAATACTTTGTGGCATTTGTGTAGTAATGACTTTCTTCTTGTGACACAACCATGCAGCCCATCTTTCTTCAAATGCCTCCTTATTGTGCATCTTGAATCAGCCACACCACATGTTATCAGAGTCCTGTATTTCACCTGGAGTTATTTGTGGGTTATTCTTTGCATCCTGAACAATTTTCCTGGCAGTTGTGGCTGAAATTTTAGTTGGTCTACCTGACCGTGGTTTGGTTTTAACAGAACCCCTCATTTTACACTTCTTGATTAGAGTTTGAACACTGCTGATGGTAGTGGTGCAACGGATCATCATTGACCTGAGATCTGTACAGATTAACATCTGCGGATCGGCACACACGTGATCCGCGGATCCGCAGGAGGTTGTGTGAGCTCTGCTGCCTGCATGTTCCCCCACAAGATGCAATGGCGAGGAGATGATTCCCTCCACTCTCTCGGTCTGCTTTCAGCTAGTCTGCCACAAGGCATCCCGAGAGCTCACTGTGAAAGAACGGCGGCATAGCCCAGTACTACCCCGGCACCCTCCGCCCCATTGGGGGAAGGTGTAAAAGCCAGGAGCCACAATACCAACGAGAGCGCATTCCTCCCCCCCCACCGAGCGGAACACCACTGTCACAGCCTGCATGGCTCGCCCGAGAACGAGGAGGAGAACAAGCAGGTGGAGCACGAAGGGACCTGCCTGCAGTGAGAGCAATACACTGGTCGTCCAACCTCCAATTGCTAAATTACCAGCCTGAGAGAAGGCACCCTCCCCTCACATGAGCAGCCGGGTGTTTCCTTACAATACAGCAACCCAGAGTCGATTGTGCCAGACACATCAGAGGGCTCAGGGGTGAGTCACAGTACATGGACATATGTATGAACTCTGGGCCAGATTCTCAAAGAAGTTACGTTGGCGTATCTCGAAATACGCCGCGTAGCTTCTAAGATGCGCCGGCGTATCAATTTTCTGTATTCAGAAAGCAAGATACGCCGGAATTTTGCTTAGATCCGACCGGTGAAAGTCTCTTACGCCGTCGTATCTTAGTTGCATATTTACGCTGGCCGCTAGGTGGCGCTTCCGTCGATTTACACAGCGAAAATGCAAATGAGCTAGATACGCTGATTCACAAATGTACTTGCGCCCGGTCGCATTTTTTTACCGTCGTTTGCGTAAGCGTAAGTCCGGCGTAAAGTTACCCCTGCTATATGAGGCGTACGTAATGTTAAGTATGGACGTCGGGACAGCGTCAAATTTTCCGTCATTTACGTAAAACGTTCACGAATAGGGCTTTGCGTAAGTTACGTTCGAAACCAATGAGTATTTGCGGCGTAATTTTGAGCATGCGCACTGGGATACGTACACGGACGGCGCACGCGCCGTTCGGAAAAAGCGTCAATTACGTGGGGTCACGATTTATTCACATGGATCACGCCCCCTACCTGCCTATTTTGAATTAGGAGCGGTTACGCCGGCCTATTTACGCTACGCCGCCGTAACTTTGGGTGCAACTTCTTTGAAAATACTTAACTTGCGCCCAAAGTTGCGGCTGCGTATCGTAAATACGATACACTACGCCCCGCTCGAAGTTTCACCGACCTACGAGAATCTGGCCCAATGTCTTCAACTTGTGCAAGACTTGCTTTTGCTCCCCCTAGTGGCACTAATGGAATAAGTTTGAAGTGTAAAAGGACTGTAAATTGCCTAAAAGCACAATGAAATGTCAGGGCAAGTCTGTATACATGCATGGACACTGTTATAACTGGCTACATATGATGAAAGGATATTGTGAGAGGATACACTCTCTTAAAGGGGCACCCAAGAGTGATTGATATTGATACATGTATGCCTAGATGAGCTTCCCTGACTGCCCAGTGTTCCGTCATCCCCCTTTTTTTTATTTCTGCCGATCCGAAAAATGATCCGATCCGTGACTCCTGATCCGAGGAACGATCCGAACCGTGAGTTTTTGATCCGTTGCACCCCTAGCTGATGGGCATGCTCAATTCCTTGGATATCTTTTCATATCCCTTTCCTGTTATATACAGTTCAACTACCTTTTCCCGCAGATCCTTTGATAATTATTTTGCTTTCCTCATGACTCAGAATCCAGAAACGTCAGTGCAGCACTGGATGAAAGATGCAAGGGTCTGTCAGGAGTCCAGAAACTCATTGACCCTTTATACACACACACTAATTACAAGCAAACAGATCACAGGTGAGGATGGTTACCTTCAATAGCCATTCAAACCCCTTTGTGTCAACTTGTGCACATGTTATTAGGCCAAAATCACTGGGGTATGTCAATTTTTGATCAGGGTCATTTGGGTCGTTTCTGATGCCATTATGATTTAAAAAGAGTAAACACAGCTAATCGATAATTAACCACTTAAGAACCGGACCAATATGCTGCTAAATGACCCAAGGGTTTTTTACAATTGGGCACTGTGTCGCTTTAACAGACAATTGCGCGGTCGTGCGATGTGGCTCCCAAACAAAATTTGCGTCCTTTTCTTCCCACAAATAGAGCGTTCTTTTGGTGGTATTTGATCGCCTCTGCGATTTTTATTTTTTGCGCTATATACAAAAATAGAGCGACATTTTTGAAAAAAAAAATCTATATTTTTTACTTTTTGTTATAAGAAAAATCAAATAAACTAAATTTTAGTCAAACATTTAGGCCACAATTTATTCAGCCACATGTCTTTAGTAAAAAAAAAAAAAAAATCGCAATAAAAAAAAGCTACCTAGCGGGAACAGCAACACTAATACAGCAATCAGAAAAATGATCGCTTAGTGACGCTGGCAATAGGGAGTGAAAGGGTTAACTAGGGCGGTGATCAAGGGGTTAAAACTTTATTGGGGGGTACGGGGGCTACCCTGGACCTAACACTAACTGCCTGTCACAGTAACTGTCACTAAATGCAGTGATCAGTACATATATGATCACTGCATTCAGTGACACTGTGACGGGGGAGGGGGTGGGGGGGTGATCGCAAGGGGTTAATGTGCCTGCGTGTACTGGTGTCAGTGTAGTGTTGTGCAACATTACTGTGTGATGTCTTCTCTCCTCAGCGGCGGTTGAAAATACCGCTGAGATTACATCACTTCCCCCTTCCTGTGGTTACACAGGCAGAGGAAGTGACACGCGGGGGAGCGCGCGGATTGGCTGGGAGCGATCCGGGGGGGCGGACAAAAATCAACAGCCGCCCCCTCATCCCGGATCGCTCCTGAAGCCTATGGAACCGCTGCATGTATCGGGGGGAGGGGGTCCCGATCGGACCCCCGACCAGGCAGGGACGTACAGGTACGCCAATGTGCCTGTACGTGCCATTCTGCCGACGTATATGTACATGCGGCGGTCCGCAAGTGGTTAAATGGCTTCAGCCAAACACTGAGTAAAAGAAAAGTTTTGGTGTTATCATTTATATTCCCTGAAAAATGGCCAAGAAATCATAAATTCTGCCAGGGTATGTAAACTTATGGGCAGTGCCGATCCTGACCTCCCTGGGGCCCTAAGTAAAATGACATAGCACATTAAAAATGAGAAGTTGGGGGCCCTAACGACAGTGACATGTCACATTAAAGAAAGTTGAGAAGTGGGTGGAGGGGGTGTTCTGCTGTCGGAACTGTCATCTTACATTAAATTGAGAAGCAGGGGGTGCTGACTACTTACCTCTTCTCCCATGCAGCCAATGAGTTTAGAAGCGGGGTGAGGGGGCGAAAATCACTTCTCACCAGGCGGGGCCTCTAGTAATTTGTGGGGCCCTTCGCAGCTTTGCAGGGCCCTAAGCGGCTTGCATAGTGAGCCTATAGGGTGGATCGGCCCTGCTTATGGGCACAATTGTAAATCACAGAAGCGGCCGGACAGAATGTTAAATTGGCAGATCCCACCATTCACATAGTTATATTTTAGCTCTGTGCTCGGGGTCCAGCTCTAACAATCCCCTTTCATGCTGAACATTCTCCCTTCCTACGACCTTGTCTGCTTCTGTTTTCTAGCCGCTCAAACTGAACACGTACCGCGCCGTGTCACCGTCGCCCACAATGAGCGGCTTTACTACAGAAACTGCAATCTCAGCAGTAAAATGTCATCTATCACATCTGACAAGTGATTCCACTTGAACATATCTTCCATCAGAGTTGTATTGTACGGCATGTGAAGAAATAACATTGACGGTTCTCATCCCCCATATCAGACAATGGGACGTGTTCTCTGAATACAATCCGTCGCCGAACGGCAAGTATTAGGCATGCCCTATTTAGCCCGGCACTCTGCTGTTTAAGGCAGGAAACCGGCTCCATGAATATTTCAAGTAGAACTCCGTTCTGAGATATTGCTGAGAAATAAGGCACTGCTGAAACCCCATAGGGCAGTGATGGCGAACATGGGCACTCCAGATGTTTTTGAACTACATTTCCCATGATGCTCAACTGCACTGCAGAGTGCAAAAGCATCGTGGGAAATGTAGTTCCAAAACATCTGGGGTGCCAAGGTTCGCCATCACTGCCATAGGGGGAGCCAAGAGCTACTTCACACCGAGTGCGTTGATCAACACAAAGACGCAAAGAAAACAATTGTTCTCTATGTGCCCTGTTCACACCGTTCAGGTTCATTCCATAAATACGCAGCATGCAACGCAACGTCGCGTCACCACGCACCTTAGGGCATAGTAGCGCACCATTGTGCAAAGAGTTGAATGAAGTGTCATTTTATAACATTTCAATAAAGAGAACTTGGTGTCCCTTAAAGGGTCACTAAAGGATTTTTTTTTTAGCTAAATAGCTTCCTTTACCTTACTGCAGTCCTGTTTTTATGTCCTCATTGTTAGTTTTTGCTTTGATGTTGCTGTAATTCTGCTCTGTTCTGGACACTTCCTGGTTGTCTGTTTCCTTATAACCACAGTGCTGGGAGCTTTCTCACTGTGGTCACTAATCAAGGAGGTGTGATTACTGTGTGTAAACTGAAATTAGATTGGTGCTGAAGGGTTTTAGACAAACCATCACCGCCCTTTATTGGCTCTCTGGCTCTGTACATCAGAGAGACGGGAAATAACAGCAAAAACGAAACTGGAACTGCAGATTGATTATATGATTGATTTTTATTTATTTTTAATAATTTTTAAAAGGAATCAGTTAACTATTATGTCTCTATACCCTGTAAACAGTCATTTCAGCCAAAAATGTTTTTCCTTTAGTGACCCTTTAAGCTTGGTCTTTACATTCAGGGGGCAGGAAGGACTGTCCAATCACGTGACCATTGTATATGGCTGTCACTGTGGTCACATGATCAGGAGACCGCTCTCAGCACATAAACCTCGGCTGCCCATGGGCGCATGGGTGTGGCCCGTGAGCGTCAAAGCCCAGCCTTTTTGCTGGTGCACATATGTGTTAAAGGTAGGGTTGTCCTGATACCACTTTTTTGAGACCGAGTACAACTACCGATACTTTTTTTCCAAGTACTCGCCGATACCGATTACTGATACTTTTTTGTCATGTGGCAGTATTTTTTTTCTTTTTTTACAGTGATTTTTTTTTTTTTTTAGGGGGGGGGGGGGTGGATTGTCAGTGTGTTTGTCAGCATGGAGGGGGGGGGGACAGACAGCATGGAGGGGGGGGGGAGAAGACAGCACCGAGAGGGGGAGAAGACAGCACCGAGAGGGGGAGAAGACAGCACCGAGGGGGGGGAGAAGACAGCACCGAGAGGGGGGAGAAGACAGCACCGAGAGGGGGGAGAAGACAGCACCGAGAGGGGGGAGAAGACAGCACCGAGGGGGGGAGAAGACAGCACCGAGAGGGGGAGAAGACAGCACCGAGAGGGGGGAGAAGACAGCACCGAGAGGGGGGAGAAGACAGCACCGAGAGGGGGGAGAAGACAGCATGGAGGGAGGAAGAATACAGTATCGAGGGGGGGGGAGAAGACAGCTCCGAGGGGGGGAGAAGACAGCACGGAGCATGAAGCACAGAGAGGGGGAAGACAACACGGAGTGGGGCAAAGACAGTACGGAGGGGGGAAGACAGCACAGAAGGGGGAAGACAGCACAGAGGGGGGAAGACAGCACCGAGGGGGGGAGAAGACAGCACCGAGGGGGGGAGAAGACAGCACCGAGGGGGGGAGAAGACAGCACCGAGGGGGGGAGAAGACAGCACCGAGGGGGGGAGAAGACAGCACCGAGGGGGGGAGAAGACAGCACCGAGAGGGGGAGAAGACAGCACCGAGAGGGGGAGAAGACAGCACCGAGAGGGGGAGAAGACAGCACCGAGAGGGGGGAGAAGACAGCACCGAGAGGGGGGAGAAGACAGCACCGAGAGGGCGCAGAAGACAGCACCGAGAGGGCGCCGAAGACAGCACCGAGAGGGGGGAGAAGACAGCACCGAGAGGGGGAGAAGACAGCACCGAGAGGGGGAGAAGACAGCACCGAGAGGGGGAGAAGACAGCACCGAGAGGGGGAGAAGACAGCACCGAGAGGGGGAGAAGACAGCACCGAGAGGGGGAGAAGACAGCACCGAGAGGGGGAGAAGACAGCACCGAGAGGGGGAGAAGACAGCACCGAGAGGGGGAGAAGACAGCACCGAGAGGGGGAGAAGACAGCACCGAGAGGGGGGAGAAGACAGCACCGAGAGGGGGGAGAAGACAGCACCGAGAGGGGGGAGAAGACAGCACCGAGGGGGGGAGAAGACAGCACCGAGGGGGGGAGAAGACAGCACCGAGAGGGGGAGAAGACAGCACCGAGAGGGGGAGAAGACAGCACCGAGAGGGGGAAGACAGCACCGAGAGGGGGAGAAGACAGCACCGAGAGGGGGAGAAGACAGCACCGAGAGGGGGAGAAGACAGCACCGAGAGGGGGGAGAAGACAGCACCGAGAGGGGGGAGAAGACAGCACCGAGAGGGGGGAGAAGACAGCACCGAGAGGGGGGAGAAGACAGCACCGAGAGGGGGGAGAAGACAGCACGAGAGGGGGGAGAAGACAGCACCGAGAGGGGGGAGAAGACAGCACCGAGAGGGGGGAGAAGACAGCACCGAGAGGGGGGAGAAGACAGCATGGAGGGAGGAAGAATACAGTATCGAGGGGGGGGAGAAGACAGCTCCGAGGGGGGGAGAAGACAGCTCCGAGGGGGGGAGAAGACAGCTCCGAGGGGGGGAGAAGACAGCACGGAGCATGAAGCACAGAGAGGGGGAAGACAACACGGAGTGGGGCAAAGACAGTACGGAGGGGGGGAAGACAGCACGGAGGGGGGGAAGACAGCACGGAGGGGGGGAAGACAGCACGGAGGGGGGGAAGACAGCACGGAGGGGGGGACGGAGGGGGGAAGACAGCACGGAGGGGGGGAAGACAGCACGGAGGGGGGGAAGACAGCACGGAGGGGGGGAAGACAGCACGGAGGGGGGGAAGACAGCACGGAGGGGGGGAAGACAGCACGGAGGGGGGGAAGACAGCACAGAGCATGGAGGGGGGGAAGAAAGCACGGAGGGGGACAGTCAGTGGTAATTGGTGTGTCTTTGGGGAGAGTTACAAGCACCGATCACCGCTGTATAACTTTAACCAAAACAGCTGAAAAGGGGGCAGATCAGTGCTTGCAAATCCCCTGCCACACCGATCACCCCGACAGTGCAGGTATCGGGTGAAGCATCGGAGCATTTCCTCCTGGGTACAAGTACTCGGGGAAATGCTTGGTGTCGTACCGATATTAATACTAGTATCGGTATCGGGACATCCCTAGTTAAAAGGTTGGAAAAGTGGATGTAAACCCTCTCCTATACCCAATGAAGTGAACAGACTCAGATGATACACAGAGATGAAACAAATCTCAATACATAAGTTTTACATGTATATCTGCTCTTTTCCCTTTTCTACATCTACATTCTTTAGAAAGTGCAGATCATGTTAGAAATTGTTCTGGATGGGGGAGTTTAGGCTTACACTGTGTTAGAGCTGATTGGAGGAAAGACCCCCCCCCCCCGAATACGCAGAGGAACAAAGGAACATGCTGAGCTGAAGCCTGAATAAACATGCTCTCTGCTTATCTACCTCTAAGCTCTGTCCCCGAGACACATTTTAGCTGTTGTTATCTCCTGTTTCGGAGAACTTGTCAGAAGTGACCCTGCTGATAACAGAGGAACGGAGCAGCAGAAAGAAACAACACTTAGAGATTTGAAGAGAGATAAGTAAACACAGCAGATATATGTGCTTAGGTCAAATTTTAATGAATAGGGTTTACAACCACTTTAAAGAGGTGGTTCACCCTAAATATACTCTCTCCCATGCGATCCAGCATACTGGCGTCAGCGCCAGTATGCTGTTTTTTTTTTAAATCCCCCACTTGCTGCGTAATTATTTTTATTTCTTTCCCCCGTGGTGGATGGCGCCTGTATAGCGCGACACATCTTACGAAAATACCCGATTTAGGACTCGGGTATTGTCGGCGCAATGCGGTGCCTGCGCACAGACCTAGTAGCTGACTGCGCAGTAGCTGACTGCGCAGGCGCCGTATTTCTCTGAGTCCTACGGCTATGGTGCGTCACGCCCTCCGAAAAAAGCCGGAATAGAACGCGGAGAAATACGGCGCCTGCGCAGTCAGCTCCTAGGTCTGTGCGCAGGCGCCGCATTGCGCCGAGAATACCCGAGTCCTAAATCGGGTATTTTCGTAAGATGTGACGGGCTGTATAGGCGCCATCCACCGCGGGGGAAAGATATAAAAATCAAAGATTACACAGTAAGTGGGGGATTTAAAAAAAAAAACAGCATACTGGTGCTGACGCCAGTATGCTGGATCACATGAGAAAGACTATATTTATGGTGAACCTCCGCTTTAAATAGAGTAAACAAGTGCAATGGGCTGTAGCTCCAGGTGACCTTAAAGTGATAACTCAACACCAAGTTCACTATATGGAACACTTATACTTATACCATATACTGTACATGTTGATCATATTCTCCCTTAATCTCCTCTTCATGAGAGAAAAAATTCAGTTCCTCTAATCTTTCCTCATAGCTGAGCTCCTCCATGCCTCTTATCAGTTTGGTTGCCCTTCTCTGCACTTTCTCCAGTTCTCTGATATCCTTTTTAAGAACTGGTGCCCAAAACTGGACTGCATATTCCAGATGAGGTCTTACTAATGATTTGTACAGGGGAGCAAAATGGTATCTCTCTCTCTGGAGTCCATACCTCTCTTAAAGTGGAGGTTCACCCTAATTTTTCACTTAATATGCATAAAACAGCCTTCTATTCACAATACCAAATCCGTGTTTTTTTGTTTGTTTTTTAGTAAAGGCTTAGCCGTTTTCTTCCTATAATTCGGCCCTGTCAATCATAGTACACCGCGGGGGAATGGGCGTGCCTATCGATTTTCCCCCGACGGCGCTATGTCTCCTGGGACTCAGTCCTTACGTCCCCAGGAGACACTCTCTGATCAAATCCCGCGATATTTCGCCGGTTTCTCATCAGCTGCTCAATTCGTTCTGAGCTATCGCTGTGAGAAACCATCTGTTGAGTTGTGTCTTAGCACAACGGGGCGGGTCATTATGACGCCGGCCGTTGCCATGGGAACTGTGAAGTGTTGACGGCGCGGCTCGCCGTCAAAACTGCACATGCGCTGGATAGAGCGGTGAATGCTGGGACGCCAGCATTCACCGTATTCCGGAAGTGGATAGTGCTCGGCTTCAACGTGGCACAGTAAAGATGGAACCTGCCACCTCCACATTATATAAAGTATCCTTTTGTTGAAAAAAACGTTGCTGGCGGCGAAAAGAGTGGTACGCACGGGCTCCTATTCAGACAAGGTAAGAGCGGGAGAATAATAAAAAAAAAAACGGTCGAACCCCCCCCTTTAATACAAGAAAGGACTTTGCTTGCTTTGGAAACTGCAGCTTGGCATTGCATGTTACTATTGAGCTTATGATCTACCAAAACCTCCAGATCCTTCTCCACTACGGATCCCCCCAGGTTTACTCCCCCTAGTATGTATGAAGCTGGGTTCACAATTTGCAATAGCAGGAGATTTTGATCAGCTCTCTATGAAGTTGCTGTGGCTCCGGTGCAAATTTGCACAGGAGCCCTGTGCATCTTTTGGTCTGTTTCAGGTCCGAATTGAGCCAAAAATTCGGGCTAAATTCAGACCTGAAACAGGAAACCGGGATGCACCAGACCCCTGCTGTGAGCCACATGTGAAGATAGTGTGAACCCAGCCTTAAAGAGAAGTATAGGTTTGGCTTTCTTTTTAAATCATACTTACCGAGGTGGATGCAGCGTCGGCCGATGCTGCATCTGACCCCCGGCGCCTCCACACTAAGAATTGAGCGATCAAACATTGCTGACTATCGGTCACTGGCTCTCTGCTCTGCCCCCTCCTGGCTCAGTGGAGCGCTGAGCTGTGAAAGGGGTGGGAGTGGCCGGCTCAGGCTCTCAGCAGCCTGCTGAGAGGGGTGCCGGTCAATGCATGGGCAGATCCTAACCATATGGTCGCAAACCTTCCCGAGCCTTGGATCGGCTCTGTGACATCAGCTAAAAAATGAGACGTACAGCCAAAGATCGTTTGGATCACAGGAGTGTAGATTGCTTTGCACTCCTGTGATCCAAACGATCTTTGGCTGTACGTCTCATTTTAACCTCATTTATTACATAGTCGCCCAATAATACAGAGCATTGAGGTCGGCTTGTAAATTGGAGACGTCCTGTAAGGACGTTATTCCACTGCATAGCTTGGTGTCATCTGCAAAGACTAAAATTAGGGTTGTCCCGATGCCTCTTTTTTAGGACCGAGTACAAGTACCGATACTTTTTTTCAAGTAGTCGCCGATACCGAATACCGATACTTTTTTAAAATGTGTCCCCAAATGCAGCCATGTCCCCCCACAGATGCAGCCATGTCCCCCCACACATATTGCAGCCATGTCTCCCCCACATATGCAGCCATGTCCCCCACAGATGCAGCCATGCATGTCCCCCACATATTGCAGCCATGTATGTCCCCTACATATTGCAGCCATGTATGTCCCCCACATATTGCAGCCATGTATGTCCCCCACATATTGCAGCCATGTATGTCCCCCATATTGCAGCCATGTATGTCCCCCACATATTGCAGCCATGTCATGTCCCCCATATTGCAGCCATGTATGTCCCCCACATATTGCAGCCATGTCATGTCCCCCACATATTGCAGCCATGTATGTCCCCCATACCTGATATGATGCCGCCGCATACCGCCGCGGTAATCCCCCTGCATTACAAGCTTTCGTTTGTATTGTAATGCCTGCCACGCCATGTATAGACACTCCCCTTCTCGGGATTGGACGGATACATCCAATCCCGAGCAAGGGGGAGTGTCTATACATGGCGAGGCGGGCATTACAAGTATACAAACGAATACTTGTAATGCGCGCTCTATTGCACGGAGATTAACGCGGCGGTGGCGGCGGGGGAAGTATTCTATTTAGGTATCGGGGGTATTTGCGTGAGCAAATACTCGGTATCGGTCCCGATACCGATACTAGTATCGATATCGGGACAACCCTAACTAAAAAGGTACTTATAATCGCAGCCACAATATCATTTACACAGATGTTAAAAACCGTATCTGAAATGCGCACAAATTTGCATTTGATCTTGAAAATAACGGGCCAGATCCACGTACCTTGGCGTATATTTGTGCGGGATCTTGTTTACGCTACGCTGCCGCAACTTAGAGAGGCAAGTGCCGTATTCACAAAGCACTTGCGTCCTAAGTTACGGTGGCGAAGCGTAAATGGGCCGGCGTAAGCCCGCCTAATTCAAATGTGTTTGATGTGGGCGTGTTTTATTGAAATTAAGTTTGACCTCACGTAAATTACGTTTTTTAACAACGGCGCATGCGCCGTCTGTGACGTATACCAGTGCGCATGCTCCAAATTACGCCACTGAGACTCATTGGTTTCGACGTGAACGTAATTTACGCCCAGCCCCATTCACGGATGAGTTACGCAAACGACGTAAACCGTGAAACATTTGACGCAGTCCTGATGTCCATACTTAACATTGGCTGCGCTATCTTTTTGGTGGTTTATCTTTCCCCCGTGAAAACGCCTTACGTAAACGGCATATCTTTACTGCGACGGCCGGGTGTACGGTCGTGAATCGGCGTATCTAGCTCATTTGCATATTTAACGCGAAAATATACGGGAGCGCCCCTAGCGGCCAGCGTAAATATGCAAACAAGATACGACGGCGTAAGACTTACGCTTGTCGTATCTTGGAAAGATTTAGGCGTAACTGCCTCTCAGAATCGCCGTAAAGATGCGCCGGCGGAGATTTGAAATTACGGCGGCGTATCTGGTAAAAGTTTTGTGGATCTGGCCCCAAATAGTTAAAAATAAATAATAATGCTCCATAATTTTACCTCACGTATCTTGCACGTAAAGCCATTTGGCTGTCCCTCAGCCACGATCACAAGGAGGTAGAAAGTCAATGAGTCGCCGCAATGCTTAAAGTCAGGGGTGGGGGAGGGGGGACGACGACTGAAGGCTGCCGTGGAAGCGGAGAGACAAATGATGTTGTCAAAATAAATATCGACTCCATTAATATTTCGTAGCTGCAATGAATTTTTTAAAGACAGGTGCCCGGGCAACATTGTACACATTTTCAGATCACTTATGCCCCATACACACGATCGTTTTTAGGCATGAAAAAAAAACTACGTTTAAAAACGTAATTTAAAATGATCGTGTGTGGGCTTCACATCGGTTTTCATCTTCTGAAAAACGACAAAAAAAAATAAAATTTGAGCATGCCGCATTTTTTAACGTCGTTTTAAAAAAATTCGTTTTTTTGGGTTGTAAAAAATGATCGCGTGTGGGCAAAAACGACGTTAAAAACAACGTTTTAAACCCGCGCATGCTCAGAAGCAAGTTAGGAGATGGGAGCTTGAATGGAACTTCCCCTTTAGAGTGCCGTCGTACGTTTTGTACCTCACTGCGCTCTGCTCATCATTTTTTTTTAAAACGATGGTGTGTGGGCAACGTCGTTTTTAATGATGAAGTTGGAAAAACTTAGTTTTTTCTACATGCTGAAAAACAATCGTGTGTACGCGGCATGGGGATCAAACCAACATTTCCAGGTAAAGTGTGTCACAATAACGCATATTATGTGCGCTGGCACGCTGCGGCGCCTTTAATTTTGGATGGCACCCCACCAAGGCGTTTTCAGGCGTAAAGATAAACCACCAAAAAGATGGCGCAGCCATTGTTAAGTATAGACGTCAGGACCGCGTCAAATTTTTCACGTTTTACGTTGTTTGCGTAACTCGTCTGTGAATGGGGCTGGCCGTAAATTATGTTCACGTCGAAACCAATGAGTCTCAGCGGCGTAATTTGGAGCATGCGCACTGGTATACGTCCACGGACGGCGCATGGGCCATTAGTAAAAAACGTCATTTACGTGGGGTGTGAACAATGGTGCATGTCTGCTTTTTGGATGTTTTGGTGCACTGCCTTCTCATGCATTTAAATGCGCCGCCGCTATGCATGTTAACATGCAAGAAAAAGAAAATCCTGGGATTACGCCTGTGTATTATGCCCTGAGCATAGCGGGAACATGCAGGTTTCTCCCACCCAAAAAATGATCTGCGTTGTCCAATGCTTGGGGGTGCCATTAGGAAATAATAGCACCCCCGCACATCTGCCTAAAGAGTAGCGCGTTTTGCCTGCGGGTGTGGGAACGCATACAATTTACACTCACTCTCAACTGCGTACCTACACTAAATCCCATATAATAAAAATTAGAATATGTACCGAGACTAAATCTTGTACAGTGGATATAAATAGTCTACACACCCCTGTTAAAATGGCAGGTTTTTGTGATGTAAAAAAATGAGATAATACATAGAAGACTACGTATCGGCCTAAACTGAGGAAAAAATAAATTTTATATATATTTGGGATTTTGGAAAATGAAGTTTGAAAAACGTTGTTTTGTTTTCGTCACCAAATGGTCCGGGTGGTTAAAAGGTGGAAAAAGCTCTGAAATTATTTATCTTTGTCTCATTTATTTTACATCACAGAAACCTGACATTGTAACAGGGGTGTGTAGACTTTTTATATCCACTGTATAATAAAAATAATAGCGTGTTGAAGTATTGAACCAAGAGACAGCCCGGCACCTAGCATTTTTTAGAAGGTAACCACACTAATGCCCGGTACACACGATCCGATTATCGGACGAATGATCGTCCGTTTTTTTTTTTGTATGCTAATCTCACGTCAAATATGATGAGTTTACTAAAGTCACGAAAATTCTCGTACGGCAGAATAAAAAAAAATCGGAAGTGATGTCATGTGTTGTAATGCATTTGTATTGCATTTTCGAACGACAGCTTTACTGATTAACCACTTAACCACTTAAGACCCGGACCAAAATGCAGGTAAAGGACCTTGCCCCTTTTTGCGATTCGGCACTGCTTCGTTTTAACTGACAATTGCGCGGTCGTGCGACGTGGCTCCCAAACAAAATTGGCGTCCTTTTTTTCCCACAAATAGAGCTTTCTTTTGGTGGTATTTGATCACCTCTGCGGTTTTTATTTTTTGCGCTATTAACAAAAATAGAGCGACAATTTAAAAAAAAATTCAATATTTTTTACTTTTTGCTATAATAAATATCCCCCAAAAATATATAAAAAAACATTTTTTTTCCTCAGTTTAGGCCGATACGTATTCTTCTATGTATTTTTGGTAAAAAAAATCGCAATAAGCGCTTATCGGTCGGTTTTCGCAAAATGTATAGCGTTTACAAAATAAGGGATAGTTTTATTGCATTTTTATAATTTTTTTATTTTTTACTACTAATTACGGCGATCAGCGATTTTTTTCGTGACTGCGACAATATGGCGGACACTTCGGACAATTTTGACACATTTTTGGGACAATTGTCATTTTCACAGCAAAAAATGCATTTAAATTGCATTGTTTACTGTGGAAATGACAGCTGCAGTTTGGGAGTTAACCACAGGTGGCGCTGTAGGGGATGTGTGACCTCATGTGTTTGTTTACAACTGTAGGGGGGTGTGGCTGTAAGTGTGACGTTGTCGATCGCGTCCCCCTATTACAGGGATGACGCGATCGATGCTGCGGTCACAGAGAAGCACGGGGAAGCCGTGTGTACACACGGCTCTCCCCGTTCTTCCGCTCCAGGGACGGATCGCCGCACTCCAGCGGCGATCGGGTCCGCGAATCCCGCGGTCCTGGTGCCATTCTGCCGACGTAAATGTGCAGTAGGCGGTCCTTAAGTGGTTAAGGACCGCCTACTGCACATTTACGTTAGCAGAATGGCACGGCTGGGCACATCAACGTATATATACGTTGGTTCTAGTACCCAGCCGTGGGTTACGTGTGCGCGCCCGCGGCGCGCTCCCGTGACCCGGTCCGAAGCTCCGGGACTCGCGGACCCGATCACCGCTGGAGTGCGGCGATCGGTCCCCGGAGCTGAAGAATGGGGAAAGACGTGTGTAAACACGGCTTCCCCGTGCTTCACTGTGGCCGCAGCATCGATCGCGTCATCCCTGTTATAGGGGGACGTGATCTATGACGTCACACCTACAGCCAGACCCCCCTACAGTTGTAAACACACACAGGGAACACACAAATCCTACAGCGCCCCCTTGTGGTTAACTGCCAAACTGCAACTGTCATTTTCACAGTAAACAATGCAATTTAAATGCATTTTTTGCTGTGAAAATGACAATTGTCCCAAAAATGTGTCAAAATTGTCCGAAGTGTCCGCCATAATGTCGCAATCACGAAAAAAATCGCTGATCGCCGCCATTAGTAGTAAAAAAAATTTTTTTTTATAAAAATGCAATAAAACTATCCCTTATTTTGTAAACGCTATAAATTTTACGACAACCAACCGATAAACACTTATTGCAATTTTTTTTACCAAAAATATGTAGAAGAATACGTATCGGCCTAAACTGAGGAAAAAAAAATTATATATATTTTGGGGGGATATTTATTATAGCAAAAAGTAAAAAATATTGATTTTTTTTCAAAATTGTCGCTCTTTTTTTGTTTATAGCGCAAAAAATAAAAACCGCAGAGGTAATCAAATACCAATAAAAGAAAGCTCTATTTGTGGGGAAAAAAGGACGCCAATTTTGTTTGGGAGCCACGTCGCACGACCGCGCAATTGTCATTTAAAACGATGCAGTGCCGAATCGCAAAAAGGGGCAAGGTCCTTTACCTGCATTTTGGTCCGGGTCTTAAGTGGTTAAACGAAAATCGTACGATCTGGCATAGAAGTATAAAATCGGATGAACTGTCCTGATCGGCTCTCGGAAGCTCTGTACTAACGTTCCGATTATCGTCCGATCGTTTCGAAAGCGGCATTTTCCGTACGATTTTCGGATCGTGTGTACGGGGCTTAACCATACCCCCCAATATTTCTCTTGGTATGAGTTTCCCTTAGAAATGACATTTCTTGATTGGTAATTGAATGTGGGTTTTTATCGTTGACTCTTCATGATTCACTCTGCCATGAAATATATGCATTAGTCGGTGCTTTCCTATAACCACTAATGGTTTAATCAGCTGTATAATGGAGCGACAGTAAGAGCGTGTATTATGTTTTATCAGAGAGAGCACAATGCATCAAGAATTTCATTCAGCTGAGTGTTCAATCTCATTCACAAAATTGGAAGGGAATTACCAGTCACTGCAAGGAGCGATGATCGTTTTTCCACAAATGTTTTTCAATGCTACAAACATATGTTTTCTAAGGTAAACTTCCCTGGCGCATTTATAAAAATGTATATATATATATATATAAGGACTGTTACTGATCAAAATTTTTGTGTTCGATTAATCGCTTTTTTTTTTTATCGATTAATCGACTAGTTTCGATTAATTTTAACGCACATACAGATCCAACTACTTTTAGCTGATCTCCTTGCAGGCTGATTCCCAGTGCAGCTCCAACCACTGGAAAAATGGATAGCAGGATACAAAAAACACACAAAGGCAGCGCTCGATGGGAATAGCATTAAAACTTGTATAGTCTTCAAGTAGGTAACAAAATAAATATTGCACTGGAGATAAAATCAATGTAGCTACATAAACTGTAAAAATGGTGCGAGTAATACCAAACGGTAGCAAAAGCAGTCATAAAAACATGTAGCTAAGTATGATACTGGTATAAAAATGTGTACAATGATACCACTGCTGAATCCAGATGAGGAGAGGTTAACATCAATCCGTCGGCATGTAGATGTCCCATGAAGGGAACTATCACAACTCCCAGTGGATGACTGTAGAATCCCAGGTTGATAGAGGGAAGTGTAACAGCTCTTGTGTGTGACAGATAGTAAGGTCCCGCCGGTATGCAGATATGAAGGCACAGCAAAGGAGCCCTTCAGATGGACACGGCAAGCCCCGCCGGTGTCCGTGACATTACTGGATCTCTGACAGAACTCCCCTGAAGGCCCAGAAGCCGGCGGAGAGGTGAGTACAAATCAAAAGAATTTTAACCAATCAAAAATACTGCACTACGGCCACTAGATGGGGCTGATTGTCATAGTCAATAAGTATGCTCCATAGCTCCATCTACAGCACAGAGTTAATTTGCATGCAGTATCGATAGGCAAACAGTTATGCATTTTTTTTTATAACTATATACAGTGGAACCCTGGACTACGAGAATAATCCGTTCCTGGGAGAATGCTTGTAATCCAAAGCACTCTGACTCTTCGGTTTCGGGTACATGCCCATTCAGCTTCGCTCGCATGTTCTTCTGCCTTGGCTTAAGTACCGAACAGCCGCGTGCCTGTTTATCTCCTTGCCTTCCCTGGTGGAGTGATCTTCCTCCGCTCCCCACCCAGTGGTAGCCAGGGCCTGGAGAGTAATTACACACGACCAAGCTTCTCGGCAGAATCCAGCGAGAAGCTCGCTGGGATCCATATTCTGCAGAGAAGCTCGATCGTGTGTACGTTTTCGCCGAGCAAACTGTCGAGCGAGGCGTCGAGCCAAAATAGAGAGCAGGTTCTCTATTTCCTCGATGGGCCATCGGGACTAATGGCTCGACGCCTTCTTCGACAGCCTGGTCAACGAACTCGACGGCCGGCCGAGAACCTCGTCAGGCGGAACGATGGTTTAGCCCGACGAGGTTCTCGTACATGTGTACGGGGCCTAAGACTTGACAGGCTGTGAGGCGGTCAGCTGCAGCGATGGGCAGAGAGTCGCTGATTGCCGCCATTACTGGGGGAAAAAAAATCTGGTCATCTTACTGTAAGGGGCCCTGGGCACCATCAAGCCCCTTACAGGTGTAATGCAAAAAGAAATAAAAATGTATTTAATAAAAAAACGCAAGGGGGGTCAGCTGGGCCTGTAAGGGGCCCTGGCTGGGGACCATTGGGCCCCTTATGCCGCGTACACACGGTCGTTTTTTGCGATGAAAAAAAACGACGTTTTCTGTGAAGTAAAAAACGACGTTTTTGAAACGTCACTTTTCAAAGACAATTTTGCATACACACCATCGTTTTTTCACAAAAAGCGAGGTTACGTTCACCACTCTTTTCCATTGAAGCTCGCTTCATAACTAGCTTCTGGGCATGCGTGGGTTGAAAAACGTCGTTTTGAACGACGTTTTTGCTACACACGGTGACTTTTTGTGAAACAAAAAACGACGTTTTGAAAAACGACACAAAAAATTCAAACATGTTGGAATTTTTTTTTGGTCGTTTTTTTGAAGACAAAAAACGACGTTTTGCCCACACACGATCAATTTAAATGACGTTTTAAAAAACGTCGTTTTTTTTCATCGCAAAAAACGACCGTGTGTACGCGGCATTACAGGTGTAATGCAAAAAAAAAATATTACAAATTAAAAAAAAAAAAACGGGAGGGGGGCCAGCCAGGATCATCGGGCCCCTTACAGGTGTAATGCCCTGATGGCGGCCCTGCCAGCAAATACGGTACCTCCACATCCCCTTATAGAAACATCGTGCTTGGTTTCCAAGTCAACACTCACAAGCCAAGTTAGGATTTTTTACATACAGCCAGGGCCGCCATCGTGGGGGTACAGGCATTACACCTGTAAGGGGTCCGGAGGTCCCCAGGGGCCCGGAGGCCCCCAGGGCCCCAGATGGCAACCCCTTCTTTTTTTATTTATTTTTTATAAAAATATTTATTTTTTAATATATTTTTCTTTTATTTTTTATTAAAGGGCCATTTTTTTTCTTTTATTACTTTTTAGGGGTCCGGAGGTCCCCAGGGCCCCAGATGGCAACCCCCTCTTTTATTTTTTATAAAAATATATATATTTTTAATATATTTTTATTTTATTTTTTATTAAAGGGCCAATTTTTTTTCTTTTAATATTTTTTAGAGGTCCAGAGGTCCCCAAGGGCCCGGAGGCCCCCAGGGCCCCAGATGGCAACCCCCTCTTTTTAAAATTTATTTTTGATTAAAAAAAAATATTTTTTAATATATTTTTATTTTATTTTTTAAAGGGCCAGAGGTCCTTTTTTTCTCTCTTTTTTCTTTTTATTAAAGGGCCCAGAGGTCCCCAGGGCCACGGATGGCTACTCCCTTTTTTTATATTTATTTTTCTTTACATCTTTTTTTGTAAAGGCCCCCCCCGCTTCTTAATTTGCAGCAGCCCCCCCTCGCTTCTCAATTTCAGACGGCAGCACCCCCCCCCCCGGTTCTCCAGGGGGCCCATGCCTGAAGCTGTGTAAGGGGCCCCATAATTCCTGATGGCGGCCCTGCATACAGCGCTCATATTGTGAAATGCTCGTTAAACGCGTTACTCGCAATCCGAGATTCCACTGTACTAGCGTGGACGGGCCCTAAGGGTCGGGATCAATGGGCTTTCAGGCTCGTGTTGATGGCATCAGTTTGCTAAGCTTCTGAGCTCATTCAGAATTCACTGACAGGTGTGGGTTTTGTATTACCCAAGACTTGTACAGGAATGCTAAACCCGCTTGAAGTGAACAAATGCCGGCGACACAAGAACCTATAACATTATAACCTTCGCAGATCGCATTTCCAATTCTCACACCTGATCTGGTAACTCACACTGGCCATTCAGTATAATTAAGATCAGCCAGTAAAGAGACAGATTCCATGATGCTTCAATGGGGTCACTGCTCTTCTATACTAAGGGGCCAGTCACACCAGATGGAGCAGAAAAGGCCCTACTTGCAACAAATGTTAATGCACCGTAATACGAATAAATGCAGGTGTCAAAACATCCCAAAAAAGTTTCCATTACAAATAAAGAGACGTTTTAAAAAGTATAAAATCACATTTTAAAGAGGTTGTAAAGGGTGAAGGTGTTTTACCTTCATGCATTCTATGTGACATCAGCGGGCTAGCATGCACCGGTGGATGACATCACGGGGGGGGAGGTGCCACCAGATGACGTCGCCAGGTGGCTCCACCTCTTAGCTATTTAAGAACTGTCAGATGGCGGAGCAGGCAAACAGACGAGAACCTTCGGTGCGAGCAGAGTCTTTTTTTTTTCCGGGTCCGGCAGTGCATCAGGCGTTGTGATTGATGATGGATCTACATCGGGGGATATTGTTTTTATTTTATTTTTAATAGAGGAATTGTCAAAAACTGGTGTAGTGTCTTTATTCAGTTTTTACACTTTTTCTGTGAATGGTAGGATACTCATTCACATGGGGGGGGGGAGGGGGGGTCTGGGTGCCCAATAAGCCCCCTGCCATCAGATTTCAATAAGCCCCCCACCTCATCTGGCCAGGGTTGTGGGGAAGAGGCCCTTGTCCCCATCAACATGAGAATAAGGTGTTTTGGGGCAGGCAGGCCAAAACACCCTCCTCCATGTTGAGGGCATGTGGCCTGGCATGGTTTGTGCAGGGGTCGTTCGTTCATCACCTCTCTTTCCTGACCTGTTAGGCTGCATGCTTGGATAAGGGTCTGGTATGTTTTTTTGGGGGGGGGGCCCACGTCACTGTGTCTTATTTTATTTTGGCCGTTCGCTCATCACCTCTCTTTCCTAAACTGTTAGGCTGCATGCTCAGATAAGAGACTGGTCTTTTTTTTTGGGGGGGGGCCCAGGCCACTTTTTTTTTTTTTTGCTGTGGTATGCCATTTTCATGCCTTTGTTTTTATTGTAGGCAATGCTTGATTTTACATGCAGCTGTCAGCGGGGAAGCCTATGGGGGGGGGGGGGGGGGCGCTCGCTCGTCACCTCTCTTTCCAAACCTGCTGGGCTGCTTGCTCGGATAAGGGTCTGGTATGTTTTTTAGGGGGGGACCCCACGTCACTATGTTTTTTTATTTTATTTTGGCGTGGTATGGATTGGGGGGGGGGGGGGACCCTGCGCTGTTTTTATGCCGATTTTTTTTTTTATTGTGGACAATGTTTGTCTTTACATGCAGCTGCCAGCGGGGAAGCCTGCTGACAGCTGGTGACTCATCATTTGTTACATAGTAGGTGAGGTTGAAAAAAGACACAAGTCATCAAGTCCAACCTATGTGTGTGATTATATGTCAGAATTACCTTGTATATCCCTGTATGTTGTGGTCATTCAGGTGCTTATCTAATAGTTTTTTGAAACTATCAATGCCCCAGCTGAGACCACCGCCTGTGGAAGGGAATTCTACATCCTTGCCGCTCTTACAATAAAGAACCCTCTACGTAGTTTAAGGTTATACCTCTTTTCTTCTCATTTTAATAAGCGGTCATGTGTCTTGTTAAACTCCCTTCAGCGAAAACGTTTTTTCCCTATTGTGGGGTCACCAGTACAGGATTTGTAAATTGAAATCATATCCCCTCTCAAGCATCTCTTCTCCAGAGAGAATAAGTTCAGTGCTCACAACCTTTCCTCATAACTAATATCCTCCAGACCCTTTATTAGCTTTGTTGCCCTTCTTTGTACACGCTCCATTTCCAGTACATTCTTCCTGAGGACTGGTGCCCAGAACTGGACAGCATACTCCAGGTGCGACTGGACCAGAGTGTTGTAGAGCAGAAGAATTATCATTTTATCTCTGGAATTGATCCCCTTTTTAATGCCAATATTCTGTTTGCTTTGTTAGCAGCAGCTTGGCATTGCTGAGCCTATCATCTGCTAGGATTGTTAATGATCAGCTTTCCTTAACCCCTTCCATACAGGGCATTTTCACCCCCTTCCTGCCCAGACCAATTTTTAGTTTTCAGCGCTGTTGCACTTTGAATGACAATTGCGCGGTCAGGCAATACTGTACCCAAATTAAATCATTATGTTTTTTTCCCCACACAAATAGAGCTTTCGTTTGGTGGTATTTGATCATCTCTGCGGTTTTTATTTTTTGCGCTATAAACAAAAGAAGAGCGACAATTTTAAAAAAAACACAATATTTTTTCCTTTTTATTTAATACATCTCACAATATTTTTTTTTAAAAAAAACTTTTTTTTCCCCTCAGTTTAGACCGATACGTATTTTACGTATTTTTGGTAAAAAAAAAAACGCAATAATCGTAAATTGATTGGTTTGCGCAAAAGTTATAGCGTCTACAAAATAGGTGATAGATTTATGGCATTTTTATTTAATTTTTTTTACTAGTAATGGCGGCGATCTGCGTTTTTTTTTTTTTTGTGACCGTGACGTTGCGGCGGACATATCGGACACTTTTGACACGTTTTTGGGACCGTTCACATTTACACAGCGATTATTGCTATAAAACTGCACTAATTACTGTGTAAATGTGACTGGCAGGGAAGGGGTTAACACTAGGGGGCGCTGAAGGGGTTAAAATGTGTCCTAAAAGTATGTTCTAACTGTAGGGGGAGGGGGACTCACAGGGGGAGGAGATCGATGTGTGTTCCTCTGTACTGGGAACACACATCAGTCTCCTCACCGCTGACAGGAGGTGGATCTGTGTGTTTACACACACAGATCCACACTCCTGCCGTGATTTCCGGAAATCGCGGGTGCCCGGCGGCAATCACGGCCGTCGGGCACGCGCGCGGGATCGCGGGTGGTGCCGCGGGCGCGCGCGCGCTAGAACGCCGTGAAGACAGGACGTTGTGCAACGTCCTGTCTCATCGGCAAGGGGATCACCATGACGTGATTCCCCTATACGGCGGTAGGGAAGGGGTTAACAATCAGCTACACACAGTTTGTTAAAGAGAAAACCAAACAAACCGCAAAATGCATATACCAAAAACGCACCTGAAAACCGCATCAACTGCAACCGCATAGATGTGAATCTAGGGTAAAGGGGAGTGTTAATAAAAATGCTCCCAATGCCTCACTGTTCTTTGAGAAATACCCAATACAATCTTGAATTACGAGCATAATCCATTCCAAAAGAATGCTCGTAATCCAAAGCACTCGCATATCAAAGCGAGTTTCCCCATGGCATGCAATACCACATGTGGCCAGAGGTGGGGGCGCGCCAGAGAGCCTCAGGAATACTCGGAAAGGCTCGGGGACAGCTCGGCTGAACTCGGAAAACCTCTGGAACTGACCATTTCCGAACGGCTCCGGTGCCCCCACCCACCTATGGCCAAATGCGGTACTGCACCCCACTGTAACTTGAATCCTCCTTGTCTTGCGAGACAACACTCGTAAAAAAAAAAAATGCTTGTATTGCGAAACGCTCATTAACCACATTACTCATTTCACTGTACTTCTGGGTTTGGTGAAGGATATGACCTTCTCCCCTTCCTACCAAGTTGCTTGGGCCTGTGCGGCTCAACCACCTTTGGTAAAATACAATATACAGTGGAACCTCGGATTGCGAGTAAAGCGGTTAACGAGCATTTCGCAATATGAGTTTCATGGATATGCAATAAAGTCTGGCAGCTTACCTGTCTCCATGTGTTCATTAGAGGCCTGACTCTCTTCCTGGCTGTCTTTTATCACCTTCCTCCCTGTATGGCTCCACCCCAGGCCATCCCAGGAAGCCTATATTAACCACTGCACTGCTAGTCTGCTTGGCTGTTCAACCTTTGTTTGTAGCTTGAGTTCCTGTCTGCTGTGTGCTAAGTTTACCTTCCTGTGATTTTGGCTCGTATCTGACCACCCCTGCTTGCCGGTTTCCCTGACCTTTTGGCTGTCCCTCGGTTACCCTTGTCTGCCTGTTGGCCTGACTTTGGCTTACCCATCCCTATCGCTTGTCCTGGTTGCTGCTTCCCCTCTCTCCCTGCGGAGCGTGACTTAGGGCTCTTTCACACCAGCGGACGAACGGTCCGCTTTTTCTAAGTCCGTAATCACCCGCCTCCGTCTGGATCTGGTTTTCCAGACGGAAGAAAACCCTATTTTTCTTCCGTCTGGTGGAACGGATCGGATGAATATGGACACACGGTCTGTATTCATCCGATTCCCCATAAGGGAGAGCGGAGAAGAGACAGGGCGGTCCCTGTACAGTGTGCGGGGACCGCCCTGTCAGCCGCCAGCTCAGCTGGGATTTTACGGAGAATCCCCGCTGAGCAAACAGGCTAACAGGGCGGGTCCATTACGGATCCGCTCTGTGTGAAAGAGCCCTTAGGGGACCCCAGGGGTCGCGACCTGGATCCAGCTGCAGCGAAGGCCATCCTCACCACCAGAGGCTCTGGTGAACACCAAGCTGGGTCTTAGACTCCACGCCCTGGGGAATCTTGGGCTCACGCTTCCTCTCGTTCGCAGAAGTCGGCTAAAGGGTTTACTACCCCGTGGTGCATCCCTGACCCTAACGGGGTGCACTTGTCACCTGGCCACAGGCGACCTGACAACAAGCACTGTATTTAAAAAAAATCCTAACTCGGTTTGCAAGTGTTGTATCGCAAAACCAGCACGATTCCGGCCAAAGTGGTGTGCAGTACCGCATTTGGCATGAGGTGGGGGGGCGCCAGAGCTGAATGGTGCCTATCACAGCTGATCTGCGCCATTCGGAAATGCATGGAAAGGCCTGAGGACAGCACTGCTGACCTCAGCAAATCTTGAGTAGGGAGTCTTTCTGAGGTTTGCCGACCTCAGCCGAAGTGTCCTTGGGCCTTTTGGGGCGTTTCCGAGGCTCTCTGGCGCCCCCGCCCCGCCTCTGGCCACATACAGTATTGCATTCCATTTAAGTCAATGACTTCAATGGCGAAACTCGAGTGCTTTGGATTACGAGCATTCACCTGGAATGGATTCTGCTCGTAATCCGAGGCTCCACCGTATTACATTTTTAGGTTTTGGGTTTCATATCTCTCCAAGATGTATTGGAGATGAAGGATGTATCGAACACAAGCAAGCAACATGCATCACATTTTATTTTAATACTCCAGGCTGCTGAAGTCAATTTACAATCTGAAGGTCCAATTTGCGAACCATTAATATAACGGAGGACAATTTCCGTGTAATATGAATGGATGATGATTGAGGACGCAAGGACTGAGGGATGTCAGCTAAACCGTTCATTGACAACTCTCAGAGAAAAGCTCTTGGCCATTAATCCTACATTTACCAGAAGAGCCGTACTCTATAATTATGTCACAGATAATCTTCATGTGTGCTTAGCATGTCATTTGCCAGTACAAATCTTTTAATCATATCCACCGTTTTACGATACGTGGAGTGTTTAGACATCAAATCTCTGCGTGCACCACGGGAAGTAAAACTTCAAGCGTATGTTAATCTCATTAAAGCCTCAAAAGTTGGGCTGGGTACCATTCTAGGGAATCGGTAGTCACCGCACGGTCAGCTGCGGGCAAGGCATGCTGGGACTCGCAGTTCTTACGTGGCTACAACACTATTCTTACATCCCCCCCCCCCCCCACTGCCAACCTGACAGTTTACTATGCTTCAGGTATTCATTCAGAAAAGGAAGGGGCTGGTAAATATGACATAATTACAGGACCCTCCCCTCACTCTCCATTCTGAAGGATCCTATTGTGTGCAACCAACACTTGAGGGGGGGGGGGACACCCACAGGGGGGAATTGGCAGCAGGGGGATAGGAAACATATGGTGCACAGAGACGGTGATCGGTGAGGTGGATATGGTTCTCTCTGCAGCAGCTGAAAGCCAGAAGGAGGGAGAGGAGAAGTTGGCTTTCAGCTGCTGCAGAGAGAACCATATAGGGGGATCAGTTCCAGTAATTTCCCCTCCACGACACCGATCACCCTCTCTGTGCAGCATATGTTTCCCTTCCTCCTGCTGCCCAGGCCCCCCTGTGGATATGCCCCTCCCCTAAGTGTTGGTGGCTTCCCTCCTCTCCTTCCAGAAGGAGGGAGAGGAGGAGAAGTTTGCTTTCAGCTGCTGCAGAGAGAACCATATATAGAGGGATCGGTTCCAGTAATTTCCCCTCCACCACACACCGATCACCCTCTCTGTGGGTTTCCCCCACCCCAAGTGTTGTGGCTTCCCTCCTCTCCTTCCAGATGGAGGGAAAGGAGGAGAATTTGGCTTTCAGCTGCTGCAGAGAGAACCATATATAGGGGGGATCGGTTCCAGTAATTTCCCCTCCACCACACCGATCACCCTCTTTGTGCATCATATGTTTCCCTTCCCCCTGCTGCCCAGGCCCCCCTGTGGATATGCCCTTCACCTAAGTGTTGGTGGCTTGCCTCCTCTCCTTCCAGAAGGAGGGAGAGTAAGATAAGTTGGCTTTCAGCTGCTGCAGAGAGAACCATATTTGGGGGATCAGTTCCAGTAATTTCCCCTCCACCACACACCGATCACCCTCTCTGTGGGTTTCCCCCACCGCAAGTGTTGGTGGCTTCCCTCCTCTCCTTCCAGAAGGAGGGAGAGGAGGAGAAGTGGGCTTTCAGCTGCTGCAGAGAGCTATACAGGAAATCGGTTCCAGTAATCTGCCCCCCCCCTCCCCCCGCACACACAGGGTGCCAATCACCCTCCCTGCCCAAATCTGATCCACACTGCTGTCTGGGTCCCCCTGCTGGCCCGGGAAATGTACAGGAGGACCGGTGGTGCCCCCTTATCCAAAGTCCTGCCCCCCCCCCCACTATTCTACTTGGGCAGGACCAGCTCTTGAGGGAGTCTATTCCACATTTCTGGACTGGACAGGAAAAAGTAGAAGCAGTTCATCTCCCTGTCGCTCTGCTCCCTCCTCCTATCAGCATGCTCCTTGCAACGCAGCACAACTGATTGTTCCTTTGTGTTTCTTTGCCATCCCCCCAGTCTGAGCTCAACTGCACAGGAGGTCACGTGAGGATGATGCCAGAACAGATTAAGGCACTGAAGTGACCAGGAGACGGAGCGCTCCGAGACACAAAGGGACGATAATTGGGATCAGTCAGGGAACTTCATCATTAAAAATGATGTTGCCCACACATCATCGTTTTTGAAAAATGATGAACAAAGCAACGGCACTCTAAAGGGGAAGTTCTATTTGCCTTGAGGCTGCTTTTAGCTGGTTACTTGTTAGTAAAAGACGATTCCTGCTTTTTTGTTTGTTACAGCGTGATGAATGTGCGATCTCCATTATGAATGGTAGTTTTACCTCCCATCTCCTAACTTGCTTCTGGGCATGTGCGGGTTTAAAACGTCATTTTTGCCCACACACGATCATTTTTTATGATATAAAAAATGACATAAAAAATTGAAGCATGTTCGAATTTTTTATTTTTTTTGTCGTTTTTCACAAGACAAAAAAATGATGTAAAGCCCACACACGAACATTTTAAATTACATTTTTAAAAATGTCATTTTTTTTTCATCACAAAAAGTGATTGTGTGTACGCGGCATGAGTTCCCAGTATAGCTAGAGAACTAACCACGCTGTGCTCTCAAGCCTAATGTTGGTCAGTTTTCTTTTACAGGAAAACACCATGTGTTTCACATAAAGGAAGCAATACAAAGAAAACAGGATATTTTCTGATACAAGTATGACATTTTGGGTTGACATATTCTTTAATTATACCGTATATACTCGATTATAAGCCGGCCCGAATATAAGCCGAGGCACCTAATTTTACCACCAAAAATGGGAAAACGTATTGACTCGAGAATAAGCCTAGGGTGTCCATGTGCATGCCTCACTGTGTCCATGTGCATGCCTCACTGTGTCCATGTGCATGCCTTACTGTGTCCATGTGTATGCCTTACTGTGTCCATGTGTATGCCTCACTGTGCCCATGTGTATGCCTCACTGTGCCCATGTGCATGCCTTACTGTGTCCATGTGCATGCCTTACTGTGTCCATGTGCATGCCTCACTGTGCCCATGTGCATGCCTCACTGTGCCCATGTGCATGCCTCACTGTGTCCATGCCTCACTGTGTCCATGTGCATGCCTCACTGTGTCCATGTGCATGCCTTACTGTGTCCATGTGTATGCCTCACTGTGTCCATGTGCATGCCTTACTGTGTCCATGTGTATGCCTCACTGTGTCCATGTGCCTCTCTGTGTCCATTTGCATGCCTTACTGTGTCCATGTGTATGCCTCACTGTGTCCATGTGCCTCTCTGTGTCCATTTGCATGCCTTACTGTGTCCATGTGTATGCCTTACTGTGTCCATGTGTATGCCTCACTGTGCCCATGCCTCACTGTGCCCATGTGCATGCCTTACTGTGTCCATGTGTATGCCTTACTGTGTCCATGTGTATGCCTTACTGTGTCCATGTGTATGCCTCACTGTGCCCATGCCTCACTGTGCCCATGTGCATGCCTCACTGTGCCCATGTGCATGCCTCACTGTGCCCATGCCTCACTGTGCCCATGTCCATGCCTCACTGTGCTCATGCCTCGCTGTGTCCATGTGCATGCCTTACTGTGCCCATGCCTCACTGTGTCCATGTGCATGCCTCACTGTGTCCATGTGCATGCCTCACTGTGTCCATGTGCATGCCTCACTGTGCCCATGCCTCACTGTGACCATGTGCATGCCTCACTGTGCCCATGTCCATGCCTCACTGTGCCCATGCCTCGCTGTGTCCATGTGCATGCCTTACTGTGCCCATGAATGAATGAATGAAAAACTTATATAGCACGGCACATGCGAACTGAATCGCTTCTGGGCGCTTGTTGTTCCTGTCTCTATTGACATCAAAAGAGCAGAGTTTTAATCCGTCTTCTGAAGGTCAGGTGGTTCTTCTCCAACCGAATGCTGGTTGGTAAAGCGTTCCATAGTCTGGGACCCTGGATAGCAAACCTTCTTTCTCCTTTGGACTTGTATCTGGCTTTGGGTACCTTGACCAAATTGTGTGCCTATGTGCATGCCTCGCTGTGTCTATGTGCATGCCTCACTGTGCCCATGCCTCACTGTGCCCATGCCTCACTGTGCCCATGACTAGACTGACGTTTAACATGGGAGTCTATAGAAGGGGTGCCCTGCTTTTAATAAAAAAAAAAAAAAAAAAAAACGGTGCTCCTCAGCCGTAGGTCCCCCAAACAAACAAACTTCTCATGCTTGTAGAGAAGAAGTGAGGCTACATGTGTGGCCAAGTCCCGGGGACCTACAACTGGCCGTTACCGAGGCCCCAAAGTCACTGGAGAAATTACCGTTTAACATGGGAGTCTATGGAAGGGGTCCCCTGGACAACAAACTTTGCACACTTGCAGAGGAAGAGTGGGGCTACATGTGTGCCAAGTTTGGACCTGGGTCCCCAAAATCCGGGAGATCAGGTGCAAAAAGGTGACTCGAGTATAAGCCGAGGGGGGAATTTTCAGCACAAAAAAAAACTTATACTCGAGTATATACGAGACTTTAAATTGACGTATTTTGGGAAATGTTTACCAGTGGTGAGTGATAGTAACCAGTAGAGGGAGCCAAAAGAACCGTTATTTTGATTGTTCTGAGCTGAAGATTCAGAACCAGACGCCGTGGACAGCTCCCATTCCTCTCGGGAGACACACAGTGCTGATTTCATAGCAATAGCTCTTCTCATAGGCTTTTGAGCACTCTAAGGCTGGATACACACTATACAATATTCTTTAGATTTACCAAAATCATATAATAGGAGGTCAAACCTAAAAAACTTCCAATTTGTATGCAATCAGGCAAGACCTTGCACTACATAGTTGAAGGTAATTCTAAAGGAAATTAATCAACAAAAGTTGTATAGTGTGTATCCGGCTCAAAGGGGTTGTGAAGGTCATTTTTTTTCCCCCTAAATAGCTTAGTTTACCTTAGTGCAGTCCTCCTTCACTTACCTCATCCTTCCATTTTGCTTTTAAATGTCCTTATTTCTTCTGAGAAATCCTCACTTCCTGTTTTTCTGTCTGTAACTCCACACAGTAATGTGGGGCTTTCTCCCTGGTGTGGAGAAAGCTGCTTGAGGGGGGAGGAGGCGAACAGGAGTGTCAGGACGCCCACTAACACACAGCTCCTTTATCTGCAACGTAGAGTGTGTCCTGACTCTCCTGCTCGCCCCCTCAAGGGAGGGGGCGAGCACAACACTCCACACTGAGCAAACTGTTGGCACTATAAAACCCTGTATATTATTATTCCTAATAATAATAATATGAAAAAAGACCCCCGTAGTATAGCTACCGGGGGGGAAAAGGGTTACTCTGGAGACCTTTATCTGTATTCTATAATAATAATAATAATACAATGCCTATAATATGGATATCATTGTCCACGGTCATCAGAGGACAAGGGGGCACTAATTACATATAGAGGAAAAGAGATGTAATCTCCAAATACGGAAAGGTTTCTTCACAGTAAGAGCTGTGAAAATGTGAAATAGACTCCCTCCAGAGGTGGTTCTGGCCAGCTCAGTAGATTGCTTTAATAAGGGTCTGGATTCTTTCCTAAGTGCACGTAATATAACTGGGTACTAACATTTATAGGTAAAGTTGATCCGGGGAAAATCTGATTGCCTCTCGAGGGATCAGGAAGGAACTTTTTCCCCTGCTTTAGCAAATTGGATCATCGCTCTGCTGGGATTTTTCGCCTTCCTCTGGATCAACTGTGCTTATAGAATTGGGTATATGGGATTGTGTCAGGGGCGGACTGACAACTCATGGGGCCCCCGGGCAATAGGAGATTATAGGGCCCCAGGCAATAGGAGATTATGGGACCCCAGGCAATAAGAGATTATGGGACCCCGGGCAATAGAAAATTATGGGGCCCCTGGGTAAAAGGAGATTATGGGGCTCCGGCAATAGAAGATTATGGGGCTCCGGGGCAATAGGAGATTATAGGGCCCCAGGCAATAGGAGATTATGGGACCCTGGGCAATAGGAGATTATGGGACCTCCGGGGCAATAGGAGATTATGGGACCTCCGGGGCAATAGGAGATTATGGGACCTCCGGGGCAATAGGAGATTATGGGACCTCCGGGGCAATAGGAGATTATGGGACCTCCGGGGCAATAGGAGATTATGGGACCTCCGGGGCAATAGGAGATTATAGGGCCCCAGGCAATAGGAGATTATGGGACCCCAGGCAATAAGAGATTATGGGACCCCGGGCAATAGAAAATTATGGGGCCCCTGGGTAAAAGGAGATTATGGGGCTTCGGCAATAGGAGATTATGGGGCTCCGGCAATAGGAGATTATGGGGCTTCGGCAATAGGAGATTATGGGACCTCCGGGGCAATAGGAGATTATGGGACCTCCGGGGCAATAGGAGATTATGGGACCTCCGGGGCAATAGGGGATTATGGGACCTCCGGGGCAATAGGGGATTATGGGACCTCCGGGGCAATAGGGGATTATGGGACCTCCGGGGCAATAGGAGATTATGGGACCTCCGGGGCAATAGGAGATTATGGGACCTCCGGGGCAATAGGAGATTATGGGACCTCCGGGGCAATAGGAGATTATGGGACCTCCGGGGCAATAGGAGATTATGGGGCCCCCGGGCAATAGATTATTTGGCCACACAGTATACACACACACACACACACACACAAATATTCAGTAGACATACAGAGACACACAATATACACACAGACCTCCGGGGCAATAGGAGATTATGGGACCTCCGGGGCAATAGGAGATTATGGGACCTCCGGGGCAATAGGGGATTATGGGACCTCCGGGGCAATAGGAGATTATGGGACCTCCGGGGCAATAGGAGATTATGGGACCTCCGGGGCAATAGGGGATTATGGGACCTCCGGGGCAATAGGGGATTATTGGACCTCCGGGGCAATAGGGGATTATGGGACCTCTGGGGCAATAGGGGATTATGGGACCTCCGGGGCAATAGGAGATTATGGGACCTCCGGGGCAATAGGAGATTATGGGACCTCCGGGGCAATAGGAGATTATGGGACCTCCGGGGCAATAGGAGATTATGGGACCTCCGGGGCAATAGGAGATTATGGGACCTCCGGGGCAATAGGAGATTATGGGACCTCCGGGGCAATAGGAGATTATGGGGCCCCCGGGCAATAGATTATTTGGCCACACAGTATACACACACACACACACAAATATTCAGTAGACATACAGAGACACACAATATACACACAGTATACATACACACAGAATACACATACATGCACTGAAAAGGTACTGGAGAGGTGGGGCAGCTATAATCTTGGGATTAATAAATAAAAAAAAAGGATTTTTACATACTGTCCCTGGTTTTACCGAGGCTGGCAACCCTGATGGGGCCCCCTAGTGACATGGGGGCTTCGGGCAGTGCCCAAATGGTCAGTCATTCCCTGGATTGTATGATTTTTTTTTATTATGGTTGCACTAGATGGACTTGTGTCTTTTTTTCAACCTGACTATGTATCTATTAACCTATAATTCCATGTCATCCAACCATTTGAAGACAAGGAGTTACCGTGATCCTACGTTAGAAGAAAGCAGACTAGCAGATCTTACAAGAGGACGACCTTGTAATGAACTTTGAGCTTCCAAATTGGTACAAGGAAAAAAAAAACACCACACAAAATTTTTTTTTCCTGTTTGGACTGAAATTGGACGCATGAATCAATAAACATGTCAATTAAAAATATATTTATTGTGATTTCTTCAATATCTCAAAAACAATTACAGAAAATAGAAGATGATACCATAACCCAGGGCCGTCGTAATAACATCATGGGCCCCTGGGCAAAGTAATGCCCTGGGGCCCCTACCACCTTGGCCAAATTTACACTGCTCTCAAGAATTATAAATAGTTGATAGAATTAAACATAATAAAATAGATTTTTAAACAATAAGAAAACATGCCATAAATCAACACAAAGGGCACAGTACAGGGGGAGTCAGGACAGAATACTGGGATCAGGAGGGCACAGTACAGGGGGGGGGGGTCAGGAGGACAGAATACTGGGATCAGGGGGGCACAGTACAGGGGGAGTCAGGAGGACAGAATACTGGGATCAGGAGGGCACAGTACAGGGGGGGGGGGGGGAGGTCAGGAGGACAGAATACTGGGATCAGGGGGGCACAGTACAGGGGGAGTCAGGAGGACAGAATACTGGGATCAGGAGGGCACAGTACAGGGGGGGGGGTTAGGACAGAATACTGGGATCAGGGGGGCACAGTACAGGGGGAGTCAGGAGGACAGAATACTGGGATCAGGAGGGCACAGTACAGGGGGGGGGGGGAGGTCAGGAGGACAGAATACTGGGATCAGGGGGGCACAGTACAGGGGGAGTCAGGAGGACAGAATACTGGGATCAGGAGGGCACAGTACAGGGGGGGGGGGGTTAGGAGGACAGAATACTGGGATCAGGGGGGCACAGTACAGGGAGTCAGGAGGACAGAATACTGGGATCAGGACGGCACAGTACAGGGGGGGGGGGTTAGGAGGACAGAATACTGGGATCAGGGGGGCACAGTACAGGGGGAGTCAGGAGGACAGAATACTGGGATCAGGAGGGCACAGTACAGGGGGGGGGGAGGTCAGGAGGACAGAATACTGGGATCAGGGGGGCACAGTACAGGGGGAGTCAGGAGGACAGAATACTGGGATCAGGAGGGCACAGTACAGGGGGGGGGGGGGGAGGTCAGGAGGACAGAATACTGGGATCAGGGGGGGCACAGTACAGGGGGAGTCAGGAGGACAGAATACTGGGATCAGGAGGGCACAGTACAGGGGGGGGGGTTAGGACAGAATACTGGGATCAGGGGGGCACAGTACAGGGGGAGTCAGGAGGACAGAATACTGGGATCAGGAGGGCACAGTACAGGGGGGGGGGGGAGGTCAGGAGGACAGAATACTGGGATCAGGGGGGCACAGTACAGGGGGAGTCAGGAGGACAGAATACTGGGATCAGGACGGCACAGTACAGGGGGGGGGGTTAGGAGGACAGAATACTGGGATCAGGGGGGCACAGTACAGGGGGAGTCAGGAGGACAGAATACTGGGATCAGGAGGGCACAGTACAGGGGGGGGGGGAGGTCAGGAGGACAGAATACTGGGATCAGGGGGGCACAGTACAGGGGGAGTCAGGAGGACAGAATACTGGGATCAGGAGGGCACAGTACAGGGGGTGGGGGTTAGGAGGACATAAAACTGGGATCAGGGGGGCACAGTACAGGGGGAGTCAGGAGGACAGAATACTGGGATCAGGAAGGCACAGTACAGGGGGAGTGAGGAGGACAGAATACTGGGATCAGGAGGGCACAGTACAGGGGGAGTCAGGAGGACAGAATACTGGGATCAGGAGGGCACAGTACAGGGGGAGTCAGGAGGAGGACAGAATACTGGGATCAGGAAGGCACAGTACAGGGGGGGGGTCAGGAGGACAGAATACTGGGATCAGGAGGGCACAGTACAGGGAGTCAGGAGGACAGAATACTGGGATCAGGAGGGCACAGTACAGGGAGTCAGGAGGACAGAATACTGGGATTAGGAGGGCACAGTACAGGGAGTCAGGAGGACAGAATACTGGGATCAGGAGGGCACAGTACAGGGAGTCAGGAGGACAGAATACTGGGATCAGGAGGGCACAGTACAGGGAGTCAGGAGGACAGAATACTGGGATCAGGAGGGCACAGTACAGGGAGTCAGGAGGACAGAATACTGGGATCAGGAGGGCACAGTACAGGGGGAGTCAGGAGGAGGACAGAATACTGGGATCAGGAAGGCACAGTACAGGGGGGGGGGTCAGGAGGACAGAATACTGGGATCAGGAGGGCACAGTACAGGGAGTCAGGAGGACAGAATACTGGGATCAGGAGGGCACAGTACAGGGAGTCAGGAGGACAGAATACTGGGATTAGGAGGGCACAGTACAGGGAGTCAGGAGGACAGAATACTGGGATCAGGAGGGCACAGTACAGGGAGTCAGGAGGACAGAATACTGGGATCAGGAGGGCACAGTACAGGGAGTCAGGAGGACAGAATACTGGGATCAGGAGGGCACAGTACAGGGAGTCAGGAGGACAGAATACTGGGATTAGGAGGGCACAGTACAGGGAGTCAGGAGGACAGAATACTGGGATTAGGAGGGCACAGTACAGGGAGTCAGGAGGACAGAATACTGGGATCAGGAGGGCACAGTACAGGGAGTCAGGAGGACAGAATACTGGGGTCAGGAGGGCACAGTACAGGGAGTCAGGAGGACAGAATACTGGGGTCAGGAGGGCACAGTACAGGGAGTCAGGAGGACAGAATACTGGGGTCAGGAGGGCACAGTACAATTTATGGGACGCTGGCCGGGACATGGCCATCCCGGGACAGCCAAGTAGAAAGTGTGACTGTCCCGGTAAATCCGGGACAGTTGGCAAGTATGATGTAATGTAAGATTATCATGGGCCCCCATACACCTGGGCAGTGCCCAGGAGGTGCCCATGCATTAAGACAGCCCTGCCATAACCTAAACCAGTCATTGGCACCCTGTTTTCCCTTAGAGTCGTTATCTATTGCCTGGGGTAAAAATACATTTATATTTATGTTGAGATTATTTTAAAAAATGTAATAAAAAAAGAAAGGCAGAAAAAGATCCGTGTCCAGTTTTATATGCCGATACTTCGATTCACCGACAGTTTATAAACAATGCAGAGCTTATTCCTTTACTTGGATCTCATACATCTCCCAGCCCATTGACAATCTTACGACTGACACTATTCTCGGTCGCTCGGTCTACACTCCAATACATAATTATCGCTACTGATGCTCAAACGAGTTGAATTTTTTTAGACACCGGGTAGCTTAGAGCTGGTTTAGCATCATCAAAGATGGCATCTGTGTGTCCTAATGAGAACTTTTTATGCCTTGGATTCGAAATTTCAGAAAGGATTGTGTTGGCAAGATCAAAAAAAAAACACAGATCAAGTACCCGTGTGAAATTAAATACACACTTCAAATGTTTAACACGACAACTGATGACACCGGGAAGTCACCTCCCTTGTCTGAAGGATTCTCATCACCGAGTGATAAGGGGGAGAAAAAAGAAAGTGAAGGAGGATCCGAGAAAATAGTAATTGAATTTTGCACATGGGAGACACAGAGGAACGGTGCAATCTCTGATGGATCTGGCATTGACCTAGTGAAGGACAAGACCCTTCCACACAATGCTTTATGTTCCTGGAGTTTGGAGGAATTTCTCCTTATCTCTTCCAGACAATGGTCTACAGATCTCCTCGAGGTGCCTGGATCTATGAAACACACACAATGACTTTGTACTATGTTCATTGTGTAGACACCCTCTGATTGAACTATATAAACACCCCATTTGTTGGCCGGACTCGGAAAAGGAAGTAATGAGAAAGGACAAATGTCTCTCCATCTATTGCCTTAGGATTAGAACCTACCGGGGAATGTCTACACGATGTATAAACATGCACACATGAGCAAACACAAGCATGTATGTTCATGCACACATAGCTGACCGGGCAGAGCTTCCTACTGCCATTTCAGTTCAACTGATTGGGCAGATCGTCCTATGGCCATTTTAGTACCACTGATTGGGCAGATCCTCCTATGGCCATTTTAGTACCACTGATTGGGCAGATCGTCCTATGGCCATTTTAGTACCACTGATTGGGCAGATCGTCCTATGGCCATTTTAGTACCACTGATTGGGCAGATCGTCCTATGGCCATTTTAGTACCACTGATTGGGCAGATCGTCCTATGGCCATTTTAGTACCACTGATTGGGCAGATCGTCCTATGGCCATTTTAGTACCACTGATTGGGCAGATCTTCTTATGCCTCATACCCACGGCCGGACTTTCCGAGAAAAAAAGTCTGATGTGCTTTTTTTCCCCCCTTGGAAAGTCCAACTGTGTGTAGCTTCCATCTGACTTTTTTTGTCGAAAGTCCGACGGAACTTAGATAGGGATTTTGGTCTCTTTTTGTCCGTCGGACTTCCGACCGGTTTGTGGCGGACTTTTGCACAGTCAAAAGTCCGACCGTGTGTACAAGGCATTACAGCCATTTCAATTCAAGTGATTGGGTAGATCGACCTATGGCCATTTTAGTACAACTGATTGGGTAGATCCTCTTACAGCCACTTCATTTTAACCGATTGGGCAGATCTTTTTACAGCCAATTTAGTTCAACTGATCCATTGCAGTTCAACTGATCCATTTCAGTTCATTTCAATTCACTGATTACGCAGATCTTCCTACTGCCATTTCAATTTAACTGACTGGGCAGATCTTCCTATGGCCATTTTAGTACAACCGATTGGGCAGATCTTTTTACAGCCATATCAGTTCAACTGATCCATTTCAGTTCAATTGATGGGGCAGATCTTCCTACTGCCATTTTTTTTTATTTAACTGATTGGCCAGATCTTCTTACAGCCATTTCAGTGCAATTGATGGGGCAGATCTTCCTACTGCCATTTCAATTTAACTGATTGGGAAGATCTTCTTCAGTCATTTTAGTACAACTGATTGGGCAGATCTTACAGACTATTCAGTTCAATTGATTGGGCAGATCTTCCTATGGCCATTTTAGTACAACTAATTGGGCAGATCGTCCTATGGCCATTTCAATTTAACCGATTGGGCAGATCGTTCTACTGCCATTTCAAATTTAACTGATTGGGCAGATCTTCCTACAGCCATTTTAGTACAACTGATTGGGTAGATCCTCTTACAGACATTTCAGTTCAACTGATTGGGCAGAGCTTCCTACTGCCATTTCAGTTCAACTAATTGAGCAGATGTTTCCATTTGCCTAAATGGGGGGTAGAAACCAAAAATATCCATGCACCTAGCAGGCAACATACCTGATTTATGGAAGCCACTGCGAGCCTGGGAATAACCAACTGCATCACAATTTGTAGAAGGGAAGTTACCAATCCAGCCAAGATAGCCCAGGTAAGTGATAATGGAAGCATGCTGTAGGTAGCAAAAAGTGTAAAGAGAACGTAGCCAATACCGTCCCCTAGAAGGCCATATCCTAGACCAGCTGCCAGGATTTGGGTCGCCATGGCCAACCACGTCACGACTCCACTGAACTGCAGATATGTGTAAGACGTTGTGTCCTTCCTGACGACTACTAAGGCACAGATCACCACCTCAATACCAGTGAAAAAGCCCAACAAGATGCCTTTGATCGGGTCCATGGGCGCCGAAGCCAACGTGAGATGAAGGACGAGTAAGGTAAGTTTGGTCAGCACATCCAAGATGTTCATCACCACTTCCGACTTGCGACGTTGACCTAGAAAATAGCGCTGATAGAGCCTTTCTAAGTCTCGAGACTTAAAGGAGTTCCTTAGGGTCGGAAAGATGACCCCCCTATAGGTGTAGCCCCAGTTCAAAAAGAAATCGGAATTGCTGGGAGCGCAGTCTAAGTGAAGGAAGCCTAGGTCACTACTGGTCCTCTCGGGAAAGACTTTGGTGCCCCCATTGTTGTGCTTGTCCCCAACAGTTACCTTTCCGAACTGTCTGGTGGCATTGCTGGCATAGGAATCCTCAGAAGAGAGGGTTTTAGCGCTACTTTGTTCGTTAATAAACCTTTGTTCAGTGATATGCCTCACTGCAGTCTGCCAGAGCAATCTCTTGGGTCTGGTGTTGCTGTTAATGGTCGGAGTCTTGTTGATGGTGTACAGTTCCTCGCTAGCACTGGAGCACCTCACCTCCGACAGTTCCATGGTCGATCTGTACAGCTCGTGTTGTCTTCGTCTTTGAAGTTTACTGAGAAACATCTGTGGTCATTTTATTAGCCAATCTCATTGGCCGCTTTAAAAAAAAAAAAAAAGACTGGCTAGGTGCTCTTTTGGCAAACAGCAATCAGTAGAACGGGTGACCTCCCGTCTTGGCGTCCGTGATCCCGACTCGGCATCTTACGGATGAGATCTCGCCGTCCAGACCTATTCGGAGACCGCGATCCGAAAACTTATTCCGACGTCCAGGCATATTCGAAGAAGACCGCGGTGCGAAATCTTATTCCGACGTCCGGGGATGGACTTCCGAAGCCACATCAGGTTCTTCCCAAGGACAATGTCGGAATCCGGCAGGAACGCCAACCGCTCATAGTCCATAAAACGAGGGCATGGCAAAGGTAGGCATGCATCTGGTAGAGGATGGACAAAAGGCTGTCTAATGGGGGCTAATGACTACTTCCACCTGCCATTTTATCTAAGGTATGAAGGTCTTGGCTGAGGTCATTAGGAAGAGGCAGGCGATGGGTGTGAGTGGGGGGATCGGCCGATATTGGAGCATGCCCAGTGCTGGGGGAAGTTAGGACAGGATTAGGGTCGGGGCTCTATGTACAAAGCTGCGATCCATAGAGCGATGGGGTGACTTCCATCCTTCCCAGGTATGAGCTGAACTTCTCCCCGTACAGGAATGATGAGCTCCTCCGGGGGGGACCCGAGCCTGGACATCGGACACTTCACCCCTTCACTGGCATGGAGCTAAACCCGACCGAGAGAGGTCATCGTCCCCGGTGCGGAGCGGAGCGGGCGGTGCGGAGCCGGTGATGCGGTGCGGGCTGCACGGAGCGGACGGTGAGAGCATTAGAGCCCCGTACAGAGGGGATTACACGAGTAAAGACCTGGCGGGGGGAGGCGGGGACTGCATGTCAGCTGACACCCGCTGACGTCACACCTCCTGTCTCTTACCTTCCCCGGTCCACACAGACAATGCACGGGGTGCCCGGTGTGTGTGTGTGTGTGCGGGGTGCGGGCACCGGGGGGCGGGCATGGACAATGGCTGTGTGTGTGTGTGTGTGTGACACCATGGATGGGCACTGTGTGTGCTATAGATTGGCACTGTGTGTGACACCATGGATGGGCACTGTGTGTGATATAGATTGGCACTGTGTGTGACACCATGGATGGGCACTGTGTGTGATATAGATTGGCACTGTGTGTGTGACACCATGGATGGGCACTGTGTGTGATATAGATTGGCACTGTGTGTGTGACACCATGGATGGGCACTGTGTGTGATATAGATTGGCACTGTGTGTGTGACACCATGGATGGGCACTGTGTGTGATATAGATTGGCACTGTGTGTGACACCATGGATGGGCACTGTGTGTGATATAGATTGGCACTGTGTGTGACACCATGGATGGGCACTGTGTGTGATATAGATTGGCACTGTGTGTGTGACACCATGGATGGGCACTGTGTGTGATATAGATTGGCACTGTGTGTGTGACACCATGGATGGGCACTGTGTGTGACACCATGGATGGGCACTGCGTGTGATATAGATTGGCACTGTGTGTGTGTGACCCCATGGATGGGCACTGTGTGTGATATAGATTGGCACTGTGTGTGACACCATGGATGGGCACTGCGTGTGATATAGATTGGCACTGTGTGTGTGTGACACCATGGATGGGCACTGTGTGTGATATAGATTGGCACTGTGTGTGACACCATGGATGGGCACTGTGTGTGATATAGATTGGCACTGTGTGTGACACCATGGATGGGCACTGTGTGTGTGTGACACCATGGATGGGCACTGTGTGTGACACCATGGATGGGCACTGTGTGTGATATAGATTGGCACTGTGTGTGTGTGACACCATGGATGGGCACTGTGTGTGATATAGATTGGCACTGTGTGTGACACCATGGATGGGCACTGTGTGTGATATAGATTGGCACTGTGTGTGAAACCATGGATGGGCACTGTATGTGTGATATCATAGATTGGCACTGTACGTGTGACACATTAGTTGGCACTGTGTGTATGTGACACCATAGATTGGCACTGTATGTGACACCATGGATGGGCACTGTGTGTGACATAGATTGGCACTGTGTGTGACACCATGGATGGGCACTGTGTATGTGACACAATGCATGGGTACTATATAGAGTGTGTATATGACACTATGAATGGGCACTGTGTGTGTGTGTGTGATATCATTAATTGGCACTGAGTGTGTGACACATGGGTTGGCACTGTGTGCTTATAATACCATAGATTGGCACTGTGTATGACACCATGGATGGGCACTGTGTGTGATATAGATTGGCACTGTGTGTGTGACACCATGGATGGGCACTGTGTGTGTGATATATACTGGCACTGAGTGTGTGACACCATGGATGGGCACTGTATGTGAGACACCATGGATGGGCACTGTATGTGAGACACCATGGATGGGCACTGTATGTATGATACCATAGATTAGCACTGTGTATATGACACCATGGATGGGCACTGTGTGTGACACCATGGATGGGCACTGTGTGTGTGACACCATTGATGGGCACTGTATGTATGATACCATAGATTGGCACTGTGTATATGTAACCATGGATGGGCACTGTGTGTGAGACACCATGGATGGGCACTGTGTGTGTGACACCATGGATGGGCACTGTGTGTGAGACACCATGGATGGGCACTGTGTGTGTGATATATATTGGCACTTAGTGTGTGACACCATGGATAGGCACTGTATGTGGGACACCATGGATGGGCACTGTGTGTGTGATATATATTGGCACTGAGTGTGTGACACCATGGATGGGCACTGTATGTGAGACACCATGGATGGGCACTGTATGTATGATACCATAGATTGGCACTGTGTATATGACACCATGGATGGGCACTGTGTGTGTGACACCATGGATGGGCACTGTGTGTGTGACACCATGGATGGGCACTGTATGTATGATACCATAGATTGGCACTGTATATGACACCATGGATGGGCACTGTGTGTGTGACACCATGGATGGGCACTGTGTGTGTGACACCATGGATGGGCACTGTGTGTATGATACCATAGATTGGCACTGTGTATATGACACCATGGATGGGCACTGTATGTGAGACACCATGGATGGGCACTGTATGTATGATACCATAGATTAGCACTGTGTATATGACACCATGGATGGGCACTGTGTGTGTGACACCATGGATGGGCACTGTGTGTGTGACACCATGGATGGGCACTGTATGTATGATACCATAGATTGGCACTGTGTATATGACACCATGGATGGGCACTGTATGTGAGACACCATGGATGGGCACTGTATGTATGATACCATAGATTAGCACTGTGTATATGACACCATGGATGGGCACTGTGTGTGTGACACCATGGATGGGCACTGTATGTATGATACCATAGATTGGCACTGTGTATATGACACCATGGATGGGCACTGTGTGTGTGACACCATGGATGGGCACTGTGTGTGTGACACCATGGATGGGCACTGTATGTATGATACCATAGATTGGCACTGTGTATATGACACCATGGATGGGCACTGTATGTGAGACACCATGGATGGGCACTGTATGTATGATACCATAGATTAGCACTGTGTATATGACACCATGGATGGGCACTGTGTGTGTGACACCATGGATGGGCACTGTATGTATGATACCATAGATTGGCACTGTGTATATGACACCATGGATGGGCACTGTGTGTGTGACACCATGGATGGGCACTGTATGTATGATACCATAGATTGGCACTGTGTATATGACACCATGGATGGGCACTGTGTGTGTGACACCATGGATGGGCACTGTATGTATGATACCATAGATTAGCACTGTGTATATGACACCATGGATGGGCACTGTGTGTGTGTGACACCATGGATGGGCACTGTGTGTGTGACACCATGGATGGGCACTGTATGTATGATACCATAGATTGGCACTGTGTATATGACACCATGGATGGGCACTGTGTGTGTGACACCATGGATGGGCACTGTATGTATGATACCATAGATTGGCACTGTGTATATGACACCATGGATGGGCACTGTGTGTGTGACACTATGCATGGGCACTATATGGAGTATACATATGTCACCATGGACGGATCTCGTCCAACATCAGTGCCTGACCTCACAAATGCTCTTCTGGAAGAATGGTCAAACATTCCCATAGACACTCCTAAACCTTGTGGACGCCTTCCCAGAAGAGTTGAAGCTGTTATAGCTGCAAAGGGCGGGGCCAACTCAATACTGAACCCATTAAAGTTCATGTACGTGTAAAGTCAGGTGTCCCAAAACTTTTGGTAATATAGTGTATATAGTATATAGATGGATTTTTTTTTTTTTTTTTTATAATCAGGGAAATGGGTCCACATGGACATAGATATATATTTCTTTACATACCCAGAGTACAGAACATTATTATTATTAATATTATTACATAATAAGCATCACACATGTGCATTGCATAGGTAATACCTTTGGTATATGAGCACATATAAAGAATGCCGAGGGCACAAGTCATAGAGCGGATCCTCGGATCGCGAGCATAATCTTTTCCAGGAGAATATAAAGAGTATATCAAAGCGAGCTTCCCCATAGAAGTCAATGGAAACAAAGATATTTTGAACAGTTCTGAGTGCCACCGGCGCCCCCCGCACCTCTGGCCAACTGCGGTACTGCACAACCCATTAGCTTGAATTCTGCTAGTTTTGCGAGACAACACTCGCAAACCTGAGTCAGAATAAAAAAAAAAAAAAGTTGCTCGTTATTTAAAATGCTCGTTAACCGCGTTACTCGTGAACCAAGGTTCCACTGTACTTGTATTTAGATAAGAAAAGTGTCAATATACTGTATATATGTGTATGACACAGCTGCTCATACATTGCATGCCGTTCTCAATGCATAGCTGGAGGTTATTACACGCCAAGTCCACATACATACCTGGCAAAACACACAACAATCTACATAATAACCAAATCCTCCCGCCATTACCATCCATTGATATTTATATTAAATAACACCAACTGTGTGTTTTAATATATTTCAGTATTGGACAGAGACGTACGAGGCAGAGATCCCTGCCCTGCCAGACAGAGACTCATCTGCACCTGCATTTAATAATGCACATATTTTATGCTTTTCCATTGTGGGTTATATCGAGCTTTTTTTTTTTTTTAGTTTCCAAGGATACCTTAGGTCAGTAGTTTACAAGCAGGAAACATTTCATAGTTCCCTCTATTTAACCACTTCAGCCCCGGACCATTTCCCTGGTCAAAGACCGGGCCACTTTTTGCGATTCGGCACTGCGTCGCTTTAACTGACAATTGCGCGGTCGTGCGAAGTGGCTCCCAAACAAAATTGGCGTCCTTTATTTCCCACAAATAGAGATTTATTTTGGTGGTATTTGATCACCTCTGCGATTTTTATTTGTTTTGCGCTATAAACAAAAATAGAGCGACAATTTTGAAAATAATGCAATATTTTTTACTTTTTGCTATAATAAATATCCCCCAAAAATATATAAAAAAATATGTTTTTTCCTCAGTTTAAGCCGATACGTATTCTTCTACATATTTTTGGTAAAAAAAAAATACATTGATCGGTTTACGCAAAAGTTATAGCATGTTTCCCCCGAATATAAGACCTAGTATTGGGGAGGGCTGCAATATAAGCCCTACCCCAAAAATAATCCCTAGTAAAGTAAATGAAAAACTGTGGTCTGTTTTGTAGGACGATCGTACTGTATGGAGTGCAGTGTGACTCCCCTTGTGACTGTATTATAAAATACTTTATTTAGCAGCCGCTGCTGACCCACCGGAGGTTTTCTTCTTTCCTCCTCGCTGACATCTGCAGCCCCTCCCTCTTCAGTGCACGGAGCGGCTTGACGTCACTGGGGGTCTCAGGTCTTGCCCCTTCTCTTCTCCTCCCAGCTGACGTCTGTGGCCCCTCCCTCTTCAGTGCACGGAGCGGCTTGACGTCACTGGGGGTCTCAGGTCTTGCCCCTTCTCTTCTCCTCCCAGCTGACGTCTGTGGCCCCTCCCTCTTCAGTGCACGGAGCGGCTTGACGTCACTGGGGGTCTCAGGTCTTGCCCCTTCTCTTCTCCTCCCAGCTGACGTCTGTGGCCCCTCCCTCTTCAGTGCACGGAGCGGCTTGACGTCACTGGGGGTCTCAGGTCTTGCCCCTTCTCTTCTCCTCCCAGCTGACGTCTGTGGCCCCTCCCTCTTCAGTGCACGGAGCGGCTTGACGTCACTGGGGGTCTCAGGTCTTGCCCCTTCTCTTCTCCTCCCAGCTGACGTCTGTGGCCCCTCCCTCTTCAGTGCACGGAGCGGCTTGACGTCACTGGGGGTCTCAGGTCTTGCCCCTTCTCTTCTCCTCCCAGCTGACGTCTGTGGCCCCTCCCTCTTCAGTGCACATAGCGGCTTGACGTCACTGGGGGTCTCAGGTCTTGCCCCTTCTCTTCTCCTCCCAGCTGACGTCTGTGGCCCCTCCCTCTTCAGTGCACGGAGCGGCTTGACGTCACTGGGGGTCTCAGGTCTTGCCCCTTCTCTTCTCCTCCCAGCTGACGTCTGTGGCCCCTCCCTCTTCAGTGCACGGAGCGGCTTGACGTCACTGGGGGTCTCAGGTCTTGCCCCTTCTCTTCTCCTCCCAGCTGACGTCTGTGGCCCCTCCCTCTTCAGTGCACGGAGCGGCTTGACGTCACTGGGGGTCTCAGGTCTTGCCCCTTCTCTTCTCCTCCCAGCTGACGTCTGTGGCCCCTCCCTCTTCAGTGCACGGAGCTGGCTGACATCAGCAGGGACCTCAGCACGGAGAAGAGCAGATCAAGTGTGCTACCAGTGGAGCTTCAAAAAAGGTATTTTCCATGAGACAATAGGAGATACACTGCACCTTATACCAGTGGGGACACAGGAACTTTAAAAAATAAATAAAAATGTATTGTTTTATTCCAGGATTTTTAGAACATACTGTAGAGGGGTAAATGACACAGCACAAGCATTGTGCTTTAAAGGAACAGGATTTCTTTAAGAACTTTAAGATTGTCATTGTACATACCGTAAATAAATAAGCCCTACCTCGAAAAGAAGCCCTAGTGTGTTTTTTGTAGACACAATTAATATAAGACCCAGTCTTATTTTTGGGAAAACACGGTAGGGGATAGTTTTATGGCATTTTTATCAATAATTATTTTTTACTAGTAATGGTGGCGATCAGCGATATTTATCGTGACTGTGACATTATGGCGGACACATCGGACACTTCTGACACATTTTTGGGACCATTGTCATTTTTACTATAAAAATGCACTGATTACTGTGAAAATTACACTGGCAGTGAAGGAGTTAACCACTAGGGGGCGCTGTAGAGGTTCCAGAGTGAGTGATTCTCACTGTTAGGGGATGGGCTACATGTGACAAGACAGTCATCACTGCTTCCGATTACAGGAAGCGGTGATCACTGTCATTGTCACTAGGCAGACCAGGGAAACGCTTGTTTACGTCAGCATCGCGCCCCGTTATTCCTCACCGTGAGACGATCACGGGTATCATCGCGGCGATCGAGTCCGTGGAAACCTAGGTCGGGCTCACGGAGCTTGTGGCGCGCGCATTCACAATGCCGCGATCTTAAAGGGGACATATATATACGTCCTTCTGCCTGTCCGTGCCATGCTGCCGATGTATATACACTGTAGTTGTGCGCTGGTCGGCAAGAGCCAACATTTATGGACACTATTAAACTCTGGTACCACTGCTGCATGTAAACTACAGCATGCTGTATATTTAAGTGAGTAGTGGTATGTTTGTGTATATATATAAAGTTGTGCTCAAAAGTTTGCACACCCTGGCAGAAATTGGGATATTTGTCATTAATATTGAAAATATGACTAATAATGCAAAAACAATTCCTTTTATTTAACTGATTCCCGACCGACTCACACAGATATACTGCAGCAGAATGGCTCTCCTGAACAAAATCCCGTATATATACAGCTTTGCCCAGGAGAGCCACCAGAGGGCGCACACGTCTGCTGCACGGCGGGGAGCCCGGCCACGCGCGATCGCGTGCACGAGCGGCAGCACAGGGGTTTGTGTGTGTAAAACCCCGTACTACCAGAGGAGAGAAGACAGATTGTGTGTTTCTACAAAAGTCGAAACGCACGATCTGTGGTTAAGGATTGACCCAAAAATGTATCAAAAGTGTCCGACCTGTCTGCCGCAACGTCACATTAGCGCACAAAAAATCGCAGATCACCGCCATTACTAGTAAAAAAAATGATAAAAACATAATTTAAATACTTAAATATTTCCCATAGCTTGTAGACGCTATAACGTTTGCGTAAACCAATCACTATACGCTTATTGCGATTTATTTTTTATTTTTTTACCAAAAATATGTAGAAGAATACATAGTCTAAACTGAGGAATTTTTATTTATTTATTTATTTTTTTAAATTTGGACATTTACTATAGCAAAAAGTAAAAGCGATTATGTTTTTTTTTTAATTGTCACTCTTTTTTTTATAGCACAAAAAAATAGAGACCGCAGAGGTGATCAAATACCACCAAAAGAAAGCTCTATTTGTGAGGGAAAAAAAAAGGGACGTCAATTTTGTTTGGGTACAACATTGCACGACCGCGCAATTTTCAGTTAAAACTACGCAGTGCCATATCGCAAAAAATGGCCCGGTCATTGGGCAGCCAAATCCTCCAGGGGCTGAAGTGGTTAAGGATAGAAATCACATGAAGCCATTTATTATCACATAGTTTTTTGGATCCTTTTTAAATCATAATGATAACACAAATCACCCAAATCACCCAAAGTTAAAATACCGTGGAATGTTTGGCCTTGGTACAGACACAGAAGGTGGCACAAACAGGTTAAAATGGCAATTAAAGGTTAATTTCCCACATTTATGGCTTTTTAAATCACAATTAGTGTCTGTGTATAAATAGTCAATGAGTTTGTTAGCTCTCACTTGGATACACTGAGCAGGTGAGACACTGAGCCATGAGGTGGTAGAAAAGAACAGTCAAAAGACCTGCGTAACAAGGCAATGAAACTTTACTAAGATGGAAAAGTATATAAAAATATATCAAAAGCCTTGAATTTTCCAGTCAGTACTGTTCAATCACTTATTAAAAAGAGGAACATATTGGGATCTCTTGATTTCAAGCCAAGGTCAGGTAGATCAAGAAAGATTTTAGCCACAACTGACACAGTAATTGCTCAGGATACAAAGAAAAAGCCACAAGTAACCTATGACATTTTTTTATAATTATTTTTTTACTAGTAATGGCGGTTATCTGCAATTTTTGTCAGGACTGCGATATTACGGCGGACACTTCGGACACTTTTGACAGATTTTTGGGACCATTCACATTTATACAGCGAACAGTGCTATAAAACTGCACTGATTACTATATAAATGTAACTAGCAGGGAAGGGGTTAACACTAGGGGCGATCAAGGGGTTAAATGTGTGCCCTGCTAGGTGATTCTTACTGTGGGGGGAGGGGACTGACTGAGGAAGGTGACTGATCAGTGTCCCTATGTACAAAGGACACACCATCGGTCTTCTTTCCCTGACAGGATGTGGATCTCTGTGTTTACACACAGAGATCCACATCCCTGGCTCTGTGACTGCCAATCGCGGGTACCTGGCGGACATTGCGGCCTCCAGGCACGCGCATTGGCACCTGAGTGACGTGGCAGGCACGCGTGTGCGCCCCCCAGCGGCCGGAGGCCCGAGGACATCATATGACGGTCTCCCCGCCCTGTAGAGCCACCTTGTGGCCGTCTTTCAACAATGGCCCAGGTCCCAAGTGTTTAATAATTGACTGAACAGTACTTACTTGCATATTCAAAGCTTTGGATATCTTTTTACATCCTTTTCCATCTTTGTAAAGTTGCATTACCTTGTTACGCAGGTCTTTTCACTGTTCTTTTCTACCTCCTCATGGCTCAGTGTCTAGCCTGCTTAGGGCATCCAAGTGAGAGCTAACAAACTCCTTGACTATTTATACACAGACACTAAGGGCCAGATTCTCAGCGGCGTTACGACGGAGTATCTCAGATACCCCGTCGTATCGCCGTTTTTTTTGTCTCGTATCTATGCGCGTGATGCTTAGCATCACTTTTGCATAGATACGCTTCTACATCCGACAAGTGTAAAACCATTACACTTGCGGACCGTAGTTGTAATGACAACTCCGGCCACTAGGTGGCCTTTACGTTGTTTTCGCATTTGCATATGCAAATTAGGTAGTACGCCGATTTCCGATTGCTTTTACGCCGCCCCGTCGTCGCGTACGTCGTTTTCGTCCGCGTAAGGTTACCCCAGCTTCTATATGGAGTAACCTTACGAAGTACCGTCGGATGCCGTCGGGTCCCGTCAGATGCCATGTTAAGTATGGCGTCGGGTCAGCGTCGGCTTTTTCCGCCGCTTACGTTATTTTACTAACTCGTTCGCGAATAGGGAGTTGCGTAAATGACGCTCACGTCGTTTTGACGTCAGTTTCAACTACGCTTTCCGACGTGAGCTGGAGCATGCGCGCTGGGCTTTTTCCCCGGCCGGCACATGCGCAGTTCATTCGACGCGGGGGCGCTCTTAATTTAAATACAAGCCGCCCCATTTGAATTGCGCGGGTTTACGCTGGGCGATTTACGCGACGCAGGCGAAACCTACGGAGCAAGTGCTTTGAGATTAAAGCACTTGCTCTAGTACGATGCGGCGCCGTAGTGTAACTGGCTTACGCTACGCCGCCGGAATTCTTAGAGAATCTGGCCCTAACTGTGATTTCAAAAAATCCACAAATGTGGGAAATTAACCTTTAACCACTTGTCATCTGCCCACCGTCAAATGACGGCGGGCAGACGACTCCATTGTTCTGACATCACGTCATATGACGTGATGTCCCTTTAAAGCCGCGGGCGAGTGCCCGGCGGCAACGATCGCCACCGGGCACACGCGAGTGCTCAGTAACTGAGCTGGGACGTGAAGCTCTGTGTGTAAACACAGAGCTGCACGTCCCTGTCAGGGAGAGAGGAGAGCGGTTGTGTCCCTTGTACATAGGGACACAATCGGTCACCTCCCCAGTCACCCCCCTCCCCCTACAGTTAGAACACTCATAGGACACACGTTTAACCCCTTCCCCGCCCCTAGTGGTTAACCCCTTCACTGCCAGTCACATTTATACAGTAATCAATGCATATTTATAGCATTTTTCACTGTATAAATGTAAATGGTCCCAAAAATGTCAGAAAAGTGTCCGAAATGTCCGCCATAACGTCGCAGTCCCAATAAAAAAATCGCAGATCGCCGCCATTAATAGTAAAAAAAAAAAAAAAAAAAAATGCCATAAACTATCCCCTATTTTGTATACGCTATAAATTTTGCGCAAACCAATCGATAAACGCTTATTGCATTTTTTTTTTACCAAAAATATGTAGAAGAATACGTATCGGCCTAAACTGAGGGAAAAAATATTTTTTTTATATATTTTTTGGGTTATTTATTATAGCAAAAAGGAAAAATTTTGTTTGGGAGCCACGTCGCACGACCGCGCAATTGTCAGTTAAAGCGACGCAGTGCCGGAAGCTTATATTTTGTCTGGGCAGGAAGGGGGTGTAGGTGCACAGTAGGCAAGTGGTTAATTGCCATTTTAACCTGTGTGTGCCACCTTCTGTGTCTGTACCAAGGCCAAACATTCCGGGGTATGTAAACTTTTTATGAGAGCCATTTGGGTGATTTCTGTTATCATTATGATTTAAAAAGGACCCAAAAAATGATGTGCCAATAAATGGCTTCATGTGATCACTATCCTTAAGGCGCTTGGTACGTTGGCGGTAAAGCGCCGCTATTTTTAGCAGCTCTTTACCGTCGTGTTTGCCACAATTTACATCCACTAGTGGGGAGATTTTAACTCCCGCTGGCGGCCGAAAAAGGGTTAAACCCCCCTGCAAAACGCTGCTGCAGTGGCGGTTTGCAGGCGGTACAGCCAAGCTGCCCCATTCATTTCAATGGGCAGGGGGCACCATAGGAGCAGTATTTTTACCACTCCTACCACGCCTCAAAGATGCGGCTGGCAGGACTTTTTTTTACCATCCTGCCAGCGCAACGCTCCAGTGTGAAAGCCCTCGGGACTTTCACACTGGATAGAAAGAAGGGGCTCTTTCAGGGCGCATTGCAGGCCCTATTTTTAGCGCAAAAGCACCTTGGTTTTTTGGCATGATCAGTCATATTTTCAATATTAAAGGATCACTAGAGTTTTTTTTTTTTTAAATAACAAACATGTTATACTTGCCTCCACTGTGCAGCTCGTTTTGCACAGAGTGTCCCCGAATCTGGTCTTCTGGGGTCCCTCGGCGGCTGTCTCGGCTCGGCTCCCTGCAAGAACTCAACACCTTCAAGTGAGCGAGCGAGTGAGCATGGTGTTGAGTCTTTGCGGGAGCGCTCCCATGATACAGCCGGCAGTCATAGCCGCCGAATGTATCACTCGGCCCCGCCCCCCGGCGCACCGCATCATTGGATGTGATTGACAGCAGCGCGAGCCAATGCCAATGACAGATTCGAGAAGACAGCCGAGAAGACTGCGCATTCAAAGCACGGGACTTTCGAGGGTTCCGGTAAGTAAAGGTTGGGGAGCCTCTAATCTGCAGATGTTTTTTCACCTTAACCACTTAAGCCACGGACCATATTGCTGGTCAATGACCGAGCCACTTTTTGCGATTCGGTACTGCATCGCTTTAACAGACAATTGCGCGGTCGTGCGACGTGGCTCCCAAACAAAATTGATGTCCTTTTTTTCCCACAAATAGAGCTTTCTTTTGGTGGTATTTGATCACCTCTGCGGTTTTTAGTTTTTGCGCTATAAAAACAAAAATAGAGCGACAATTTAAAAAAATATATATATCTTTTTTTACTTTTTCCTATAACAAATATCCCCAAAAAAATATATAAAACATATTTTTTCCTCAGTATAGGCCGATACGTATTCTTCTACCTATTTTTGGTAAAAAAAATTATTAATATTTTTTATTTTTTTACTACTAATGGCGGCGATCAGCAATTTTTTTTCCGTGACTGTGACATTTTGGCGGACACTTTTGACACTATTTTGGGACCATTGTCATTTTTACAGCGAAAAGTGCTATAAAAATGCACTGATTACTGTGAAAATGCCACTGGCAGTGAAGGGGTTAACCGGGAGGGGGCGCTGTAGGGGTTAAGTGTGTTCTGAGGGAGTGTTCTTACTATGGGGGCGTGTGACATCACTGATTGTCGTTCCCTGTGACAGGGAACAGACGATCACTGACATTGCCACACTAGGAAGAACGCGGAAGGTTTGTTTACACACACCTCTCCCCGTTCTTCCTCTCTGTGACCCGGCGGCGATGGGGTCCACGGGTCCCGAGGTCACGGAGAACAGGACAGGACCACTTAAGTGCCCCTTCACGCCGATATACGTTCGCAGAATGGCACGGCTGGACACATGCACTTACCTGTGCGTCGCCTTTAAGGCCGCGTACACACGATCGAACATGTCCGCTGAAACTGGTCCGCAGACCAGTTTCAGCGGACATGTTCGATCGTGTGTACGGCCTATTGGACCGTACACACATGCTTAGAAACCTGTCCGCTGGAAACCTGTCCGTCGGACATGTTCGATGGTTAGTACAGGAAATCATCGGACCAAAATCCCGCGCATGCTCAGAATCAAGTCGACGCATGCTTGAAAGCATTGAACTTATTTTTTTCATCACGTCGTTGTGTTCTACGTCACCACGTTCTGGTCCGAGGGGATTTTGGTCCGATGGTGTGTACGCATATCAGACCAAAAGACCACTTCAGCCTTGTCCGATGAAAACGGTCCGTTGGACATGTTTCATCGGACATGTCTGATCGTGTGTACGCGGCCTAATGCCGCGTACACACGTTCGGTTTTTGCGATGAAAAAAAAACGACGTTTTTTAAAACGTCATTTAAATTGATCGTGTGTGGGCAAAACGTCGTTTTTTGTCTTAAAAAAAACGACCAAAAAAAAATTCCAACATGCTTGAATTTTTTTTGTGTCGTTTTTCAAAACGTAGTTTTTTGTTTCACAAAAAGTCACCGTGTGTAGCAAAAACGTCGTTTAAAACAACGTTTTTCAACCCGCGCATGCCCAGAAGCTAGTTATGAAGCGAGCTTCAATGGAAAAGTGTGGTGAACGTAACCTCGCTTTTTGTGAAAAAAACGATGGTGTGTATGCAACATCGTCTTTGAAAAGTGACGTTTCAAAAACATCGTTTTTTACTTCACAAAAAACGTCGTTTTTTTTCATCGCAAAAAACGACCGTGTGTAACAGCCGTGCCATTCTGATGACGTATATCGGCGTGAAGGGGCCCTTAAGTGGTTAATGCATTAGGGTGAAAACACTTTTACCTTTACAACCCCTTTAATGCCAAAATTTCACAATTTCTGTCAGGGTATGCAAACTTTTGAGCACGACTGTATATACAGGTGCATCTCAAAAAATTTCAATATCATCAAAAAGTTAATTTATTTCAGCAATGCAGCAATTTTTATTCATTTTATTTTCTATCATTTTCTATCATGTTCAGACTACAGCATGCAATATGTTTAAAAACACAGCAATAGTATATACTGGTATATTTCCTTTACAAATATTCTACGCATAGTTAATACATCACAAAGGATTCCCTCAAGTACTCTGGGTCAGGTTTTCAGCTCCTTTTATCTGATAGAAAGGGGTGAGTCACAGTTGTGATGAGTCATTAGATCTGATTCACTTAAAGCAAACCTTACGCTAAAATCCAAGGTCCGTTCATAAGCATGTCCTGATCCCCCCGCTGTCAAAATGCTGCATTAGGGCCCCTTCACACCAACAGCCATAATAAATATGAAGGGAGCCGCGCCGATGTGTCATAAATGATGGATTGCACTAATTTGTTTCTTTCATTTCTTTCTTTTTTTTTTATATCCTTTTAAAGTGTCCCAATGTGAAATTTCATGCCTCTTTATTCAATGCGTTATGATGCGATTGCGATGTGGTGTACTGCGGTGGTTCTCAATCTCAGTCCTCAAGCACCCCCAACATGCTGTAGGGTTGCCACCTCATCCCTTTAACTGCTTGCCAAACAGCCGCCGCAGTTATACGGCGGCAGGTCGGCTCTCCTGGGCGAGAGCCCGTAGCTCTACGTCGGCACTTCTGCGGGCGCTAGGGGGCACGTGCGCGCCGCCGGCGGCCGGCACGCGCATCGCTCGCCCCCGAGTCCTGTGCGCGTGCCCGGCGGGCACGATCGCCGCCGGGCACACACGATCGCTCGTTACAGAGCGGGGACCGGGAGCTATGTGTGTAAACACAAAGCTCCCGGTCCTGTCAGCGTGGGAAACGCTGATCTTCTGTTCATACAATGTATGAACAGAAGATCAGTGATTTCCCCTAGTGAGTCCACCCCCCATAAAGTTAGAACACACCCAGGAACACACTTAACCCCTTCCCCGCCCACTAGTGTTAACCCCTTCACTGCCAATGGCATTTTTATAGTAATCCAATGCATTTTTATTGATCGCTAAAAAAATGCCAATGGTCCCAAAAATGTGTCTAAAGTGTCCGAAGTGTCCGCCATAAGGTCACAGAACTGAAAAAAAAACGCTGATCGCCGCCATTACTAGTAAAAAAAAAATATTAATAAAATTATTAATAAAAATGCCATAAAACTACCCCCTATTTTGTAAACGCTATAACTTTTGCGCAAACCAATCAATAAACGCTAATTGCGATTTTTTTTTTAAACGAAAAATATGTAGAAGAATACGTACCTAAACTGAGGAAAAAAAAAAAAATCATATATTTTTGGGGGATATTTATTACAGAAAAAAGTAAAAAATATTGATTTTTTTTTCAAAATTGTCGCTCTATTTTTGTTTATAGCGCAAAAAATAAAAACCGCAGAGATGATCAAATACCACCAAATAAAGGCTCTATTTGTGGGGAAAAAAGGACGCCAATTTTGTGGTGGTCTAGGTGGGCATCTCTGGTGGCATCTGTGGTAGGCATCCCTGGTGGACTAGTGGCATCCCTGGTGGTCCAGTGGGGGGGCTGCATTGATAATCGATCAGCGCAAACCCCCCCTGTCAGAGGAGAAGACAATCGGCTCTCCTCTATTCGCGTCTGACAGACGCGAGTGAGGAAAAGCCGATTACTGGCTTTTCCTGTTTACATCGTGATCAGCCGTGATTGGACACGGCTGATCACGTGGTAAAGAGTCTCCGTCGGAGACACTTTACCTAGATCGTTGTTGCGAGTTGTCAGACTGACATCCTGCAACAACGATCGCCGTAATGCGCGCCCCCCGGGGTGACAGTGCATGCATCCTTGATCAGTAGCCACTGGTGTGGCGAAAAGAAGCACAGGTACTCATTGATGGGCCTCTGCTGTGTGTGCAGCTAATGCAGCATTGCCAATGATGAAGGAGGAGGAGGAGTTCCTTAGTGCCCCAGAGCACTCAGAATCGAATGCCTCTGCAAACTTACGCTGTACGGCCTCCCTGATTCTGCAAAGCCTGCGAAAGGACCCTAGGATTCGTTGTATCAAGGAGAGGGATCATTACTGATTGGCAACCCTTCTTGATCCATGTTACAAGGGTAAATTTGCAGAACTCATCCTGCCTTCGCAAAGGGTGAAACATCTTCAGAAGGCCTTGAAGAAAGGTTTGTGTAATGCATTTCCAGACCCTGGGAGGTTACTATTTTCTGGTGCTGGACAACAGGGATGGACTGGCCATTGGGACTACAGGGAGTTTCCCGTGGGCCGATGGCTCAGTGGGCCGGCTTCAGTGACAGCGGACCACCGCCCCCCTCCGCTCCTCTGTCTCTTCCTTCCCGCAGCGCTCACCTCCTCTCTCTCCCCGCAGCGCTCACCTGGAGGGAACAAAGAAGCAGGGGGAGGAGCAGAGGAGCAGGGGGGCGACAGAGGAGCATGGGGGAGGGGACAGACAGCTGACTCAACAGCTATGGAAGTAGAACGGCTAGTGGCTAGTAAAGGGGGAGAGGGGGCTTGGGTGGCCGGGGGGGGGGGGGTGTGGGAGAGACCTGTCAAAGTGGGCCAGTCTGGATAAAGTCCAGGGCCAAATTTTTGTCCCAGTCCAGCCCTGCTGGACAACGTGTTGCTGAGGCTTCATTCAGTCAGAGGAAGAACGGTGGAGAAAGTGGCTGGCTGACCGATGCCTTTAAACAATTGTTCAGTCCTCAGCGCCAAGATCTGACCAGTTCAAGCAACCATCGCCAGCGTCTGCATTATATGGTTCAGAAATATCTAGGGCAGACTTGGAGACCTTTCCAACAGAGCATCCACTGGGTTACTGGGCCTTGAGGATGGACCACTGGCCAGAACTTGTTCAATATGCAATTGAGCTACTGGCCTGTCCTGCATCCAGCGTGCTTTCTGAACACACATTCAGTGCTGCTAGAGGGTTTGTAACAGATCAAAGGATGCACCTGTCCACAGACTCCGTTGATAGGCTCAAATTCATAAAAATTAATCAGTCTTGGATCAGCGGCTATCAATCACATGATGCTGATGTACAGGGCTGCTGTTAGAAATCAAGGGGCCCCGTACAGCCTACCTGACAGGGCCCCCAGCCCCCCCCCCAAATATATAAATACAATATTTTCACAAACAAATACACTAAAATCATTATTAGCGGATGCAAACCTGTGTGAATTAGGCCATTTTCTAAATAGTTTTGAAAAAATCTTTAAACTTTTTTTAATATAATTTTTTAAAGAATGTAAAAATGTATTTTATTTTGCAATTTGTAATTTTTTTTATGAGACAGGTAAGCCAGCAGTGAAATGGGAGGCAGCACAGTGACATGGGGCACAGAGGGGGATTGGAAGCAGGCAGAACAGGAAGGGGGGGGAGTAATTCTGTAATTGCCCCTCCATCCGACCACAATGATTCCCTCTGCTGTCTGGGCCCCCCTGTTTGCCCGGGCCCCCTACAGGAGGGCTGGTGGTCCCTGCTGATGTAACTGATTGAATTTGCTATGATTCTGGTATCACTTGAAGACTGCCTATGCTGATTATCCTATTCCTCCTCAATCTTGATTATGCTAGCTTCCAACAATATTTCTGGGTTTAGGACACCACTACCCAAGGCTAATTTTTTTTAAACAAGGGCATGTAATTCCAATTATTATATGATATAATATTTCACAGCAGGGCCCGTTCTTGCGCCCAACAAAAGTAACTCTGGGGGGGTTACAGTGTTCTAAATCCACCAAAACCAAAGGCCCAATTTTTCTGCAGAGTATATAGGACAGGCCGTATAGTACATATACTGCTGTTAAGAGTATATAGTGCCTGGGGGACCCCCACACCATTTTTCTTTTAATTTTGGTGTAGGGTTCCCTTTAATATCCATACCAAATCTAAAGGGCCTGGTATGGATTTTGGGGGGACATCCACACCAATTGGTAATTTTTGGCACAATGTTCCCCTTAATATTCATACTAGACCCAAAGGGCCTGGTAAAGGACTGGGGGGACCCCACACTGTTTTTTTGTTATGATTTTTATCCATATTGCTGGGATCTGACAATAGATTACAGCTGCAAGCAGTTTAAAAAAAAAAAAAAATATTTTAGAAATGTAATGTTGCTGTGGTATTGTTCTAAACATGTGAAAGATGCGCCACTTTACAGGCAGACTAAGAAGACCCCCCAGGCATGATATCTAAAGGAATATTTCATGTTTATTGTTTCATTTTAAGCATTATTAAAATCGCTGCACCCAAAAAAATTACAGTTTTTAAAACTTTGCATTTTGTTCATGTCCCCTGGGGAAGGACCTGGGCCCCCAAACACCTTTTATGACAATAACTTGCATATAAGCCTTTAAAATTAGCACTTTTGATTCTTCATGTTCATGTTCCATAGATTTTAACGGTGGTCGCACACATTTTTTGCCTGTTCGCATGTTCTGCTGCAAACTGAATGGGGGGGGGGGGGTGTTCGGCTCATCCCTACTCATCACAATGCTGCTTCTCCTTTCACTGTCCAGTCACAGGCTGGAGGCTGGTCCATGATAGCCAGGGCTCAGAGGAAATGGATTGAATAAGCCTGGCCGTTAGACTGAGGACATCTAGTGGTGAACAGAAAGTACTTACAAGGGTCAGTTTGGGTTGAAGCTGATTATTGAGGCAAAAACGGCTTTTTATCTTTTATTGGGTGATTTTTTTTTATTATTATTAGTGTCTGGAGTTCTGTTTTCAAGTTTATTGTTAAAGTACAGACACACTTCAGATCTAAAACTACTTGGTGAATGTTTGGGAAGTGCAATGCTATAAATGGGCTCGGTAGATTGAAAATAAATGTATAAATAAGTGTTTTATGTCACCCATGGGTCAGATATTCCTGCAGTTCCCTGCGATTCCAGCTACATTTTGTAATATGATACAATGCATTCTAAGAACAACCTCACTTAGTCCCGTGATTTAGTGTTATACATAGAATGCTGGAGAGATACTTGTTAATGGGGGATAAGCTGAACTCGAGGATAAGCAAATATTATCAAATCCATTCTTGAATCTTGGTGTGCTTTGTTTATTTCTTCCAGATCTTTGCAGTAATCCAGTGTCATACTTTACTTCCTGTAATAAAGACCAGTCGTTGCTGCTCTCTCTCCTTGTGCAGGATGACTGGTCTTGTCTCCGCCCACTAATATCGTTTTCTGCAGGCAGCCTGTAGTGGGCGGAGCTGTTAGGCCCCTCCCATAACTTTGCTGTCAAACAAAACTGACAGGGGTTACATCACCCTTAAATCTCTCTGCACTCCAATGGAATCCATTGTGTCACAGCCTCAGTCATCTGTATGGGATGTGGTGGCAGGTGGTACATGACATTCACTGTTTTTTGCTGCAAAGCACAGCTGCCCAGCCATGGTAATATGAATGGGGCTGCCCAATAGCTATTGCCTGGTTTTGGCAGCTGAGAAGAAGTTTTTGCTGCCTGACAGTGCCATGTGAAAGAGGCCTAAAAAATCCCCAGTGCAGAAACGTTGTCCGATGGTGCCAGTAATTAAGCATAGACTTACTGTAATAACAAGGCTGCCCTTTCTTTTCCCTCCTCCTGCCCTGATTTTGGGCACCGACTGAGACCCCCCGGACACATTCTACCTGAGTTGCTGACTTTGCTTTGTCTTACCATCTTGTGCCATTCACGCTCTGAACTGTGCCCTGAGAGATTGTTGTTGGCTTTTATATCCCCTTTTGTTGGATATCGTTTAATACTGTAACTTTGTACATTTTTGATAGGACTCTCATTATAAATGGTTGTCCCGATACCACTTTTTTAAGACCAAGTACAAGTACCAATACTGTTTTTCAAGTACTCGCCGATAACGATTACCAATACTCATAGGCGTGCGCACAGGGTGTGCCAGGTGTGCCCAGGCACACTCTAATCACCATGTGCAGCATAGATTCCCCTTACTGCCCTAGTAACACTTCCACCCACCCTGCTGCCGGCTTCCCTTCTCTCCCGGTGGCTAATGCTGTGGGGATGTTTTAGGCTGAACGGGGGAAGGGGCCGGTAAATATGTAATTTACTGACCCCTTCCCTTTTTGAATGAACACAGAGACCGATCATTTGTGTATGTTTGAGCTTTGGGGGTGCATACCCTAATGCAATAGGCTGCGCACGCCTATGCCAATACTTTTATTTAATCTCATGTGACAGTGGCACATGTGAGTATTTTTTCATTTATTTATTATAAAAAAAATGTACAGTTAGTTTTTGAATTTTTTACAATTTATTCATTTTTTTTTTTTTACAATGCTTTTTTATTTTTTTTAAAGGCGGGGGAGGGGGGTTGGACAGTCTCAGTGTGTTTTTCTTTTTATTAGTATTTTTTGCAAAAAAAATTTATCAGCCCTGGGCTATGGTGAGATATCAGGGATCTTAACAGACCTCTGACATCTCTCCTTTGAGACAGGGAAAGGGACTAGAGGCGATTTAGTTCGCATTTGTAGCGCTATACAAGTTACTCACTCACACATGTTCCCCAGTCCCTTTCTCAGCAGCCTCAGCTGCACTGAAAATGAATGGAGACACGGGGAAGAGAGAGGGACACGGAGCAGCATGGAGGGTGACAAGGAAAAGAACGGCGGGGGACAGCAGCATGGAGAAGCACACAGCAGAATGGAGGGGGACTGGAGAAGGATAGGGGACAGTCAGTGGTGATCGTGTGTGGGAGAGAAGCACCGATCACTGCTGAAAGCCATGGGGGGGGGGGGGGCTGAGAAAGGACCGGCTGTCAGACTTTTTAATCTATACAGGGTTATCAGTGCTTGTAACTCCCCCACCGCACTGATCACCCTGACTGCCAGTGGCGTAGCGTGGGTTGCAAGCGCCTGAGGCGAGGCAAGTCATTTGCACCCCCCCTGACCTTACCTATTTTCAGTTCGCTCCAGTCTGATCACTGTGTGAGACAGTGGTGGCTGTAGGGAAGAGCAGAGTGTGCTTGATAATGACTGGTAAAGCCTGGAGTGGTGACATCATGCATATGTTCCTATGTCCCATCTGTTGTCGGTGCTCCCTGCTCTCCTCATTCGTGACAGCGCCCCTCTAAATTTTGCACCCGGGGCAGTTGCTTCCCCTTGCAACCCCCACGCTACGCCACTGCTGACTGCCCAGGTATCAGGTGAAGCATCGGAGCATTTGCCCGAGTACAAATACTCGGGCAAATGCTCGTTATAGGTACTGATACTAGTATTGGTATCGAGAAAAACCCTAGTATTATATATTGATTATATATTATTACTTAAAGGATCACTAAAGGAATTTTTTTTTTTAGCTAAATAGCTTCCTTTACCTTACTGCAGTACTGGTTTCATGTCCTTATTGTTCGTTTTTGCTTTGAAGTTGCTGTAATCCTGTTCTGTTCTCCACACTTCCTGCTTGTCTGTTTCCTTATAACCACAGTACTGGGAGCTTTCTCACGGTGGTCTAAGCTGTCATTACTGTGTGTCTAAAACTTCCAAGAACCAATCGGATTCATTTTAAAAACAAAACACTGCCCTGGATTTGTTTGTTTTTGTTCTGTGTGTCTATTTCTACTTTGCAGAAACATAAAGCCAGTTCAAAAGTGAAACTAACCTGCAGGCACATTATATGATTGATTGTTATCTATTTTTAATCATTTTGAAAAGAAATCAGTTTTATGTCTCTATACCCTGTAAACAGTAATTTCATCAATTTTTTTTTTCCTTTAGTGACCCTTTAACCATTCTCTATTGTACCCCACAAACCCCTGAGGAAGCCTATACTAAGAAACGCATTGGGACAATGCACCCCATCCCCTCTTCCCCTTGTGGAATACATGATAAGATATGATGTAATACATACAGTATCTCACAAAAGTGAGTACACCCTCACATTTTTGTAAATATTTTATTATAACTTTCATGTATGCCTTTAGATCCCCTATAGTAGGTTGCATATTTAGAGTATATGAGAACCTCACCTTGTAAAACAACCCATTCAGTTCAAAATAGAAGTAAGTACACCCCTCACATTTTTGTAAATATTTTATTCGATCTTTTCATGTGACCACACTGAAGAAATTACACTTTGCTACAATGTTGTGTAGTGAGTGTACAGCTTGTATAACAGTGTAAATTTGCTGTCCCCTCAAAATAACTCAACACACAGCCAATAATGTCTAAACCGCTGGCAACAAAAGTGAGTACACCCCTATTTCTCTACACCAGAACCTGGTCACATGTGGGGCTGTGGTTTTGCTCTATTTCTTGGATGTAAGAGGCCCTTTACATGTTCTTATCTAACAAAGAGGACTTATTTCATTGACATTTATTCTCAGCTATAATCTATGGACTCATCGGATTTTATAATTCTTTTTGGTTGGACCTTACGCCGTATCTGATTGGTTGCTTCATCCAATAACAATTAGCTGGTTACCCATTGAATTTTTTAGTGATCTGCAACATATACCATACATCCACACTGTGTGTGGCCAGGTTTTAGGAATACTTCTACTCAGCCGAGTACACTTCTTTTGTGCAGAGATTTAAATGTAGTGTAAACAGTTTTTTTGAACTCTCCTTAGGAAAGCCTACAGGCTAAAAAGAAAAAGTTTGGGGCCCCGCTCATGAAAAGTTTAAAATCGACAAAGAAAAAGATTAGAGGATCCACTCATGAAGGCCTACAGTCTACAGGTAATAAGGGGCAATCAAAAAAGTTTACAGTTAAATGGGAAAAGGCTTTGAAACTCCCACAAATAAAATGTTAAGGAAAAAAGATTGGGGCAGCTCTTATGGAAGCCTACAGTCTACAAGATAAAGATTTGGGGCCCCTCTCATGAAGGTTTACAGTCTAAAAAAAAAAAAAAGACTGAGGGACTTTAATGTTTATGAAGTTCATAATCTAAAAGGGAAAAAATTCACATGTCCTGCTCCTGGAAGACTACAGTCGGCGAGGAAAATGATTGGGGGCACCACTGAAGAAGACTTATGCCGCGTACACACAATCGTTTTTTCAGAATCTAAAAACTGATGTTTTTTAGGGTCTAGAAAAACAATTTTTTTTTCAACCTGATCCTTAAAACGGCCTTGCCTACACACGATCGTGAAAAAAAATGCTCTAGCAAAGTGCGGTGACGTACAACCCGTGCGACGGCACTATAAAGGGAATGTTCCATTCGGATGGTGCGACCCTTGGGGCTGCTTTTGGTGATTTCTTGTTAGTAAAAGATGATTCGCTCTTTTCAGTCTGTTACAGCGTGATGAATGTGCTTACTCCATTACGAACGGTAGTTTTACCAGAACGAGCGCTCCCGTCTCATAAATTGCTTCTGAGCATGCACGTTTTTTTTCACGTCGTTAAAGCCCACACATGACCATTTTTTACAACGTTAAAAACGACAACGTTAAAAACGTTGTGAAAAAATAGAGCATGTTCAAAATTTTTAATGCCCATTTTTTAGATCATGAAAAATGCTCTGGAGCCCACACACAATAGTTTTTAATGAAATTTAAAAAAAAACTTAATTTTTAGAACCCGAAAAAAGCTTGTGTGTCACAGTCAAAGAAAAAGTGTCGGCACCTGTTTAGAAAAGCTTACAGTCCAAAAAAATTGTTTGGGGGCTCTGCTATTAAGGCATACAGACTACAAAAAAAGGTTTGGGAGCCCTTCTCATGAAAGTTTACAGTCTACAAAGAAAAAAATTGGGGGATCCTATCATGAAGGATTGCCGTCTACAAGGGAAACATTTGGGCGATAATCAGGAAAGTTTACACTTTAAAGGGAAAAGGTTTGAGGGATGCATTCATAAAAACCTTATAGTCTAAAAAAAAAAGATTTGGGGGGTCCTGCCCATGGAAACTCACAGCCCAAATGGAAAAGGTGTGGGAAACCCTGCGCATGAAAGTTTACAGTCTACAAGGAAAAGGATTTGGTTCTGCACCAATTAAGGACTACAGTCTACACTGAAAAGGTTTGACAAAGCGTCTGTGACGGGAAACATGTCAGTTACGGCTCCCCTTTCTACACCATAGATGTCCATGAGGAGCTTTGGAGTATCGAGTAGCACGTTTGTTCATTCATGTTGATGTTCTGGCGTCTCTTGCAGTGACATCCTTGTGAGCTCCGAACAACCTTTGCTGTTCACATCCTGTATTGGCCCATTCCGTCACATGACTGTAGAGGATTGGTGTCCGGACGCTAATTCCTGCCCCTTTCTGTGATGCCGCGGAAGTCCCGCCCTCCATCTCGGCTGGTAACGCGGCTGTTTTGAAGCTCTTGCAGCCCTGTGCCCAGGCTTACTTACCGTCCCACAGCGTGATGGGATGAGAAGGTTTACCTCTCCCATCAGCTTTGAACTACCATCTGGACTTGTCTGTACCGGCTAAACCTCTGTCCATCTATACGGCAGCGGCAAGGACTGGCTGCCGCCGTGCAGTATTCTTCCTGTCACACTATTCCATCCAGTGTCCGCTCACAGCCGTCCAGAGGAGAGCTTTCTTTAGAGGTATTGTACCCTCCAGCCCTTTACCTACGGTTCTTGCATGCAGTTTGCTACTCCTTCACAGCGGGATATTTAACCCTTCCATCACAGGTGGTTTCTCCCTATGGACTCTAGGTGAACTGTGTTATTTTTATAACTCTATTTTAATTCATGCCTTTTCTGTGCACAAGTTTTATAGTTTGTTGGACTATTAAGTGTCAATATAAATTTTAACCCACTGTGCGCTGCCTGTTTTGTTTGTATGTTCTTTGCCCATTCCTAGTGGTTGACGGCTGCACTGGGTTGTTTTTACTGATCCTCACATTCAATTGTGTTGCTATATCATTTTGTAGCGCTTCCTGGAGGGCTTTTTGTGTATATTGTGTCATATACAGTAAAAGCCTACAGTCTTCAAAGAAAAGATCTGGAAGCTCTGCACATAAAATCCTACAGTCTACAAGGAAAAGGTCTCGGTGACATGATTGGTAAAGCATACAATCTACAAGGAAATGTTTTGGGGGTACTTTTACAATCCAAAGGTAAAAACTTTGGGGGCACCACTCATGAAAGTTCACAGTCTAATGGAGAAGGTTTAGAGGCCCATGAAAGCCTACAGTCTACAAGAAAAAGACTTGGGGCCCCGCACACAAAAGCCTACAGTCTACAATGAAAATAATTGGGACCCCTGCTGAAGAAGGCCTACCATCTACACAAAAAATGTGTTGAGGGCCTAATCAGAAAAGTCTAAACGGAAAAGGTTTTGGGGCCCAGGTCATGAAAGCTCATAGTCTAAAGGGAAAAAGTTTAGATTCCCCGCTCATGAAAAACTACAAGAAAAATGATTGGGAGCCTTGTTGAATAAAAACCTACATTCTACTAGAAAAAGGTATCAGGGGCTTGCTCATTAAAGCTTACAGTTTAAATGGAAAAGATTTGGGTGCCCAGGTTACAAAGTTCATAGTCTAAAATGGTAAAAAGTTAAAACGTCTTGCTACTGAGAGCCTACAGTCTACAAGGAAGAAGACTGGTGCCCCGTACACACAATTGGAAATTCTGACAGCAAAAGTGTGATGTGAGCTTTTGAACGGAAATTCCGACCGTGTGTGTGCTCCATCGGACTTTTGCTGTCGGAATTTCCTCCAACAAAAGATTAAGAGACGGTTCTCAAATTTTCCAACGGAAAAAAATTCCTATCTTAAAATCCGATCGTCTGTAGAAATTCCGAGGTGCAAAATTCAGACTCATGCTCCGAAACAATTTGACGCATGCTCAGAAGCACTGACCTTAAGACTACCTTAATCGTAGTGTTGTACGTCACGCGTTCTTGACGGACGAAAGTTAAGAGCACTTTTGTGTGACCGTGTTTATGCAAGCCAAGCTTGAGCGGAATTCCGTCAGAAAAACCTTGGATGAAAAATCTGATCGTGTGTACGCGGCATGACAGTCTCAATGGAAAAAGTGTTGGGGCCTGATCAGCAAAGCTTAGAGTCTTTAGGGAAAAGATTTGGGGGCTCTGCTCATAAAGGCATACAGGCTTAAAAAAAAAAAAGATTTAGGAGCAGCTTACATTCTATATGGGAAAGCCATGCTCATGAAAACTAACAGTCCAAAAGAAAAAAAAGAGGTCCAGCTCATTAGAGCCACAGTCTAGATGTAAAAAGATTTGGAGCCCTACAGTCTAAAAAGAAAAGATTTGGGAAGGGCTCATAAAATCTTAAGCCCTGTACACACGCTTGGTTTTCTCGGCGGTAAAAAGTCAGCCGAGAAAACCGAGGGGAAAGCTGAGAACCGGTCAGGAAAACTGACATGGAGCTTTGGCGGGGAATCCCGGCCGTGTGTATGGTCCATCGGCACTGCCTTACAGTGTTTCCCATAGGTAAGTAGTAGATCTGGCGGGAAAAAAAACATTGGGAATCCCAAAGGGAAAATAGAGTTAAGCACTGTACACACGCTCGGTTTTCTCGGCGATAAAAAGTCCGCAGAGAAAACCGAGGGGAAAGCCGAGAACCCGGCAGGAAAACTGCCATGGAGCTTTGGCTGGGAATCCCGGCCGTGTGTATGCTCCATCGGCACTGTCTACCATACGTAAGTAGTAGATCTGGCGGGGAAAAAACGCTGGGATCCCGATGGCAAAATAGCGTTAAGCCCTGTACACACGCTCGGTTTTCTCGGCGGAAAAAAGCCTGCAGAGAAAACCGATGGGAAAACCAAGAACCCGGCAGAAAAACTGCCATGGAGCTTTGGCCGGAAAACCCAGGCCCTGTGTATGCTCCGTCGGCACTGCCTTGAAGTGTTTCCCATAGGTAAGTAGTAGATCTGGCGGGGGAAAAAAACTCTGGGAATCCCGTGAATACAAGGCTTTAGTCTTATAGGTAAACGGTAAGGGGGGACTGCTTATGAAATCTTCCATCTCTCCCACACATTGTGCAGATTTCATAGATAAACTCGTCTTACTCACCAAACAGCACACGGTGAAGAGGGCTCTGACATATGCATAGCTTACCATTGCTCATACAAGTTTTAAAAACTGTATTAAATATTGGCACGTCTATATTTAACCTTCCATATGTCTAAGAATGTGAAGTTGTTTTCCTTTGATGTGTGAATAGAATCTTGGAATGAACGTTGGATTCTCACATTCACTTCACAGCTCCAGATTTACATTTTCATGTTTCGTATTGTTTTCTGTCAGAGGAACTCTGCTTTCCATAGGGAGTGCTTGTCACCTCACTGTAGCTGCACATGACCTTGGTGTAAAAGCGCTTCACTCACTTTCAATGTTTTCTCAACGGTTTAAATCGATCTGTAACAGGTTTGCAGATCGTTCCATGATGTGTCATTGATCGTTTGAAGCTGAACTCCAAATAGATGTAAATTCAACACATGAATTTCTCAAAAAATAATCAGAATTATTGCCAGCATAAGTACCCACCTCTGTCTTTATATCAGCTTCCTTTATTCATCTACATAACAGAACTAGAAGAAGGAGGGGCATTGCCCTAAATCAGGGGTGCTCAATCTGTGACCCTCAACCTCAAACCAGGGAGGCTCATGCCCGGAGTCGGCAACCGGATGATTGTGATCTGGCCTTGCCGATCCACCATCCCAGAGAATCAGAGTGCATTGAGCTGGTGGCCAACAGCAGAGGAAGCAGGCTGTCGCATAGAGAGCAGAAGTTGCATAAGCCAATGCTTCCTCTGCAGCGCCGACTCCTGTTCCAGGCAGAGTGACACCAAGTGCAATTCGTCTGGGATCTTTCTAGCAGCCTGGAGAGTGATCCCAGAGTCAGGCAGCAGATTACCAGTCAGTGCCCACGGCTGCCTGCACAGTGAGGGCGGAACGGAAGGGATGCAGGGCAGGCGCAGAGCGGTCCCGCCAATGAAAGTGTGGGCAACTCCGCGGGTGACAGTGCGGGCGGCTCCGTGGGCAGGCAGCTTGGTCAGTGAGTGGGCAGGTGAGAGCGGGTGAGCAGCTGGGCTGCTGGCCAATCGGGGAGCCAGCGGGCAGGGGAGCAAGGAGATTACATCATCTCTCAGGTGCCGTACACACGGCAGAGAACCTCGACGGGCAGAACACATCGTTCCGCCCGTCGAGGTTCTCTCCCGGCCGTCGGATTCGGCGACCCGCCCATCGGATTCGGCGACCCGCCCGTCGGGAATGGCAACCAGCCATTCTTCCAGGCGGGCCGTCGAGGAAATAGAGAGCGTGCTCTCTATTTCGGCTCGACGGGCTTCCCGACGGGAAGCTCGCTGAGACCGTACACACGGCCGAGGTCCTCGCTGGAATGTGCATTCCAGCGAGGTTCTCGCTGATTTTCAGCGAGAACCTCCGCCGTGTGTACGGGGCCTCAGTCTCACTGCCCAGCGCCTGCCCTGCATCCCTGCAGTTCCCCCCCTTTCTGTGCAGGCAGCCATGGGCTGCAGAGAGATTACATCATCTGACTGGTAATCTGCTGCCTGACTCTGGGACACAGCAAGAGACTACCTTAGCAGTAAAGTGACACAGCAGGTGACAATCTGCAACGTGTGGCAAGTGACAATCCTCCACATGAAGCCACGTGGGATGTGGTGAAACTAGTAGAGGTGGAGCCTGGCGGTGGACTACAATTACTACTACTACTACTGAGTGAGACTGTCATGTCATTTTTTTTTTCAAATAACAGTTTTTATTAGACACAGGGTAACCCCCGTGCCGCAGAGAAAATTGTACAAAAACTTCAGTAGGAAATACAGTGCATAGCATATTTCAGCACATTACAAGGCAGATATCGTCATGTCATTTTAATGCTTTTAAAATGTCATTAAATCTGAACTTACTGGTAGACATTGTGGATTTAAAGTTTGAAGCAGCACAGTGGAAGGAGTACTTGCTTTTGATTATGTTCATCCTTTGAGCCACCAAGATTCTCAGACGATCCCTGGGAGGGAATGTTTGCACAGGGTGCAAGGTGTGTTTGACCCCTTGCAGGGTCCTTTAAAAGACGATTTTTTTCATATTATTGCAATATCAGTGTTTATCACCATAAGGCCTCATTCACACAGGCGGACTCCATCGCAACGGAGTCCGCCAGCTCAGCCGGAGATCTGTCCGCAGATCTCCGCTGAGCCGACGGATGACAAGCTCCTCTCTGCTCACTGATCGGGGAGGAGCTTGTCGAGCCCCGCTGTCCTCTATGGAGCGATTTGATGAAAACGGACAGCATGTCCGTTTTCATCAGATCTTACCCGATCCGATCCGCATGGACGGATGGGGACGTGTGCCCCATATGTCTGTTTTTAGCCGATCGGATCAGGTCGGATGTCAGCAGGCATGTCTCCGCTGACATCTGACGCTCCATAGAGATGCATGGAGCGCCCGTTCAGGTCCGCCTGAAAAACTGACAGCCAGACCTGAACGGATCCATGTGTGAATGAGGCCTAATTGTTTATTTCACTTTTACAGCACTGTCACACCTTTATTGTTTTTTATTGATTTCTGTGGAAGCACATTAGTGACAGCTGCAGTAAAAAGTTATCACCACTAGGGGCCAGATTCAGGTAGAGTTACGCTGGAGTATAAGTGATTCGCCAGCATAACTCACACTTTGAGCCGGCTTATCTGTTTTCTGTATGCAGAAAACAAGATACGCCGGGATTGAGTTCAGATGCGAGTGGCGTAATTGTATTTCGCCGTCGTATCGGAACTGCAATTTTAAAATGGGCGCTCGGGGCATTCCCGCTGATTTACACCGAGAGTATGTAAATCAGCGAGAAACGGCAATTCACGATCGTACGTGGGCCCGACGCAGTGACTTTCCGACGTTTCTGTAAGCGATATGCGGCGTAAAGAAAAACATGCCCCCTAGGTGGAGTATCCTATGTTAAGTATGGCCGTCGTCATCGCGCCGAATTGAAAAAGTTTAACGCCGTTTGCGTAAAACGTCCGTGAATGGGGATTGACGTCATTGACGTTCACTGACAGAATTTGGAGCATGCGCACTGACAGTCGACGCATGCGCAGTACGTTCACCGCGGGATCACGCCTAGTTTAAATAATACACGCCCCCTACCCGCCCAATTTGAATTCCGCCGTCTCATTTTCGCTACGCCGCCGCAACTTTAGGAGCAAGTGCTTTGTGAATAACAGTACTTGCTCCTAAAGTTTCGGCGGAGTAACGTAAATGACAAACGTTACTCCAGAATAAAGATCCGCTCTCCTACCTGAATCTGGCCCTATATGTTTTTTTTAAGTTTCACATTGCATACCATATTAGCGCGCAACTACTTCTATTTTCATTTATATCCTTATAGATCAGCACTATGGCAGTAGTTTAGAAAGGATGAGAGTGGCTTTACATCCACTTTAAAGACAAATCACGCAGTAAGAGACCATCAACTGCGACCACTGAAACAAATCTTCAGCAAGATGAATTGATCTGTGTGGACAGACAAGTCATGCCGCGTACACACGGTCGTTTTTTGCGATGAAAAAAAAAAACGACATTTTTTGTGAAGTAAAAAACGACGTTTTTGAAACGTCACTTTCAAAGACGATGTTGCATACACACCATCGTTTTTTTCACAAAAAACGAGGTTACGTTCACCACACTTTTCCATTGAAGCTCGCTTCATAACTAGCTTCTGGGCATGCGCGGGTTGAAAAACGTCGTTTTAAACAACGTTTTTGCTACACACGGTGACTTTTTGTGAAACAAAAAACGACGTTTTGAAAAACGACACAAAAAATTCAAGCATGTTGGAATTTTTTTTTGGTCGTTTTTTTGAAGACAAAAAACGACGTTTTGCCCACACATGATCAATTTAAATGACGTTTTAAAAAACGTCGTTTTTTTTCATCGCAAAAAACGACCGTGTGTACGCGGCATTAGAGTCCATGAGCTTGCTACACAACTTGACTGTGGTCACAATGCCATTCAGAAAATGGTGGAAGACCTAAGGTATCAAAAAGTGAGTGCAAAGTGGTTACCTTGGCAGTTGACACCAGATTTGAAGGAGAAAAGGGAGAAGATGCTCTGATCTGCTGCTGGAAGCGTTTGAAACCAGTTTTCTTTGATCTGATCTGATGACAGGGGATGAAACGTGGGCAGTGCTTTAAGTGGGCCAAAAGAGGTGCCGGTACTCTATTAGGCGCCAGTGCCCCCCCCCCCCAATACTGAACATGAAAATACCCTTAGAAAGTACCCTGAAAAAGAGCTACCGTAGAAAGAGCTACTGAACATAAATAAAATGTGCAAAAGGGTGTCCGCCATCAGCACCTCCTTACATCAGAGTGTCCCCCATCAGCACCTCCTTACATTAGAGTGTCCCCCATCAGCACCTCCTTACATCAGAGTGTCCCCCATCAGCACCTCCTTACATCAGAGTGTCCGCCATCAGCACCTCCTTACATCAGAGTGTCCGCCATCAGCACCTCCTTACATCAGAGTGTCCCCATCAGCACCTCCTTACATCAGAGTGTCCCCCATCAGCACCTCCTTACATCAGAGTGTCCCCATCAGCACCTCCTTACATCAAAGTGTCCGCCATCAACACCTCCTTACATCAGAGTGTCCCCCATCAGCACCTCCTTACATCAGAGTGTCCCCATCAGCACCTCCTTACATCAGAGTGTCCCCCATCAGCACCTCCTTACATCAGAGTGTCCCCATCAGCACCTCCTTACATCAGAGTGTCCCCATCAGCACCTCCTTACATCAGAGTGTCCGCCATCAACACCTCCTTACATCAGAGTGTCCCCCATCAGCACCTCCTTACATCAGAGTGTCCCCCATCAGCACCTCCTTACATCAGAGTGTCCCCATCAGCACCTCCTTACATCAGATTGTCCCCCATCAGCACCTCCTTACATCAGAGTGTCCCCATCAGCACCTCCTTACATCAGAGTGTCCCCATCAGCACCTCCTTACATCAGAGTGTCCCCCATCAGCACCTCCTTACATCAGAGTGTCCCCTATCAGCACCTCCTTACATCAGAGTGTCCCCCATCAGCACCTCCTTACATCAGAGTGTCCCCCATCAGCACCTCCTTACATCAGATCAGAGTGTGTGTCCCCATCAGCAGCCCTCTTCACATGAGAGTGTCTTCCCTGTCTTCCCTCTCCTCCCCCTCACAGGTGTACAGTGTACTCACTAAAGTACTCACAGTTCTGAAGGCAGTTCTGAAGGCAGTTCTTCCTCTCCTCTCTCCTGTCTCACGGTAACAGTTCTGGCGCGCGCGCTGATACATGTCCCGCCCCCCTCCTCTAGTCCAGCTTGTGTGACAGACAGCACACTGGCTCTATCACACGAGCTAGGAGGAGGAGGAGGGTGGGACATGTATCACAGAGCGGCGCGCCCTTTTTTTTCCATGGCCGTTTTAAAGTCCACCGCGGCCGGGAGCCGCGGGCTGCCGCTCCCCTGAAAGTGCCGCCTGGTGCTGCGTTCCGGTACGGGAAACGCACGTACTGGGCGCACGGAGAGGTGCTGGTACTCTCCAGGGCCATTTTTGGAAGTGGCGGTACTGAGTACCGCCGCGTTCCGGCCCACTTAAAGCACTGAACGTGGGTATGTCTTTATGATCCAGAAATGAAGAATAAGTCCATGGATTGGCGTCACACCTCTTCTCCAAGACCTGAGAAGTGAAAGAGTACGCAAAGCAATGGTGACTGTTTTTTGGGATGACAAGGTGTCTTTTTCGCTTTTGTTCTGAAACTTGACTGTACCGTAGGTGAGAGGTACATCGAGACACCTAAGAAGCTTGGAGAAGCCATTAAGAGGAAGTAGGGATGGACTGGCCATCAGGACTACAGGGAGTTTCCCAGTGGGCCAATGGCTCAGTGGGCCGGCTTCAGTGACAGTGGACTGCCGCCCCCTCCGCTCTTCTGTCTTTCCCTCCTTGCAGCGTTCACCTCCTCTCCCTCCCCACAGCATTCACCTCCTCTCCCAGCAGCATTCACCTCCTCTCCCTCCCCGAGCAGGAGAATGAGTCATCATGGGGGAAAGAGGCGCATGGGGGACCAGAGCATCATGGCTAGTGAAGGGGGAGGAGGGGCTTGGGTGGACATCGGGGTTGGCCGGCAGGAGGAGTTTGTCCGACTGCCATGGGAGAGACATGTCAAAGTGGGCCGGTCTGGATGAAGTCTAGGGCCAAATTTTTGTCCCAGTCCAGCCCTGAGAGGAAGTAACCAAAAAATATTCTGAAAATGATTCACCATGACAATGTGCAAGCACACACATCTTTGGCAACAAATCAGGCGATCAGAAAATTTGGCTGGTCAGTGGTACCCCATCCACTGTACAGCCCAGATTTAGCGCCCTCACACTTCAACTTGTTAGGTCCGATGAAGGACAGTCTTCAGGGACAACGATTTGAAGACACAGACGAGGTGTAATTCACTATGTTTTCAAAGAGAATTCGAGAGTTGGGTTCAATGATGCAAATGCATCACTTTTGATGGAGACTATGTTGAGTAGGGATGAGCTTTGAGTTCGAGTCTAACTCATGTTCGACTCGAACATTGCCTGTTCGCCTGTTCGGCGAACAACAAACAATTAGGGGTGTTCGCGGCAAATTCCAAAAGCCGCGGAACACCCTGTTAAAGTCTATGGGAGAAATCTAAAGTGCTAATTTTAAAGGCTAATATGCAAGTTATTGTCCGAAAAAGTGTTTGGGGACCTGGGTCCTGCCCCAGGGGACATGTATCAATGCAAAAAAAAGTTTTAAAAACTTAAGTTTTTTCAGGAGCAGTGAATTTAATAATGCTAAAAGTGAAACAATAAAAGTGTAATATTACTTTAAATTTCGTACCTAGGGGGTGGGGGGAGGGTGTAAAGTAAGCATGTGAAATATCACATGTTTCCCGTACATAGAACTATCCCTGCACAAAGTGTCATTTTTGAAAGGTCCTTCAGGTCTGGTATGGATATTAAGGGGAACCCTGCCGTCAATTAAAAAAAAAAAAGACGTGGGGTTCCCCCCAAATATCCATTGCAGACCCTTCAGGTCTGGTGTGGATTTTAAGGGGAACTCCACCCCAAATTAAAAAAAAAAATGGCGTGGAGTTCCCCCAAAAATCCACACCAGACCCTTATCCGAGTACGTTAACCTGGCCGGCCACAGAAAAGAGGGGGGACAGAGTGCATATGTACCCCATTACCAATTCACATAGGGGGGCAGGATCTGGGGGTCCCCTTTGTTAAAGGGGTCTTCCAGATTCTGATAAGCCCCCCGCCCGCAGACCCCCACAACCACCGGGCAAGGGTTGTGGGGATGAGGCCCTTGTCCCCATCAACATGGGGACATCCTCCCATGTTGAGGGCATGTGGCCTGGTACGGTTCAGGAGAGGGGGGCGCACTCTGTCCCCCCTCGTTTCTGTGGCTGGCCAGGTTAACGTGCTCGGATAAGGGGTCTGGTGTGGATTTTTGGGGGAACTCCACGCCATTTTTTTTTAATTTGGGGTGGAGTTCCCCTTAAAATCCACACCAGACCTGAAGGGTCTGGAATGGATATTTGGGGGGAACCCCACATCATTTTTTTTTAATTGAAGGCGGGGTTCCCCTTAATATCCATACCAGACCTGAAGGGCCTGGAAATGGAATTTGGGGGGACCCCCATGCTTTTTTTTTATGAATGAATTCTCACTGAATTGCCAGAGCCGACAATTCATTATAGCCGCAAGTCCGGTTTAAATGACTTTTTTTCCTTTCAGAAATGACACTTTGTGCAGGGACAGTTCTAAGTATGGGAAACATGCGATATTACACATGCTAACTTTACACACCCCCTAGGTACAACATTTTAAGTAATATTTCACTTTTATTGTTTCACTTTTAGCATTATTAAAATCACTGCTTCTGAAAAAACGTCCGTTTTAAAACCTTTTTTTGCATTGATACATGTCCCCTGGGACAGGACCCGTGTCCCCAAACACTTTTTAGGACAATAACTTGCATATTAGCCTTTAAAATTAGCACTTTAGATTTCAAATGTTCGAGTCCCATAGACTTTAACAGGGTTCTAAAGTTCACACAAACATTTGGTGTGTTCGCAAGTTCTGGTGCGAACCGAACAGGGGGGGTGTTCGGCTCATCCCGAATGTTGAGTAGGACCTATGTAAGTTTATCAAAATGTCATGCCCATGTTGGCATTACGTTCGGTACAGCTAAAGCCATCCAGATCGTCACCTGACTATTGTGCGCCACACTTCTTCGAGAGTTTATTGAGAAAGATTTATCCTACAATTATTTCGTACTATATACTATACAGTATTTCACATCCAACAAATCTTGACCCTCAACCACTTGCCAACCGCCGCACAAACGTATATGTTGAGAATGGCTCAGACAGTCAAATGGATGTACAGGTACGTCCCTTTAAATTTAAATTTGACGCCGGTTGCGAGCTCCGTGACCATGCCCGCGGGACCCGCGGACTCGATGTCCGCCGGTGTCCCGCGATCATTTCACGGAGCTGAAGAATGGGAAGATGTCAGTGTAAACACAACATCTCCCCATTCTTCCAAAAGACATGTCACTGATCAAATGTTCCCTCTCATCGGGAACAGTAATCAGTGACATGTCACTCGTAGCCACGCCCCTTAACAGCTAGAATCACTCCCCAGGACACACTTAACACTTCCTCGCCCCCTAGCGGTTATCCCCTTCACTGCCAGTCACATTGAGGCCACGTACACACAATCAGACCGGTCCGATGAAACTGGTCCGACGGACCGTTTTCATCGGACCACGCTGAAATGGTCTGATGTGCGTACACACCATCAGTCCAAAATCCCATTGGGCCAGAACGCGGTGACGTAGAACACAACGACGTGCTGAAAAAATGAAGTTCAATGCTTACAAGCATGCGTCGACTTGATTCTGAGCATGCCCAGGTTTTTGGTCTGATGCAATAGGCTGTACACACCATCGAATTGGTCCAATGAAACTGGACTTAAGACCAGTTTCATCAGACCGGTCTGATCGTGTGTACGCGGCCTTACACAGTAATCAGTGCATTTGTATAGCACTGATCGCTGTATAGATATGAATGGTCCCAAAATAGCACCAAAAGTGTCCGATGTGTCTGCCATAATGTTGCAGTCACGCTAAAAATCACTGATCGGCGCCATTACTAGTAAAAAAAAAATTATTAATAAAAATGCCATAAAACTATCCTCTATTTTGTAGACGCTATAACTTTTACGCAAACCAATCAATAAACGCTTATTGCGATTTTTTTCTACAAAAATATTTAGAAGAATACATATCGGCCTAAACTAAAAAAAACATTTTTTTATATCTTTTTGGGGATATTTATTATAGCAAAAAGTAAAAAAAAGGACATCAATTTTGTTTAGGTGATGCAAAAATGAAGGGGCGATGTCTGGACAGCTGCACTCCAAAAAATCTATTGCTTAATTGTAAAAGTAAAATCACAGTATACATGCCACAGCAAACAGAATACAAGCTGACGCGTTTCACACTAGAACTTAGTGCTTAATCATAGCTATGATTAAGCACTAATTTCTAGTGTGAAACGTGTCAGTTTGTATCCTGTGATTTTATGTTTACAATAAAGCAATATATTGCTTGCACGACCGCACTATTGTCAGTTAAAATGACGCAGTGCCGAATCTCAAAAAGTGCTCTGGTGTTTTGCCAGCCAAATGGTCCAGGGCTGAAGTGGTTAAAGTGAACCTGTGCTTTACAGACTTTAAAGCCTTTTCCCCATGCGACCTATACTTTCCTTTTTTTTTAACTCCCTGCCATGCCAGACCTTCACTCCGAAAGGGAGCATGCATAGGCTTGGGCACTTCTGGTGAGTGCTACAACTAGGAAATAAATTATGGAGGTGTCCATAGCCTTTACCAGTTCAGAAGCAGTTATTTGACTGATAGAGCAGGTTGGTCAACATCTAATTGCTGAGGATCGGTCAAACCCAATGACTCTGTTTTCTCCCATACCAATAGCCATGGCTTCTGTACCCCTTATATAAGCCCTTGACACAACCTGCTCCTATCCTCAATTGTACACAAATATCCTCTATTTGTAAAGGTCGTCTTCTCTGTCCCATGCCTTGTTGCTTCATGCCATGGCTGAGACACAGAGCTGAATTGGAGCTAAGCACAGTACAAAGGACAGGCACCGCACATGCAGCAAGTGACCAGTGGTGGCAATAATGAGTATGATTTCAACTCAATGACAGAAAGCAGTGGCAGCAGACATGAAAACACTGTGCCCCGGGGCAGCTTTCCCTTTTGTCCCGGGGCAGCTTTCCCTTGCACCCCACCCCCACCCCCTCTGCCTTAGTCCTGGCCCTGACTATTAAGTTGAGCTAGAAGGGGTGCAATCTATAGCCTGGATTTCTTATACACGCTGTATCAAGTTTTAGGTCATATCACATACACATAAAATGTGCAAAAGAAAACCAAGAGAACATCAATGACAAGAAGAAGAATTCTTATGTTCTGCATGATAATATATAATTAATATATCCATACCAATTACTCAGTATGTTTTATATTGAACGCCAGAGAGGCTTGCAGTGTGACAAAGGTAATTATTTACCGAGACACTTAAGTGTGAATAAATGGTGTTAATTCATCCCCAGCAAATAATGCCTTCATTTACATGTTTTTTCCCCTCAAAGCTTTCTCAGCGTTTAAAAATAGCAGCTAAATTCTTGCATGTTATCTCCGAGGCTTTGTTCGAATTTTTTTCCTCCTCGCGTCTCCATATTGGTAAATTGTGTGAACTGCTTTTGCCAGTTTCCGGTCCAGTGATTATACAGCTCAGTAATTATAATTTAATGCTGTATAAAGTGGAGCACCAGCTTCATTTCTGACGTTGTTAGATAGAATGCAAACAATAAAATATTGAAATAGAAGAATCAGGCAAGAATAGTGAAGTAGCAGATTTAAGATTTGCAATCCCCCTCTGTGAGGAAAACATATGGGGCCACTAATAGTTATACAACTTGGCAAAAAGCTTGTAGATACATGACATCACACCTATGCTGTACAGCCAAAAGCTTGTAGACACGTGACCATCACACCTACATTAAATGGTCATAAACTTGTAGACACATGACCATCACACCTATGCTGTACAGCCAAAAGCTTGTAGACACATGATCAACAAATCTACACTATATGGCCAAAAACGTGTAGACACATGACCATTTTACCTTCATTACATGGCCAAGAGCTTCTAGACATATAACCATCACATCTACACTATATGGCCAAAAATTTGTAGACACATGACAATCGCACCTACATTACATGGTCAAAAACTTGTAGACACATGACCATCAATCCTACATTATATGTCAAAAAACTTGTAGACACATGACCATCACACCTACTTTATATATGGCCAAAAACATGTAGAAACTTGATCAACAAACCTACACTATATGGACAAAAGCTTGTAGACACATGACCATCAAACCTACACTATATGGCCAAAAACTTGTAGACACATGACCATTACACCTACATTACATGGCCAAGAGCTTCTAGACATATAACCATCACATCTACACTATATGGCCAAAAACTTGTAGACACATGACAATCGCACCTACATTACATGGTCAAAAACTTGTAGACACATGACCATCAATCCTACATTATATGTCCAAAAACTTGTAGACACATGACCATCACACCTACATTATATATGGTCAAAAACTTGTAGAAACATGATCAACAAACCTACACTATATGGCCAAAAGCTTGTAGACACATGACCATCATACTTCTGCTGTACAGCCAAAAGCTTCTAGACACATGACCATCAAATCTACACTATATGGCCAAAAACATGTAGACACATGACCATTACACCTACATTACATGGCCAAGAGCTTCTAGACATATAACCATCACATCTACACTATATGGCCAAAAACCTGTAGACACATGACAATCGCACCTACATTACATGGTCAAAAACTTTTAGACACATGACCATCAATCCTACATTATATGTCAAAAAACTTGTAGACACATGACCATCACACCTACATTATATATGGCCAAAAACATGTAGAAACTTGATCAACAAACCTACACTATATGGACAAAAGCTTGTAGACACTTGACCATCATACCTCTGCTGTACTGCCAAAAGCTTGTAGAGACATGTCAGAGAATTGGCCGTGAAAGAACTGGCAGACCTGTCATGCGCGCACATACGAGCACAATGCTCGCAAATACGGGCACAAGGCGCATGCGCGCAAATACGAGCACATTGCCCGCAAATACGAGCACAAGGCGCATGCGCGCAAATACGAGCATAATGCCCGCAAATACGAGCACCAGGCGCATGCGCTCGCATACGGGCAACAACACAGTGAATACGCTGTTCTTTACTGTGCACGCGCGCGCGCACCGTTACGCACGCAATACGGGCGGGACTCCAGGCGTCAGTGCCTATTTAAACCTGGTTGCAGCAGTTACCAAACTGCTGCATGATCTTCAGTCCTTGACCTGATACTGATTCCTTGTTCCTGATTCCTGTGTATGACCTCGGCTTGCCTTCTGACCTGTTCTAGTCACTTCCTGCTTCCCGTGTATGACCTTGGCTTGTCCTCTGACCTGTTCCAGTTACTTCCTGATTCCTGTGTATGACCTCGGCTTGCCTTCTGACCTGCTCCAGTTACTTCCTGCTTCCTGTGTATGACCTCGGCTCGGCTCCTGACTCCGCCCCTGGGTTTCCTGCCAACCTACTGGTACTTCCGTGGTACACCTGCCGGACTACATATCCTGGTGCACATCTGTTCCCTGGCATCACTCCAGCAAGTCTCATCCGGCAACTCCTGCACCCCTGGGCATAGCGTCCCCTGTCTCACCTCCAGGGGGCGTTCTGCATTCGAGTTGCAAGGGAAGCCCTCTCGGCACTTCGGCCTCTGGTAAGGTACGTGACAAGACATGACCATCAAACCTACACTATATGGCCAAAAACTTGTAGACACATGACCATTACACCTACATTACATGGCCAAGAGCTTCTAGACATATAACCATCACATCTACACTATATGGCCAAAAACTTGTAGACACATAACAATCGCACCTACATTACATGGTCAAAAACTTGTAGACACCTGACCATCAATCCTACATTGTATGTCCAAAAACTTGTAGACACATGACCATCACACCTACAATATATATGGCCAAAAACATGTAGAAACATGATCAACAAACCTACACTGTATGGCCAAAAGCTTGTAGACACATGACCATCATACCACTGCTGTACAGCCAAAAGCTTGTAGACACATGACCATCAAACCTACACTATATGGCCAAAAACTTGTAGGCACAAGACCATTACACCTACATTATATGGCCAAAAGCTTGTAGACACATGATCAGCAAACCTTCACTATATGTCCAAAAGCTTGTAGACACATGACCATCAATCCTACATTATATGGCCAAAAGCTTGTAGATACATGACCATTACACCTAGATTACATGGCCAAGAGCCTCTAGACACATAACCATCACATCTACACTATATGGCCAAAAACTTGTAGACACATGATCATCACACCTATGCTGTACAGCCAAAAGCTTGTAGACACGTCACCATAAAACCTACACTATATGGCCATCATGACTGTGCTCCTTTGTACAAAACCAACTCCAAAAAAGACATGGTCTGATGAATTTTCTATGGAGGAACTTGCGTGACACATTCAGGGTTATTTACTAAAGGAAAATTCACTTTGCACTACAAGTACAAACTACAAGTGCAAAGTACACTTGAAATTGCACTGAAAGTGCAGTCGCTGTAGATCCAAGGGGGACATGCAAGGAAAAAGAAAAACAGCATTTTAGCTTGCACATGATTGGATAATAAAATCAGCAGAGTTTCCCTTCATTTAAGATCTCCCCCTCCCCCTTACAGCAACTGCACTTCCAAGTGCACTTTGCGCTTGTAGTGCAAAGTGTATTTGCTTTCGTAAATAACCCCCATACTGTCTCAAAGTCTTAGAGTGGTATTATTAGTCCATCCACAAATAGAAGCGTCCTAGCTAAGAACCTGAAGCGGATTCCAGCAGTGGCTAAAGATATAAAAGAGAGAAGCACAAGAAGTGTAGGAGTAAAACCACTTAAATGAGTAAAAAGATAATTGGTAGCTCACATAGCGAGTAGAACGAGTAGAATGGAGGCATCATGTGAAGCTATCATCAGTGTCCATCAACCAAGGCGCTGGCTCCTGCCATGAAGTTCCTCCACTCGTTAGTAGGGTGTCAGTCGGAAAATGGGTATCAAAGCAAGGCTTAGGGTCCTCGTGGAGCGCGTCGCGAGGGGTGATGACGTCACTTGGTGTGCGTCACATTTCCAAGCATGCGTCCTGCGAATGGAATGGCAGGCACCCTCCTATGTTCAATCTGATAGGATAGCCATGTGAAAGGTGCTTATAATGTAAAGTTTAACCTTTCTTTGAGTTGATTCAGTTTTTTCTGTCTTTTTTTTAAACAAAGAAAATTTCATTGCAATTTTCTTTCAAGATTAAAGGGGTTGTAAACCCTCCTGTTTTTTCACCTTACTGCATCCTATGCATTAAGGTAAAAACATCTGACTAGGGATAAGCCGAACACCCCCCTGTTCGGTCCGCACCAGAACTTGCAAACACACCAAATGTTCGTGTGAACTTTAGAACCCTGTTAAAGTCTACTCGAAAGACTCGAACATTTGAAATCTAAATTGCTAAGGTTAAAGGCTAATATGTAAAAGGCTAATATGTAAGTTATTGTCCTAACAAGTGTTTGGGGACCTGGATCCTGTCCCAGGGGACATGTATCAATGCAAAAAAAAGTTTTAAAAACAGAAGTTTTTTCGGAAGCAGTGAATTTAATAAAGCTAAAAGTAAAACAATAAAAGTGAAATATTCCTTTACATTTCGTACCGGGGGGGGGGGGGGGGGGGGGGGGGGGGGGTTGTAAAGCCAGCATGTGAAATAACACATGTTTCCCATACATAGAGCTGTCCCTGCACAAAGTGTCATTTCTGAAAGGAAAAAAAAAAAATTTAAAACCGGCTTTGCGGCTATAATTATTGTTTATTGTTGTTTATTGTTTGTTTCTTATACAAGGCGCATAGTTCACAAAACATGTTTGCATCAATGCGCCTGCTTCCCGTCCAATCACGTTACCAAAAACATGCCAAGAGAACAAACTTTGAAAACAACATAAAATCGAGTGACGGTTACAATAAATATATAGACATTCTAAAACTCGGTACTGCATGTATGCATATTAAAAACGAAAAAACTGCATAAAAACAACAAAATAGGAAGGGGGGGGGGGGGAAGAAGGAAAGGGAGAAAAGGGAAGGGGAAAAGGTAGAGAAAGAGATATCTCACCCCAAACCACTAAAGGCCCTAGTAAACAACAGGGTCTTCAGATCTTTTCTGAATACCTGGTACTTCTCCTGTTGTTGCAGGTGGCATGGAAGCAGATTCCATAACTGGGCAGCTTGAACTGAAAAAGCTCTGCCCCCCCATTTTTTCAGCCTATAAGGCCGAACCACCAATCTAGTTTGTGACGTGGCCCGTAAGGTTCTCGTCACAAACTGTCGCCGCAATTTCTTGCGGATATAACATGGGCCTAGATTATTAAAGGCTTTGTAAGCAATACAAAGAACCTTAAATTCTGATCTCTCCCGTATTGGGAGCCAATGGAGGCTCTTCAGGTGGGTGGAGGTGGACGTCCGCCCTGGTAGCCTGAGTGCCAGCCGAACTGCCTGATTTTGGATTTTCTGCAAGCGTCTAATCTGGGTCTGAGGCAAGCCCATGAAGAGAGCATTGCAGTAATCCAAATGGGGTAAGACTAGTGCTCTAACTACAGCAATTCTGGCAGAGCTTGACAGAAACAACCTTGTACAACAGCCTCATCTTGAGGAAGCATACTTGGGTAATACTGCCGATGTGTGCATATAGGGACAGACCGGAGTCCAACAGAACGCCTAGGGTCCTCACCTTTTCGGCAGTTACAGGGAATCTCCCCTCCTCGTCCGGCCAAGGCAATACCCAGTGTAAGTTCTGGACCGATCCCGTCCGGAGTACCTCGGTCTTTGCTTGGTTCAATTGGAGACAATTGTCGTCCATCCATTGATTGATGGCCCCAAGAGTCTCCAGAAGATCCGCCTCGGCCCTTGGCCCTCCGGCATCAATCCTGGTATACAACTGGGTATCGTCAGCATACGACTGACATCTCATCCCACGGTCCTTTATCATATCCAGCAGAGGGCGCATGTAGATGTTAAAGAGGAGGGGAGATAAGGGGGAACCCTGGGGTACCCCACAACCAAGGCGTACTGGGCCAGAATAGAATGGGCCCAGTCGTACCTTGAATTCTCTACCCTTTAGGAAGGCTATGAACCAACCTAAAGCCTCTGGACTAACATGCGCCACCTCAACTAGTCTATGCAATAGGATCTCGTGGTCGATGGTGTCAAATGCTGCCGAAAGATCTAATAAGACGAGGACGAAGGTCTGCCCTGCATCTGCCCTGCAATTGTCGGCTCCGGCAATTCCGAGAGAATTCATTCATAAAAAAAAAAGCGTGGGGGTCCCCCCAAATTCAATTACCAGGCCCTTCAGGTCTGGTATGGATATTAAGGGGAACCCCACCGTAAATTTTTAAAAGAAATGGCGTGGAGTTCCCCCAAAAATCCACACCAGACCCCTTATCCGAGCACGTAAACCTGGCCGGCCACAGAAAATAGGGGGGGACAGAGTGCGGCCCCCCTCTCCTGAACCGTACCAGGCCACATGCCCTCAACATGGGGAGGATGTCCCCATGTTAATGGGGACAAGGGCCTCATCCCCACAACCCTTGCTCGGTGGTTGTGGGGGTCTGCGGGCGGGGGGCTTATCAGAATCTGGAAGACCCCTTTAACAAAGGGGACCCCCAGATCCTTCCCCCCTATGTGAATTGGTAATGGGGTACACTGTACCCCCTACCATTTCACGAAGGAAGTGTAAATAGTTGTAAAAACACACAGACACCGTAGAAAAAGTCCTTTATTAATAAAAAAAAATAAAAATTCAGCGGTGGTAATCCATTCAGTCCCGGCTCCCTGCTCCAACATTGTCTGTATCCAGCGAGGGGTGATCTCCTCTCCGGTCCAGCGATGAGAAGATCGTCCGGGATCCAGAGCAGCATCGCCGGCCTTCTCTCTCCGCCGGACACAGCCCGGCGGCGAATGACGCGGCTGGAGCTTTGACATTTCTTATATTTGTGTGGCGGGGACAACGTCACGTGACCCCGCCCCCCTCTGATGCAAGGGGAAGGCCTGGACATCCCCAGTGACGTAGCATTGGGTGCGTCAGAGGGGGACGGGGTCACAACGGAGAGTGAAGGCCGGCGATGCTGCTCTGGATCCCGGATGATCTTCTCATTGCTGGACCGGAGAGGAGATCACCCGTCGCTGGATACAGACAACATTGGAGCAGGGAGTCGGGACCGAGTGGATTACCACCTCTGGATTTTTTTCCATTTTTTTCCATTTTTTTTTAATAAAGGACTTTTTTCTACAGTGTCTGTGTGTGTTATTTACACTTCATTTGTGAAATGGTAGAGGTACAATGTAACCCATTACCAATTCACATGGGGGGGGGCAGGATCTGGGGGTCCCCTTTGTTAAAGGGTTTTCCAGATTCTGATAAGCCTCCTGCCCGCAGACCCCCACAACCACCGGGAAAGTGTTGTGGGGATGAGGCCCTTGTCCCCATCAACATAGGGACATCCTCCCCATGTTGAGGGCATGTGGCCTGGTACGGTTCAGGAGAGGGGGGCCGCACTCTGTCCCCCCCCTTTTCTGCGGCCGGCCAGGTTAACGTGCTTGGATTTTTGTTTAAAAAATGGCGTGGTGCAGAGCATGACGCGCTGTACGTGAGGCGCGCACGCTGAGGGAGGGGCTGAACCCGCGCCACGGACCATCCGGAGCCTCGGGGAAGGGGGATGCTGCGGGCTGCGGGCTCCATAGCGTAGAGACGGTATGTGCACCGAGCGAGGGGAGGAGGCGGTGTTGTGACGGAGCAATCGGGCGTCCTGCTTCCCATTACGGAATCCCGTCCCGGTCCTTGCCCCCCACGGAGCCATCGAAAGGGCTGACAGGAAGTGCATGACGAGATCACCGTGCAGGAGACAATAATACACTTCCAGCGGCCGAGTGAAATGGTAACCATACCCCACCCCACGGACCCCGCAGAGCCCCAGGTCTATGCTGTTCTGAGCCGTGCTACAAAGAAGAGCAGGTAAAACATTTCCAGCACTTATCTAATGATGGGAGCATGAGGCCGGGTAAGCAAGATTAAAATATGCATTTTTAGCAGATGGTTTGGTTTATAATCCTCTCTGTGTTGTGACTTGCAGAGGATTGCAGTGGACTGAGTGTACACTGAGGGGCAAATACTAAAGCCAAGCCTCAACAGATCCAACTGACTTTAAATGCAGGGCTGTCTAGCAGGGGACCTCGTAGAACTAAGGAAAGCCTCACCATACTGCAATAGACTTTCATATACTTCCATAAATCTCCACAATTCAGAAGTACTTTTGTAGGGAGATATTAATGTACTACGCAGATGTTAAAGGTCTGCCAACACTGCCACCCCCCTACACGCCATTATTAGGGAGGACCTCCTACCTAATTATACTGAGGCACCCAGGGCAATTTTTTTACATCGTAACCCAGGCCTACTATCTCTGAGGCTCAATTAGAGAAGGAGATTACAGGTCGGATTCCACATTGGGGGTGCCCAGGAAGCCGGGGAGCTTGCTTGTGGGTAGGAGGCGGATAGAAATCCCAGGCAGGGATACAGTTCAAACTGGGGAAGCGAATCCGGGCAAGGAATAACCTCAACTATCAGAACATGAGTAAGATAACACGGGGTTCGGCCCCGAAAACCCCCAAGGAGACCCCTACAACTAGCACCATAAGACAGTACATGACTCAGGAGGGGACTATCAAAAGCCCTGGTATTACAAAAAAAATGGACACAGCCAGGAAAGGGGTGGGCGGAGCCCCCTCTCAAACACCTGATGTCTCAATGGAAGGGGAACATGACCGAACACAAGGTATAGATGGAAGTTTAGACACACATCTCCCTTCCAAGGGAGAACTGGAAGCAATGCTGCGACAACTGGAAGGCAGATTGGAAACGTATATAAAGAATGAAATTAGCACCCTCAGAACAGATATGAGTCACCTGCTGTCACGTGTAGAAGCGACAGAGAATGGGATGGAAAAACAGGAACTTGAGTTAAACCATCTGAAAGAGCAATTTCTAATTATTCAGCAGAACCAGAGGAGGCTAAAATATCGCCTAGAAGATCAGGAGAACCGTAATCGAAGAAAGAATTTAAGGATTAGATTTATTAAAGAAGAGAGAGGAGAAGATCTGAAAAAAATTCTTAACAGCTTGTTCATTCCCCTGTTAGAGCAGGCGAACGAAGAACCCCTTAAAATCGAGCGAGTCCACAGAGTTGGAAGGACACTCAATGGCGAAAGGGGAAGGCCTAGAGACATAATCGTTAGATTTAGATTCTACGAGGATAAAGCAGAAATCTGGGGGCGACTCAGGAAAAAACCTCCGTTATCTTACGGGGGGGTGGAGATTGAGATATACCCTGATTTGGCCTGGGAAACCTTGGCCAGAAGGCGCTGCTTGAAACCCCTGTTGGAGCAGATGCAGTTACAAAATATTAAGTACCAATGGGGTTTCCCTGCGTGCCTAATAGGGCAGAAAGATGGGATTTCAGCTAGGTTAACTTTTCCTGAGGATCTCCCAGGCTTCTGCTCCAAATTGAATATCCCGGTTCTCGAGCTACCTGAATGGTTGGATTAAGTATTCTGGTCCTAAATTATTTCTATGGAGGTGTTATAAAAAAGCGGGGGGAAAATTGCGTGGGGGAATGGGGTGGGGCGGGGTTCAGGGGGGGGGGGGGCGGGGGCGGGTTCCTGGGAGTGGGGTCGCGGCCACACCTTAGATCAGGGTGGCGGTGGACCACGGTGAAATCTCTGGATGGGGGGGGGGCGGGGGGAAGTTCCACCCAACATATAAAGTCCCGGTGGTCACGAGGAGGGAGGGAACCCACGGTACTGAGGCCCTTAATGGGCCGGGGATGGGCGGGTGGGTGAGGGGGGTTTCAGGGAGGGGGGTGGTTGGAAATAGGGTGGGAGATACCCCATGGTCTAGACAGATGGTAAGGATAGGGGGGGTTACCCCTTGGGGCGCTATAAAAAAAAAAAAAAAGATAGGTATGCAAGTATGGCTGAGCTGAAGTTTTTATCCTATAATGTCAAGGGGCTTAATGCTGCTGGGAAAAGGTTTAATATTCTGAACGAGATAAAACACTATAAGGCGGATGTAGTTTTTCTACAGGAGACACATCTTTCGAATGATTCAAACGCCAAATTATATTGACCTATGATCCCAATATGGTACTATGGGGACTCTATGTCCAAAAGGGCATGCGGAGTGGCTAAAGGGTTTGCCAGTGGTGCAAGGTTTGTTCTTGAGGCAAGGCTGACTGACCCCGAGGGTAGATATCTATTCCTCAAGGGAAAACTCGCCAATATGGCCTGCACACTCGCAAACATCTATGACCCGAATGCCAATTCAATCAAATACATGGAGAGAATTCTTGGGAAATTAAGAAACTTCTCAGAGGGCCACATGATAGTGATGGGTGATCTCAACCTATGTATGAATCCGAGGGTAGACAGCACGTCCCGGGGGAGGGAGACAACAGACGGGCAGCTGCAGAGGCTCAAAAGAAGGCTGCACGAGTATCAGCTGGTAGATGTCTGGAGGGTATTCCACCCCGAGACGCTCGATTATACGTTTTTCTCCCCTCCACACGGAACGTATTCACGACTGGATTATATACTAGCGGACCATAAGTTACTGGAGAAGATCACGGAAACGGAGATTGGAGCAGTGACCATATCTGATCACGCCCCAATTACTATGAAAATCCAGACCTTATTACAACAGAGGCAAACCCCGGTATGGCATCTCAATGAAAATCTGATACGAGACGCAGGAGGGGCGCAAAGGGTGGAAGAGGAACTTAAACAATTTTTTATCACTAATAATACGGGGGAGATATCCAGTGCTACCCTTTGGGAGACGCACAAAGCATACATAAGGGGGATTTTAATATCTGAAGGGGCGAGGAAAAAACAAGAGAGGAATGGGAAGTGGGACTCATTAATTAGGGAAATATCTCGGTTAGAACAGGAACATAAAAAACTCCCCTCTAAAGAGACCTATTGTAATTTAATTATAAAACGAGACGAACTTAAGGAATTATTAGAGAAAGAAATTAAGATCAAATATAATAGCATTGCTAGAGAGAGGTACCTCTGGGGAGACAAACCCAGCAAATAATTAGCAAAAATGGCCATAAAAAGAAAACCAGAAATTACATAGAAAGTATTAAGAAAGTATTAAGAAACCAAATGGCGATCTGGCCAATTCCACCAAGGATATTGCTGCAACTTTTAGGAATTACTACGAAAAGCTGTATAATATAAATCAGATAAGATGGTCAGGGGAGGAAAAAGGAGATAAAATACGAGACTTCCTAGATAAAGCAAGACTCCCAAAGATCGAGGAAATTGAAAAATTACATATGGATAGACCCATAACGGAAGAGGAAGTTAGTAGGGCTCTAAAAAACACGGCAATAGGGAAAAGCCCGGGACCCGATGGGTTCACAGTGTTTTATTACAAAAAATTTAGTGAGATACTGGTCCCTAGGCTCTGTAACTACTTCAATGGACTGGGAGCCATGTACGAAACAAGTTCGGAGGCCCTTTCTGCATCTATTGCAATAATATTAAAAGAAGGGAAAGATAGTCAACTTTGTTCAGGATATAGACCCATAGCATTACTGAACTCTGACATCAAACTCTTCGCAAAAATCCTTGCAGAGCGATTGAAAGGTGTTATGAATTTCCTAGTACACCCAGATCAGGTAGGTTTAATACGAATCCCGCAAGCATTCTTCAAAAAACTGCAAGCAATGTTTCTTAAATTTATATGGAGGGGGAAAAAACCACGAATTAAGTTAACACTTTTAACAAAAGATAAGACACAAGGGGGGCTGGGAGCACCGGATTTCAAAAATTATTATTATTCAATTATTTTATCACGAATTATAGATTGGGCAAAAAATAATGTAGAAAAAAGATGGGTGGTTATGGAAAATAAATTAAGTAAATCCGCACTAGGGAAAATGATCTGGATCCCACCACAACATAGAGGACTATGTCATGAAACTCAAGATATCACAAAACACGCTTTAGCACTATGGGACCAGATCCACAGGAAAGAAAGATGGAGCTTTAACTCACCATTTATACCCTTAAAAAACACAAAATTTTTCCCTCCAGGAGAAACTTTAATGTTTGGTAATTGGATCAAGAAAGAGGACACTCAACTAAAAGATTTCATGGAACAAAATAGATTATTAACATTGCAGGAGATGGAAGAAAAGAGAGAAACAGTGGTGATAGATGAATGGAGATACGCTCAATTAAGACACTTCTTTGAGGGTCTCTCACAGCCTATAAGATCCGAAACAAATCTGCGGCCATTTGAGAGACTTTGTACAGAGAAATTCGATAGGGGAACAATTTCGATGATATACGAAACTTTGAATGCCTTAAAAAAACAGAGCGTACCCCCATTCATCAAAAAATGGGAAGACGAAACAGGCACATCAATAAATGAATTTGAAACCAGACAGATAATAAATAGGGTTCATGTCACCTCTATTAATAACAAAGTAATGGAACAGAACTATAAATGTCTGGTAAGATGGTACCTTACACCAGACAAATTACATTCAGCTCTAGGAAATAATTCACGCTTATGTTGGAGAGGTTGTAGAGAGGTAGGCACAATGATACACATCTGGTGGTCTTGCCCAAAAATAAAAATGTTTTGGTTAAAAATAAGACAAAAAATTAAAGAAATAATAAATACAATTATACCGGAGGACTTTTGGGTTTGCGTTTTACATGGGGCTCGAATGCCAACTAAGAAATATTTAAAGACTCTAATCCCAGACTTTCTAAACGCCGCAAAAAGCCAGATCTCGAGTAACTGGAAACAAGAAAAGAGTCCTACATTAAGAGAATGGGGGAAAAAGGTGGACGAAATTTATTACAACGAATACTTAAGACATAGAGAGGAAGAAACCTGGGGTGAATTTAAAGAAAAATGGGATGTCTGGAAAAAATATAAAGTTAAGTTGGAATACGCCGAAATGATGGAAGTTTAAGTAATAAAGAAGAGAGGGAAATATTAAATATTAAATAGAAGAGATGATAGAGGCCCGGGGGGGGCTGGGGGGGGAGGAGGGGGAGAGGGGATGGGAGGGCGGAAAGAAAGGAAGGGGGGGGGGGGAAGGGAAAAAAAAAAAAAAAAAAGAAAAGAAAAAAAAAGGGGAAAAAAAAAGGAAAAATAAAACAAACAAATAAATATATACATATTCCCACTTATGATGCAAAACCAAAGTCGAGACATTATCATTGAAAGTAACCATGAGCAGGTCTCAAGCTACGGTTAAGACTGAAGTGGAGTTGGAAAAAAAAAGAAGAAAAAAAAAAAAAAAAGGTAGGTTTTATTCCCGGGAGAGAGGGCAAGGATAACGGCATAAGTGCACTCTTGCTAATTCAGAAGATTAGGCAGGATGGGTCCCCAGGTCTATTCTTGTCAGTCGATGCTGAAAAAGCATTTGATCGGGTGGATTGGGGGCTCATGCTGCAGACTCTTGAAACGATGGGCTTAGGTAAAAGGATGATTGCATGGATAAAATCGCTGTACAACCGCCCAACCGCGAAAATTAAAATAAACGGCACATTATCAGAGGTTCTGGAAATGAAGAACGGGACGCGACAGGGGTGCCCACTGTCGCCGTTACTCTTCATACTATCCCTGGAACCATTGTTAGCCACTATTCGGAATGACATAGAGATAAACGGAGTCTGGGCAGGAAAGGAGGAACATAAATTATCGGCTTTTGCTGATGATATTATTTTCTATATTCTAAAACCATGTAGTACGATTCCTAGGTTAATGACGATCCTTCAAGAATATGGGGCCATCTCCAATTTTCAGATTAATATAACTAAACCTGAAATATTAAATATAAACCTCAATAAAATGGAAATAGAGCAGGTAAAAGAGATCTGTACTGTCCCTTGGAAGAAGGAATTAAAATACTTGGGTATAAAATTAGCAAATTCAGATAGACAGATATATAGAATAAATTACATCCCACTACTTAATGAGATAAAAAGAGAGGTTAAAAAAACAATTAATAAACCTATCTCTTGGATAAATATGTTAAAAATTATAATAGTTCCTAAAATTTTATATAAATTCCAACTGATCCCGATAGCTCTACCTCCACAATACCTCCGAATACTTAATTCAATACTTATGAATTATATTTGGAAAAACAAAAAACATCGTATATCTTTATCAATCCTGAAACAAGAAAAGCAATACGGGGGCCTAGCAGTACCAGACATCAGGAATTACATCAGGAATTACCACCAAGCAGCTGTTTTGTCACGGGTGGTGGAATGGACCAGGAATAGAACAGAGAAAAGATGGGTGAAACTAGAGATGACACAAGCCAATGTAACTTTGGGCAATATTATTTGGATCCCGACACAGTGTAGAGCACTAGATAGTAACACTTTCCAATTAACACGAGAAACGTTGAGACTATGGGACAGGACACTAACACAAATTGATAAAAAGTATAATTCACCATTGCTTAATTTAAAAGAAAACCCGTATTTTGCACCGGGGGAAAAAAAAAACGGGGGAAACTGGATAAAATTAGAAAAAATATATTTAGGAGATATAATAAAGGAAGGGAAAATTAGGACATATGAGGAGCTTCAATCAAAAACTGATATCTGGGAACTTAATAATTGGCGGTATATTCAGCTTCACCATTTTGTCCGTCATCTACCTAAGCCATTACGGACGATGAAGGAGTTGACTCCACTTGAGAAAATATGTTACCTCACGGATGTAAAGGGCACGGTTTCAAAACTATATAAGATTTTGGTTAGGGGGAACACACAGGGGGACCCCCCATTTGTACAGAAATGGGAAAGGGAGTTAGGAGCACTTAGAGGGAGAAACACGTTTTTTAGATTAATGAAACTGACCCATTCCTCGGCCATTGACATACATACAGCGGAGACTAATTATAAATGCATCTCGGGTTGGTATATCACCCCTGACAAAACCTGTCATTTCAGGGCTGGCTCGTCGCCTAAATGTTGGCGAGGATGTGATGACAGGGGCACTATGGCGCACATATGGTGGGCTTGTCCAAAAATTCAGAAATTCTGGGAGGCAGTTCTGACCTGTATTAAAGAGATTACAGGCATAGAGTTAAAAAAAGACCCTTGGACCGTACTCTTCCATGGTAGTGGTGAGAGCATAAAAAAATACAAGCAGTCATTGGTGCCACATCTATTGAACGCCGCGAAACGGCTTATTCCGAAAAATTGGCAGGCCACCGAGAGCCCACGGATGTGGGAGTGGATAGATGCAGTCGAGGCAACCCATAGAATGGAGGACCTGAAAGAAAATATTGTAGAGAGTAGAGGGGATTTTTACGAAAAATGGGGTAAGTGGAAGGCATTTAAAAAGACATGGAGCTATGCGGAACAGTTGCGACCTTAAAGCAATATTATGCACCTGAGGTAATCCGAGTGAAAAATAAAACCTTAGACGGGACTATAAAAAAAAAAAAAAAAATATATATATGCAAAACTAGTGTAGAGCGCCCGATGGACTAGTGACCATGGGGGAAGGGGAGGGGAGGGGGGAGGACACGGGGTTGTGGGGGGGGGGGGGGTGATGGGGGGGAAGGGGAAATTATTGGGGTTTTTTCTAGGTATTGGATAGGGGCAGTCAATCGGCGACAGAGCCCATTCTGGGGATTTGTGGAGTCTACAGTGCCTATATGTAATAAATATTTTTCTCTTAAAAAAAAAAAAAAAAGGGGCGGATAAAACCCACAATATAACAGGAAGTACCACAGATGATGCGACGTAGTCGAAAGTCGACATGTAAGCAACCTACCATGAGCAGGTCTCGGACGGTCAGATACAAGCTGATGTGGGAAAAAAAAAAATGGCGTGGTGGATTTCCCCTTAAAATTCACACCAGACCTGAAAGGTCTGGAATGGATACTCGGGAGGAACCCCACGTCATTTTTTTTTAAATTGACGGCGGGGTTCCCCTTAATATCCATACCAGACCTGAAGGGCCTGGTAATTGAATTTGGGGGGACCCCCACGCTGTTTTTATTATGAATGAATTCTCTCTGAATTGCCGGAAGCTGACAATTCATTATAGCCGCAAGTCCGGTTTTAAATGACCTTTTTTCCTTTCAGAAATGACACTTTGTGCACGGACAGTTCTAACCACGGGAAACATGCGCTTTTTCACATGCTAACTTTACACACCCCCCCAGGTACGAAATTTAAAGTAATATTTCACTTTTCTTGTTTCACTTTTAGCATTTATAAATTCACTGCCCCCGAAAAAACGGCCGTTATTAAAACTTTTTTTTGCATTAATACATGTCCCCTGGGACAGGATCCAGGTCCCCAAACACTTTTTAGGACACTAACTTGCATATTAGTCTTTAAAATTAGCACTTTAGATTTCTCCCATAGACTTTAACAGGGTGTTCTGCGGCTTTTCGAATTTGCCGCGAACGCCCCAAATTGTTCGTTGTTCGCCGAACAGACAATGTTCGAGTCGAACATGAGTTGGACTCGAACTCGAAGCTCATCCCTACATCTGACAATTACTGGCCCCCAAGCCCCCCCGTTTTACTTACCTGAGCCCTGGTATGTCCCACGATAAGAATGTGCTGCATCTTTGCCCGGGGTTCTCGGTTCTTGATTGGATAGATTTATGGCAGCTCCCGCTGCTGTCAATCAAATCCAATGATGCGGGCGACCCAGGGGCGGGACCGAGTCCTGCATTCGGCAGCTACGGATGCCGAATGCTAGACTCGGGAGCGCACGCGCAAGGTAACCTCCTTGGGAGAGCACTTCTCCTAAGGGGTAATCTGATGTGGGGAGGAGCCGAAAGAGCCCCCGGGGGACCCCAGAAAAGGTATTCGGGCCACACTATGCAAAACGAGCTACACAGTGGAGGTAAGTATGACATGTTTGTTATTTTTTTTTGTTTTATCTAACCTTTAGTGTCACTTTAAATCAATATTATTTTGATCCATTGTCGCGGGGGCCCTTAAATGGCCTACTCTGCCTATTTAGTAATTAGACACTGAGGCCCAGATTCACAGAGCGATTACGCGTGCGCAACTGCTGTTGCGCGTGCGTAAGTGTAAATGTGCGCGTGCGTATAGTTGCACGCGATTCACAAAACAATATACGCCAGAAATCTACGTTTTTTGGTCCGGCGTAATTGAGTTAGACCTTCGCTTCCCTTCGCGCAAAACTGCGCTAGACACACCATTGATTTGCTAGTCAAATATGCTAATGAGGGAGTTACGGGGATTCACAAAAAAACGCAGTTGCTGCGCAGGCTACGCGATGTGCGCAACAGCAAAATGTCCTGTCTAAAGTTAGAGGACCTAAAAGCTGGTCTAAATTTTGAAAAAAAGTCTACTTGTCAGATAAAGCAACACTGTTAGTGAGGAGTTCAGCAGTCACACGTGTTGCCCAACAATCTGTATGCCAACATGCCAGGGGCATCGTCGCGCATAGCTATACTACTGACTTTAGATGAACAAAGAAGGATGAGGGCACGGAGGATGGCACTAAGGAGGGCACGGGAGATGTTTTTTTTTTTGCTTATATAAAATTTACAATTTAATCTAATCTAATACAATATTCTTATCTGATACAAGCCCCTCACTCTTCACTTGATATATCACACACGCATAGACATCTTTGGCATGAGAGATTCTGAGGTGTCTCGCATCTTCAGATTCACCCCTCATGCCATCATGGAATTACCACAACCTTGCAGGAGGACATCAGCAGCCCAACACATGGCACCACCCATGACACCCATGACAGCTACATATACAATCAGAGCCCCATCCCCACAGATTTCAAACAGAACATGTATGGGGACAGCTGGCTGGTTGGTGAGTGACATGGGAGTCAGGCATGACTATCCCCTCCCGTGATGCACACCTCACAAGTGGCACATGCATGACTAACATCCTCCTGTCTTTTCCCTTCAAGGTGACTCTGCATATGCACTGGTACCCCATCTCATGACCCCATCTCATGCCAGCTCACATTATGCATCTTTGCACGGTAAACACACACATTAATCATGGCACAATGAGAATGCATGCATGCACACCACTGTGGTCCCTAGCACACACACCCCACATCCTCATCAAATTGGATTGGCACCAGTCCACCATGCAAGACTGGTGAGCAGTAACGCCACGTCAAGGCTCCAATTATGTCACTGTACATTCATACACCATTCACACGGACCTGGGAATCACTTCTCCCTGGTCCTGGGGAACCCTTCTCCACCCAAATTGAGGATGACACCCCTTTTCCAGCAGGAATGTCACCCCCACATTCAAACATCATTCACAACCCAAAATATGCCAAAAATGTCAGCAAAAAAAAAAAAAAATGCATAGAAAAAAAAAAAATGCATAGAAAAAAAAAAAAAGCAGAGAACAAAAATAAAAATGGTTTCAAACCAAAAAAAGGGGGAAAAAAAAATTAATGCCCTCTGCCTGAGCCACGCCTGGGGCGCCCCCGGCCACGGCCCCGGACCCTCAGGGGAGACGCATGGGGGAGGGGAAAAGCCGGGGAAGGAGGAGCAGCCCCTGAGATCTGCCCACCTGGCGGCCTGCCCTCCAAGGCCACGGCTATTCTGTCCAGGGCAGCACCAAGTGTTGCCATGTTGCCCTGTATAGCCTGGGTAAGGGCCCTCACATCCTGCCCAACGCCTGCTGCTGTAGTTTGCAGGTCATTTAGGCAGGTTGTGGAGGCCCGGGAGTGGGAGTCCAGGTTACCCAGCCTATCGTTGATGGAGGACAGGCTCTGATCCACCCGCCCCATAGTCTGGCAGAGCTGTCTCAGAAGGCGGGTCTGGGTGGCCAGGTTCCTTCTCAGACAGGCGGGCAGGAGATTGGGCGCCCCCCTGGTGCTCTGGGATAACCTCCTGGCTCCAGCTGATGGTTGTGGCCGGGGAGAAGGGGAGGCCCTTGTGAGGGGAGCCATGTTGGGGGAGGAGGGGGGGGGGGCTCACCCTTAGGGAGGGCAGGCTTCTTGCAGCCAGAGGGGAAGAGTCCGCAGAAACCAAACGTCCAGTGCCTGCCATGGACTCCTCCTCCTCATGATTCTCCTCCTCCGCATGATCATCCTCCTCCTCTTGTTCCTCCTCCGCGGACTCTGGCCTTGTTGGGGGGGCCTCATTAGGCTGCTGTCCTGGCGTTGGAGCGGTCAGGCCAGATGGCCCTGCACCCTCCTGCACATCTGTGGATGACACAAACCATTCACAGGTTGGAGGATCCACACACTTGCCACATATTCCCTTTCACCCCCTCCCCCACACATGCTACACACCTGAGAGAAATAAAAACCTTACCTGGCACCGCGGGGACCGGACTTGTGTCAAAGCCTGGCAGGCCCTCCACTTCATGACGGTGAAAGGTCAGGGCCACCACACGCTCCGTCGCAGTAAATCTAACCCGGCATGGTGGGCCCCCTCCTGTGCCCCTGGCATGGGCATTTATTGCGGCCAGTTTATTTTTCACCTCACGCCGGAGGTCATTTATTTTCTTTTCAATCCCAGACCGGGTCCGTGTCTCCCCCTCCCCCGATGAATTGACCTGCTCCGTGATCATATCCAATATCTCCCTCCTCCTGGCCGGGGTGGTGGAGGTAACGCCCATAGTCGGTAATGGCCCGGGCAAGAATTCTTTTTTCCCCCACTGTAAAATTAAGCTTTCTTTTTCTCTCAGTCATACTTCCAAACAAACTCACTAGCAGTCACCAAAAATCTGTCACAAATACAAGCACAACCAATCAGACAAGAACACACACAAAGAGAAAAAGAACACCCAAAAATCACACTAGCACTCAGCAAGAAACAGACACAAAAAATCAGATGAAAAAATAAAGCAAGAAAACAAACGCTCAGAAATCTATCAATCAAACAAACAGTCTCAAACACTTATCAAAACTCACTTTCACAAAACTACCAACAAGCACTAGATCACACAGAACACTAATCTGACAACTACAAAACACACTCTAACGAACAACAGAGCAAAAGCACTTGATTCAATGGGAAGGGACACAAAGGGATGTACTTTTGCAATGGAAGTGCGTTTGTGTGTGTCTATTTATGCTGTCTGCGTAGTTCACAACGTTGCCCTAGTCCATTTCCAATTTCACTGATTGCGCCGCACCCGAGTTGTGAGCATGCGCACAACGGAGCTGACATGGTTTCCTTCACGCGCGCATGCGCGAGTCGGCCGGCCCTTCATTTGCATGGGGTCACGGCTCATTTCAATGTAACACGCCCACGTCCCTCCCAATTTGTATTACTCCTCCTTACGCCTCCGGAAAAAACCTTACGCTTGCGCAATCTCTTGCGCAAAAGCTACGTGAATCGCGGGATTACGCGGCTAGATTGCGCAAGTCTAACGGAAAAGTGGTGCGCTACGCCGGACCGATAATGCGCCGATCTACGTGAATCTGGGCCTGAGAAGCTCAGAAATGCTGAAAGTGATTAAAAACAGAGTTTAATATTACTTCAAATGAATAGTCATTATTTTATTTATTGATTACAGGTATTTATATAGCCCCAACAATTTTTTTCATTTGATAGTTTATTCGTTTTTTTTTTTTTTTTTCCATACAAACAAGAAAACATTCTAATAAAAAGAATACAAATGAAACCTACATAGGGATCATAACTAATTTGCTTCTACTAACATTTGCAATTATTGGTATAGTTTTCCAGTGTATCAACTGTAGCACAATCCAATTGTCTAATCAATACAAAACATCCAAATATAGTATATTCATGAAGCAGAAAGATGGGACAGAACATCAATTTTCTACACAACAGATAAATTTAATTGTGTTATAGCCTCTACAATTTGCACAGCATTATCGTACATTCACATCAGTCCCTGCCCTCAAGGAGCTTACACTCTAAAAGCCTCGTACACAGGCTTGGTTTACCCGGCAAGAACCAGCAAGAAAACTGCTGGCAGAGCTTTCTTGCCGAGTATACCGTGCGTGTGTACAAGGCTTTCAGGTTTCTCGTTAAGAAAACTGCCTAAAATCTTGACGAGAAAAATAAAGAACCTGCTCTCTATTTTCTTATCGTGATTCTCGGCAGTGTTTTCCTGCCGATAAACCCGAGAGTGTGTATACTTACCTGTCGCTGTGGAAACCCACGCATGCTCCAAATGACTTTGACGCATGCGCGGTAGCTTCCTAGGCATAGGTAGGGTGCAGCAAGATGGTGGCAGGCGCATGCTCGTCGTACGCTATGACATCACCACGTTCTTGCCTTCCAAAAGAACCACGTTTTTTTTTTTAAAGGAGTTTCTGTACACTCGGGCAGCAAAAGATTCTTGCCAAGAATCTCATCAGGAAAAACAACGGGTTTTTCCTGATCAGATTCTGGCCCGTGTGTACAGGGCTTAAGGTCCATATCTCACATTCATATACAGTATACACATACTAGGGCCAATTTAGACAGGAGCCAATTATTCTATCAGCATGTCTTTGGAGTGTGGGAGGAAACCCAGAGCCCTGTGAAAGTTATATACAGTTTCCTGCTAATTACTTAGTAACTACAGCATAAGTTAAATAAAAAAGTAACACTTATAGCATTGCCCCTTGCTCAACCTGTCGCAGGCTCACTTTATTTTTTTTGGGTAAATATTTGGGTCTATAAAAGCCTCTATTCTAGGCAGGCTTCCCACATGATTTTGAAGGGTTTTGTGGGAATTTGTGCCTATTAGACCCATACAAAAATAGCGATGTCACGTACTTCACAAACGTCTCTTGCAATCATTGTTCCAATTTGTCCCAAAGGAGTTCAGTAGTGTTGAATTTGAGGCAATGGGGTTGATTTACTAAAGGCAAATAGACTGTGCACTTCGCAAGAGCAGTTGCTCCAGAGCTTAGTAAATGAGCAGAAGCTCTGCCGACTTCCATCATCCAATCATATGAAAGCATATGAAAGCAAAAATGCATTTATTTTTTTCCTTGCATGTGATTGGGTATTCTTTGCAAAGTGAAGCTTTACCTCAATTACTAAGCTCTGCAGTACATCTGCACTATTCTTCGCCACTCCAGCCGGGTGGGTATAGTGTACCCGGACAGGCCTCTCTCACTGACCTGGCAGCCAGAGTATCACTCGGAAAGGGAAAAGTCTCTGCCACAGACCCCCCTTAGAATTGAGATAGCGGAAATAATCCTCCTTGATAGACTTTGCACCTGGATCTCCTTCAGGTAGTTTGCAGTTAGGTTACCGACTGACAGGTGACCAAGGCCCAGCCTTTCAGTACTCAGTTACCTTGATCCCTGGTGGATTGTCGAGACCCTATTGGATCACCAGCCTCTCTTGGCTCTCCTCAGGTGGTCTCCCCACCGAACACCTCCTTTAAAGGAACAACGCTTGGGATCTTCTCAGGATTGGGGACCCAGTCGATCACTGGGGCCCAGCCACAGCTCAAATGTTCCGGACCAATATGGTCCCGGAACCATAAACACCACGCAGCACGCGCTGGGGGGGCCGTGATGTGGTCACCCTAAAGGTGGGTGCCACACTGGAATAAGATGACCCAGACCAATGGCGTCTGTCTCATAAAAACCCTCCCCCAGAATGCACAGCGAGGAAAACCCTCCTCCTGATAGGCTGCTGGGAAAAAGCACCCAAACCTTGACTCCACTGCTGCCACCTGTCGTCCTGGGGTGGGATCAGCACCCCAGAAGCGACAGAATGAGCCCACAGCACAGCCAAGCTGAGACAGAGACCCAAATTCAAAAAATCAGCCTGGTCAGAGCTAACTAACTCTCTGACCCCCTCTAAATTTAAATTAGCACCGGTTCTTAGAAGTAATCAGGTGCTACACCTGTAATGTAGTGTACCCATTAACAACTTAAAGAAAAATCTGTAAGGTGAACTTACACAGGACCCCTTCCTCACCCCCCCTTCCCCAGTCTCGCTAACCTGGAGCACTGCAATCTCCCACTCCGAGCCCTGCTATAGCCGATTTACTGGTCCGGGGTTAAAAAATCCCTGCAGCCTAACCTCCAAAACGTACCCGGCAGGAGGTATGTTCAGGCGCATTCACATGGGCGGCGCCGACCAATCAGAACCTGTGTAGCCTGTCCTGTCAGTAGGGAAGAAGAAGAGTGATAGCCGAGGGGATTTCTAACCCGTGACGTGGCTATAGCAAGGCTCAGAACGGAGATTGCCATGCTCCAGGCCAGAAAGACAGGGGGGGGGGGGGGTTAGGTGGGGGCCTGTGTAAGTTCACCTTACATATGTAGCGCTACCCCCTCAGGAAACGCTGGTTAGATGTGGGATCGGCATAAGTTAAGTTACCTTTGATGTGTCTAGGGAAGTTGATGGTAGCAACTTGTGAGAGCAGTAACGGAATGTCCAAGCCAATGGTTGACGTTTTCTAAGTGCTTTATTTTTGGTCCAACATCGACCAACAGTCAACTTGAGGTAGACAGGATAGGTTGGTGAAGAGAATAACTTTGCAGATTCAGGCTATGGATAACGAACAGAAGCAGTCCTGCCTCTAGAGTGTATTCTTTTCTCCCGTCGACACTCCCGGCCGAGTGGGTGCAGTGCAACAGGACAGGCCTCTCTCACAGGCCTGGCAGCCAGAGTGTCACTGAGAAGGAACAAGTCTCTGCCACCGACTTGGCTGTAGTAAAGGCCTCTGCCACAGGTCCGACACTTGAGAGCAATAGAGCGTATCCTTTCAGTCAAGTCCTTTTGAAGTATGGGGACCCAGTAATTCACTGGGGCCCCTCTGCAACTCAGTCGCTCTAAACCATGAGGGCCCAGTGTAAGTAACCCTGCGCAGAACGGACCCCGGCCAGGTAGGCCATAGTGGTGGGGCCCATGGTGTGCGTACACCCCGAAGGTGGGTGCCGCACCTGGAACCAGAAACCCGCGAAGAACCCTGAAAAATGGTGTCTGCCACAGATATACCCTCCCCCAGCATGCACCACGAGGGAAACACTCCTCCAATTGGCTGCTGGGGAAAAGTAGCTCTGCCTGAACCCCTTTGGCGCCACCTGCCGCCCAGAGATGGAACTGCATCCCTGAAGCACAGAATGACCCAAAAGATAATTCAGGGCTGACAGCAGCCCAATTTACCACAAATCAACCTGGGTGAGAGCAAATAAGTCTCTCACCCCACTAAATTTACAAATAGCGTCCCTTCTGAAAGTAAGGGGGCACTACACATATTTTTCTGTAAAAAGTGAACTTACCCTTTAAAGTGTTTGTAACCTTTTAAAAGCAATTCACTTACCAGGAGAGGTGGAGCTCTCTCTCTGACATCAGCCGGGTAGTCACGTGACTGCCATACTGCCTGCTCAGCCCCTCCCCCTGTAGCCCAGGGATTGGAATAGCAGAGTGGCCGGGAGTCATGTGTACGGCCTGAAGATCTCTAAAAAAAGGGGGCCATATCCACAAAGCACTTAAGCCGGCATTTCACGAGATGCGTGGCGTAAGTCTAAATATGTGCCTGCGTATCTATGCGCCGTATCCCCAAAACGATATACGCCTGAAATCCAGAATTTTTCAACCGATGTAATTTGGATAGACCAGCGCATCGTGCGCGCAAAAATGCGCTAGACACACCATTGAATTGCTATGCAAATATGCAAATGAGGGAGATACGGCGATCCACAAAAGTTTGTGCGGTGCAGGCTACGCCCTGTGCGCATAAGCTGCACGTCCGGTCTAAAGTTACCCCTTATAAAAGCAGCTTTAAATTTGGACAAGACGTCTACATGTCAGCTAAAGCAACACCGTTAGTGAGGAGCTGAGCAGCCACACTTGCAGGACAACAATCTGTATGCCAACATGCCAGGGGAATCCTTGCTCATAGCTATACTACTAACTTTAGATAAGCGCAGAAGGAGGAGGGCACGGAGGAGGGCACGGGAGAGGATATACCGCACACGCATAGACCTCTTTGGCATGAGTGATTCTGAGGTGTATCGCATCTTCAGATTCACCCCTCATGCCATCCTGGAATTAACCACAACCCTGCAGGAGGACATCACCAGCCCAACACAACGCTCACATGCAGTGCAGCCACTGGTCAAGGTCCTGGCAACACTCCATTTCCTTGCCAGTGGCTCTTTTCACCCTAATGGGTAAATATATATTTTAGATACATTTTTTCTGTTTAGTATATATTTTATATTAGTTAATATAATAAATATATCATTTTATTTTTATATCTAATATATATTTAATATTTTAAATATTATTATAATTTTTATATATATATATGTGTGTGTGTATAAATTGGGTGATGGCCCTCAAAATAAGGGCCTTTCACCGCTGGGGGTAGTTCAACTTCCAGTTCCTCTCTGACATCTCTCAAAAACACATGATCCAAAAAACACAACGACACAACACAAACCTACAAACAGCAACAGACAACGGTCCAAAAGCACCTTTCTTCAGGGAGGGAAACAAATGGTTGTACTTTTGCAATGGAAGGGCGTATGTCTGGGCCTAATTATGCCCTGGGCGTAGCTCACTAAGTATGCCGGGCCTAGTTCCTATCTCACTGATCACACCAGGCCGAGTTGTGAGCATGCGCAGAGAGGTGCTGACCATAGTCTGCGTCATGCGCGCATGCGCAGTCCGGCCGGCCCTTCATTTGCATGGGTTCACGGCTCATTTCAATGAAACACGCCCACGTCCTTCCCAATTTGAATTACACCGCCTTACGCCTCGGAAATTACGTTGCGCCGGCGCAAATTTGTGCGCAAATACTACGAGGATACGGTACTTGCGCCTCTAAATTGAGCCGGTCTAACGTAAAGGAGATGCACTACGCCGGTCTATATATGCGCCAATGTACGTGGATCTGGCCCAGGGTATTTAGCAGCATTGTTTTCAATATACACTTATACAGTGCATTATCGCTGAATAAAGCAGAGGGGCAAGCAGTGAAATTTCTTACATTTACAGTAAATGTACTACGAAGATCGGTGGGGGGCGGAGACAGCTCAAACAGACACACAAAGCTGTCAGGCAGGGAGGGGAGGGGAAGGAGGACAGAGGAGGATAGAGGAGAGCTGCGGATGATGGAGGGACGTAAACTGACCATGGTAGTTAGGGCTCAGCAGCCATGATTATTGTGGTCAGCTCACAGAGGGGGACACAGGAAGTGGCAGGATCAGCCATGTTTTTTACAGTTTAGAGAGGGGCAGATTGGACAGCACAAGCACTGTGCTGTTTAACCTGCTATAAGGGGAAAACAATTATTTACATTTTTTAGGGTTACAAACACATAAACCACAGACATCAGGTTCACATTACAGTTTTCTCTTAAAAACCCATCTTCTTTTAGGTGTCAGTTTGTAAAAAAAAAATTTGCTCCAACCTACAGTACGTGCAATGTACAGTAGTGATAGTCATCTCATCGACTTAGTTCAATGTTATCTCACTAGAGCACACTCAAAAGAAACCTCCAGAAACCTGCGAGAGGAACCCCAAGGTTTCAACTGCCAACAGAGCTTATTCTGGCACTGCAGCTTCTTTAATTTTTAAAGTGGTTTTTAACCACTTAAGACCCGGACCAATAACCGCCGAGGGAGAGATCACATCGCTTCCTCCTTCCTGCGTTTACACAGGAGGAGGAAGTGACAGGGCGGGTGCGCGCATTGGCTGGGAGCGATCCGGAAGGGGCTGACAAAAACGAATAGCCGCCCCCTCTTGTCAGATCGATCCTACAGCTGCGCGGACCGCCGCATGTACGGGGGGGGGGGGGGTCGTACCCCCAAACCCCCCCAAGGCACCAAAGTATATATACGTTGATGTGCCTGTCGGTGCCATTCTGCCGACGTAAATGTACATGCGGCGGTCCTTAAGTGGTTAAAGCAGAAAGATAAAAAAACCTTATGGGCCAGTTTCTCAAAGAAGTTACGTCGGCGTATCTTGAGATACGCCGGCGCATCCTAGAAGTTACGCGGCGTATCTATTTTCTGTATTCAGAAAGCAAGATACGCCGGAATTTTGCTTAGATCTGACCAGCGTGAGTCTCTTACGCCATCGTATCTTAGTTGCATATTTACGCTGGCGGCTAGGTGGCGCTTCCATCGATTTACGCGTCGAATATGCTAGATTCACGAACATACTTGCGCCCGGTCGCACTTTTTTACGTTGTTTGCGTACGTCCGGCGTAAAGTTACCCCTGCTATATGAGGTGTACGTAATGTTAAGTATGAACGTTGGGACAGCGTCGAATTTTGCGTCGTTTACGTCGTTTGCGTAAAACGTTCGCGAATAGGGCTTTGCGTAAGTTACGTTCACGTCGAAAACAATGAGTATTTGCGGCGTAATTTTGAGCATGCACACGGGGATACGTCCACGGACGGCGCATGCGCCATTCGGAAAGAGCATCAATTACGTGGGGTCACGATTTATTTACATGGATCACGCCCCCTACCTGCCTATTTTGAATTAGGCGTGGTTACACCGGCCCATTTACCCTACGCCGCCGTAACTTTGGGCGCAACTTCTTTGTGAATACGGCACCTGCCTTTCAAAGTTACGGCGGCGTAGTGTAAATGAGATATGCTACGCCCGCACAAAGATACGCGTCTGTACGAGAATCTGGCACCTATATGTGCAACAGCACCCCTGTACTTACCTGAGCCCCATCCCGATCCAACGATGTTGCACCAGTGGCGGATCCAGAGTCTAGTCTCGGGAGGGGCACTACCAGAAAATATGTTTGTTTTTTTACTGGCAATTTTTCGGGGAAATGGCTGGTGTTGAAGCTTCAATCATCCTGACACCATGGTTGTTATGGTGTCAGAATGTTTGAAGTGCATTATTTCTATTATTACATTGTAATATAAAATTAAATGGTTCAACTCACCATAATGCAGAATCAGTGGGAGCCCTGAGTGTGTCACTTGCCACCATCGCCTACCATGCGTTGCGGATTGTCACTTGCCATGTCACTTGCCACAAGTAGCGGATTGTCACTTACCACATCACCTGCCACACATTGCAGATTGCTACTTGCTACTGTGTCACTTGCCTGGATCCGCCCTTGTGTTGCACGAGAGGCTCGGCTGTCCGGAGACTCTCCCTCATTGGCTGAGACAGCAGTGGGTGCCATTGTCAATCAAAGTCAGTGAGCCAGAGGAGAGACAACACTCGCAAACCGAGTCAGTTTTTTTTTTTAAATGCTTGTATTGTAAAACGCTTGTTAACCACATAGCGACCGCCGCACACAGCTTTACGTCGACACACGGGCAGGCGAATGTGCATTCCCGTATGTCCCTTTAAATTTTCCGCCCAGCGCGCCCGCAACGTGTGCCTCGTGAGTGCACTCACAGGTCCCAGGAACTCAATGTTTCTGTGCAGCCTGCGATTGTGGTCGGCAAAGGCAGAACAGGGGGATGCCTTTGTAAACAAGGCATTCCCTTTGTTCTGTCTAGTGACATGTCACTGATCTACTAAAAAACATAAAACAAAAAACATAATAAAAATGCCATAAAACCAGGGCTTTTTTTCTGGGGGAACTTGGGGGAACTCAGTTCCACCACCTTTGGCCCAGACCCTTTCTTGCCTGCTCACCACAATCACTTGTAAACACAGAAGTCTGGTTTCTGTGTTTACAAGTGACAGCTCTGCACTCTGTGTGTAACCCCCCTGAACTCTGCACTCTGTATGTAGTGCAATTCTGGTATTTAATGCCCCTTTAAGACCCTTCTACTGTTTGTGAAATCTGAACAGGGTCATGGTTGAGTTCCTGCACCTATTTTCTGAGAAAAAAAGCTCTGCATAAAACTATTCCCTATTTTGTAGACGCTATAAGTTTTGCACAAACCAATCAATGTACGCTTATTGCGATTTTTTTTTTACCAAAAATATGTAGAATACTCATCGGCCTTAACTGAGAAAAAATGTGCTTTTAAAAAAAAAAAAATTGGGGATATTTATTATAGCAAAAAGTAAAAAATATATATATATTTTTTTTAAATTGTCGCTCTATTTTTGTTTATAGCGCAAAAAATAAAAACCGCAGAGGTGATCAAATACCACCAAAAGAAAGCTCTATTTGTGGAAAAAAAAGGACGCCAATTTTTTTTGGGAGCCACGTCGCACGACCGCGCAATTGTCAGTTAAAGCGACGCAGTGCCGAATTGCAAAAAGTTGCCTTGTCTTTGGCCAGCCAAATGGTCCGGGGATTAAGTGGTTAACCGTGTTACTCGCAATCCGAGGTTTCACTGTATTATATAGCAACTGTACTGTCTCTTGCTGTCTCTTGCTGTTTCTTGCTGTTGGCGCAATATAAATCCTGGGGGAGGAATTTTAAAGGGGTTGTAAAGGAATTTTTATTTTTTTCATAATAAGCATCCTTTACCTGCAGACATTCCTCTTTTCACTTCCTCATTGTTAGTTTTTGCTCAGAAGTTGCTCTATTTCTTCTCTGTTCTGTTCACTTCCTTCTTGTCTGATTGTTACTCACCACCGTGAAGGGAGGCTTTACTGCGGCAGGACGCTCAAGGAGGTGTGACTTACTGGGCGTGTCGCAATGCATACTGGGAAATGTAGTTCTTACATGAACGAGCGCCGCAAACCAGGAAGTGAATGAGAGACCAGAAACTAGAACGCTGGAGGTGATATAGATGAAGGAATTTAATAGGTATTTACTCGTTTTTTAACAGAATCATTACACTATTCTGTCTGTCTACCTTGTAGTAGACCTTTAACTAATAGTTTGCTGAAGAATGTTTATTTTATTGTACTTAAAGTGGAGTTCCACCCAAAAATGGAAATTCCGCTTAACCCACTCCTCACCCCCTTACATGTAATTTTTTTGGGGGGGAGTGGGGGCTTCAGGAGGAGTGGGACTTCCTGTCCTACTTCCTCCTTCCGCCGTGGGGCTGGTAAGGCGATTAGCTTAATCGCCTTACTGCAGCCCCTCCCTGTAGGCGATCGCATGGGACACGTCACAGGTCCCAGGCGATCGCCTGTCCAATGGGATGGTGCAGCGCCGTAAGCACATGCGCAGTGGTGTGCCCGGCCATGAAGCCTAAAGCTGTCACGGCTGTGCCTACACTTGAAATGAAGATGCCAGCCGGGGAGGGGGGGAGAGGAGCGGAGCCCCGGCCAGCGCCTCGCTGGAACCATGGAGAAGGTAAGTGTATGTTTATTAAAAGCCAGCAGCTACACTTTTTGTAGTTGCTGACTTATAATAAACATAAAAAAAGCCTCGAACACCCCTTTAACCACTTAAGGACCGCCTCCTGCACATTTACGTCTACAGAATGGCACGGCTGGGCACATGCACGTACAGGTACGTCTTGTGCTAGTACCCAGCCATGGGTCGCGGGCGCGCGTCAGCGGCACGCTCCCGTGACCCGGTCCGAAGCTCCGGGACCACGGGACTCGCGGACCTGATCGCCGCTGGAGTCCCGTGATTGATCCCCGGAGCTGAAGAACTTCACTGTGGCGGCGTCATCGATCGTGTAATCCCTTTTATAGGGATACCGAATCGATGACGTCACACCTACAGCCACACCCCCCTACAGTTGTAAACACAAATGAGGTCACACATAACCCCTTCAGCGCCCCCTTGGGGTTAACTCCCAAACTGCAAATGTCATTTTCACAATAAACAATGCATTTTAAATGCATGTTTTGCTGTGAAAATGACAATGGTCCCCAAAAATGTGTCAAAATTTCCCGAAGTGTCCGCCATAAAATCGCAGTCACAAAAAAAAATGCAATAAAACTATCCCCTATTTTGTAAACGCTATAAACCAACCGATAAACGCTTATTGTGATTTTTTTTTAACCAAAAATAGATAGAAGAATACGTATCGGCCTAAACTGAGGAAAAAATTATTTTTTTTTTATATATTTTTGGGGGATATTTATTATAGTAAAAAGTTAAAAATATTGCATTTTTTTTTCTAAATTTTCGCTCTATTTTTGTTTATAGCGCAAAAAATAAATACCGCAGGGGTGATCAAATACCACCAAAAGAAAGCTCTATTTGTGGAAAAAAAAGGACACCAATTTTGTTTGGGAGCCACGTCGCACGACCGCGCAATTGTCTGTTAAAGCGACGCAGTGCCGAATCGCAAAACCTGGCCGGGTCCTTTCGCTGCCTAATGGTCCGGGTCTTAAGTGGTTAACAGAATTATTACACTATTCTGTCTGTCTACCTTGCAGACGTTAATTTTTAGCAAAAAATGTTTTTCCTTTACATCTCCTTTAACAATTAGTTTGCTGAAGAATGTTTATTTTATTGTACTTAAAGCGGAGGTTCACCCTAAAACAAGTCTGTCCCATCCCATCCAGCATACTGGCGTCAGCGCTTTGCGTATGCTGTTTTTTAATCGCTCTACTTACTGTTCAATGAATAATTTATATTTTCTCCCCACCGCGGTGAATGGTGGCGGCTATGTCGCGTTGCGCCTTCCGAAAATAGCCGATTTAGGACTTGGCTCTTCCCGGCGCTGTACGGCGCCTGCGCACAGACCTAGGAGCTGACTGCGCAGGCGCCGTATATATCCGAGTCCTATGGCTATGGCGCGTCACGCCCTCCGAAAAAAGCCGAAATAGGACTCGGCTATATACGGCCCCTGCGCAGTCAGCTCCTAGGTCTGTGCGCAGGCGCCGTATAGCGCCGAGTCCTAAATGGGCTATTTTCGGAAGGCGTGACGCGTCATAGCCGCGCCATTCACCCACGGTGGGGAGAAAATAAAATTATTCATTGAACAGTAAGTAGAGCGATTAAAAAAAAAAAAAAAACAGCATACTGGCGCTGACGCCAGTATGCTGGATGGGATGGTACAGCCTTGTTTTAGGGTGAACCTCTGCTTTAACAAAAGTGCAAGAAACGAAAACAGGCATGTGCATTTCGTTTCATTCCGAATCGAAATTCAGACGAATTTTCCATTATTCGGACATTCGGATGCATACGAATTCCCGAATTGCAATATTAGCGAATTTACCGAATCAGAACAAACGTTTTCGATTCCGAATCGAAAACCCGCGGACTAAATTCGATCGGAATTCGAAAAAAAAAATGATTTTCGAATTTAATTTGAAAAAAATTCTATTCGAAAAGAGACTATTTGTTTTCTAATCTGGTTGAAATATTTTCGATTTCGACCGGATTTTTTTCGAAATTCGGTCGAAAACGAACGAATTTTGAAAACGGTCTAAATATTTTCGATTTCGACTGGATTTTTCGAATTCGAAAACGAACGAATTCCGAAAACGAATTCAACACATGTAACGAACCTAACTTAACGAAATTTATTAAATGACGAATTGAAACGAAACAAAACTAATTTTTCACTTTTGCACATGCCTAAAAACCGAAAGATCCGACATAAAAAATGCTTTATTTTCGTTTTTGTTGCGGTAAAAATTCGATATAGAGAGATTCGACATTATAGGGAAACGATTTGACATTATAGGGAAAAGATTCGACACTATAGGGAAAAGATTCGACACTATAGGGAAAAGATTCGACACTATAGGGAAAAGATTTGACATTATAGGGAAAAGATTCGACATTAAAGGGAAAAGATTTGACATTAAAGGGAAAAGATTCGACATTAAAGGGAAAAGATTCGACACTATAGGGAAAAGATTCGACACTATAGGGAAAAGATTCGACACTATAGGGAAAAGATTCAACACTATAGGGAAAAGATTTGACATTATAGGGAAAAGATTCGACATTAAAGGGAAAAGATTTGACATTATAGAAATATTAGATTCGACACTATAGAAATAATAGATTCGACATTACAGAGATTAGATTTCGATTTATGAGAAAAATAGATTCGACATTATTACTAGTCATACAACATTAGAATTCATGTAGGCGGAATATTCGAACGGACATGTACGATTCGACGTAAAGATTCGACGTTCCGTCGAATATTCTTTTGACCATTCGACAGAAACCAAGTATTATTGGATTTTCGGACGAAAGCTGTTCCCCAAGGAAAAACTAAATAAATCAAAACGATTTTCGGGAGTAACTAAATACATTTATTTTCCAAACGAAAACGAAACAAAATATTCCAGTCTGCACATGTCTAGTGTTAAGAGGGAAAAAATGATGTGGGTTTAATACTACCTGAAGATCTGACTTAGAAAAATCAGACTGGATAATTGTCCTGGAAGGGAACGAAGATAAACGGGGTAATATTTGCACACACCTTCAGCAGCTGTTTTCCTTTTTTTTCGATCCTCTTAGTAAAATAACCGCAGCCCGTTTGGGACAAGCCGTGTAACGACAGCGAGCGATGAAAATGATTGCAGCCGAGGTACAATGGAACATCATCCCTTTCTCCTCCTGCCCTGTTTACTTAAATGACATCTGCCAGAAGAAGCTATTCATTAGGTTGGAAAAGTGATGGTTTCTCGTCAACCAACTCTCATCACGTCTGATGGGCTTGGTATTTCCCACTTGTAATATCACATTCATGTACAATTTCTCATAAGAGCAGCCAAATGAGCGTTAAAAAGGAGACAATTGCCGCCTTACAATTTGAGGTCCCTTTTCTTCTGCAAACGGCAAAAGGCTGAAAAGCGTATGTTTACTAAAACCTGGGTGAAAAGTGCCTCCGGAAATACTTCTTGGCCTATAAATAATGCATACATGTGCAGCTGTAAATATTGTTACCTTAAATATCATCGGTATGAAGGTTTTCACTTATTTATTTTATTTTGTGCTAAGAAATGGCGTTCTTTCCATTATAGAGCAACACAAGAAAAATACTTTTAGCTGCATTTAGTATTGAAATGTTCAACTCCAAGTATTTGCAGTGGCTGTATTTTAATTATTAATATTTATTAATTATTTATTACACTAGGGGGCGATCAGGGGGTTAAATGTGTTACCTTGGGAGTGATTCTAACTGTAGGGGGCGGGGACTCATGAGGGGAGGAGACTGATCGGTGTTCCTCTGTACTTAAAACACACCATCGGTCTCTCCTCTCCTTGTTTTTTTGGAAAACGAAAGAAATTAAATAAATTATTTTCTTTTTTTCTTTTCTTTTTTACATGCTGTCACTAAAGCTGTACAGCATCATCATATGACAGGTGTGGCACTGGCAGTGATCAGGAACACTGATTGATGACAGTATGTGAAAAGTACCGTATTTATCGGCGTATACCGCGCACTTTTTCCCCCTTAAAATAAGGGGAAAATCGTGGTGCGCGATATACACCGATACCCATTCCCGCGCTCAGTTTGAACGCCTCCGCCGCCAATCCATATACCGAGTGCAGTACACTCGGGTACATTCGGCTAGTCTCGGCTTCGCTCGTGCTCACGCATAAACGTCACAGAGCGTGAGCACGAGCGAAGCCTGGCCGAATGTACCCGAGTGTACTGCACTTGGTATATGGCGGCGGAGGCGTTCAAACTGAGCGCGGGAAGCGGGGATTCGACTCGAGACAGCGCTGGAGAAGCCGGGAGGACACCACTGGAGCCGAAGACGGACGCCGGACCGGACGATGGACGCCGCACAAGACACCAAAACTGTAAGTACTGTACTAAAAGTACTAAAAGTTTTTTTTTACAGGTCCACATTAGGGGTGCGCGCTATATGAAGGAGGGCGCAATACCCCGATAAATACGGTATATATTTTTTTTAACATTTAACATCTTTTTTTTTTTTTTCAATTTTTTTTTTTTTTACTGTGACCACAGCAGTACTGTGTCACCATAGAGGGGGATATTCAGGATTGTTTTTTCACTATGCTTGCTTACTGCAGTGATGATCTGATAGTTGTTATAAGTGTAGCGCTACCCCCTCAGGAGCCGCTGATTTGATTTGGGATCATCATATTTAAGTTACCTCTGTGTGGTGTCTAGGGGTGAAGGTAGTGAGCAGAGCAGTGACTGAATGTCCAGGCTGATGGTGAATTTTTCCAAAGCTTTATTCCTGGTCAAACACACCAACATTAACTTGAGGTAGACAGGATAGGTGGATGAAAGAAAGATGAACCTTGCAGCATCAGGCTTTGGATAAGGAAAGCAGTCCTGCCTTCAACAATTGTATCTATCACGCGCCACTCTAGCCAGAGAGATAAAGATGCCCCTGGACAGACC